>CM075027.1:17226648-17250709 GCA_037576675.1 Pangasius sanitwongsei
TATATATATAAATGATCAAGCAACCAACATTACAGTTATTGGACCATTGAGATGGACTGACCCTCTTTACAACTGTGGTGAGCAGAAAAACATCTCAGAGCAAGACAGCTATACTCAGCCCTCTGTGGGTACTGTTTGGTACTACAGGAGAAAGGACAGAGCAAAAGAGTGCAGGACAGGGAGTACATTAAATCCAGAGAAAGAGTGTGAGAGAGTGAGGGATAGAGGATGGTAGGAAGGGTCCACCTGACCAGTATAAACTGATTAGGTATGAATTTATGAATGAATACAAGTATATAGTTCAGTTTTTTTCCGTCTTTGTTTGGCTTCATTTCACAATCCTTACACTGGTTTTTGTAGTAGATTTATGGTGATGTCATCACGCTCAGTCCCTGGATATGAATGATGAATGTGGTGAGGTCATCTCTCATAGCCAGCAGTAATATGATAAAGGGAAGTATGGTTCAGTCAATTACAGTCTAGTGGACAGACACCAAAAAGACTTACATAGACACAGTGAGGGCTAACTTACAGACCTTCACCCTAATGAATGACTTTTTAAAGAGAACTAAGGTGCAGTAATGAGGTGTGTTAATATTTCAAAGGTATGTATTATAAATGACAAGAGTCAGTTATTCATACCAAGTTGCTGCACTTAAACCTTGATACTGAACTCTATCTATCTATCCTCTGGCACATGTTTTCACCCATTACAAGGCATCTCATGCTGTTATGATCCAGGACTTCTCACAAGTGCGTGGAATTGAGGTCAAGCAAGGTGACAGGTCAATGCTGCATCTGTTCATTAGCATTCCTATGGGCATTTTTGATAATATTAAGCATTTGGCCTCACAGTGTACAGCTATAAGGTCAGATAATTTTGCCACAGATAGCGAATGAAGATTTGCTGCACACTCCTATCTCTAATCACTCTCCGTTTAGCTTGCTTCAGTGCAAAGTAGCTAAGTCCTGAGTACTTTAGGCATCCGTTTGCTGGATAGATCAGTGTTCTCATTTCCTCCACACTCGATTGCGATTTTCTTCTTCATTGAATAATGGGAAACATGACTCCCTGAATCCTGTGGATCCCCAAAGAATACATGATGCCACTTCTTACTGGTCCACACTGCAGCTTCTGTCTGGCCCAGGCCAGGTGGATGTGTGTACCAAGGTCATCTTTTGTAACTGAACTTGAATATTTGAAATTAGTGTTTTCAAAAAAATGGCAAAGTGAGAGTATATTTTATTGTTTATTTCTAAGACAGAAAGAACTACTTAGGCATGCACACTGCCACGGAAGCATGAGAATCCCATATGTCTACATGGCTGGCAGGTGCCTGTCTAAGTGGAGACTAACAGAGATAAATTAATCTGAAAATTCATGAGTAAAAACAACTAGCTGTGAAAACAGATGAGGCTGATTCTAATAGGTATAAAAAGAAAGATATGCTCATCTTCAATAGAAAATCCTCAGTACCACAATACATTGTTTATGTGAGTGTATGTGGGAGTGTGTGTGTGTGTGTGTGTGTGCATGTGTCCATGTTTGTGTATTCGTGTGGTGATAGGTACAGAAACAACACTAAAAAGCTAGGTGCTCAGATATCCTATGATGTGTGTAATTGATGAGATTACAGGAGTGTCTTTTTCATTTTCCATCTCAAATAGGTGTAAACAAATGACACATCCTGCTGGGAGAATCTGTTAAATGTCAGATGCAGTGTGGCTTTGAATGGATGTTTCTTCTTTTGCTTCGCTGTCCTGGTTTACTAAAATACAAATCAGTAATCAAACTACCGTTCAATCCAAATAGCAGGCATACCATTATTATTATTCTCCTTATAGAAATAACATCTGATATACTCATAGTCCTGCACTGTTTTGACAATGCCAGTATGCTTCATGTTAGTCTGTACTGACTAACTGAACAGCCCACTCCTCACCTGGGCTACAGCACTGAAGTGCAGCTCCAGGGTGAACTTTTGTTCTCTCTTCCACCCCCTTACTGTGCAGGATAGGTAAACAATATGATTTTCTGTCTGAATCACTGCAGCAAACTGAGTTGGCATTGTCATGGGCGCACTGATGCTCTGAGGTCTGAGAGAGGAAAGGACTGAAAAAAGTGGCCTAATTTTGGACATCCTACCTGAGGACCAACCAAACAACTGGACAGACAGACAGACAGACAGACAGACAGATAGATAGATAGACAGATAGATAGATAGATAGATAGATAGATAGATAGATAGATAGATAGATAGATAGATAGATAGATAGATGTTGGGTAACTCCCCCTCCCCAGTCGGTGTGATGTTATATCAGATAGATAGATAGACAGATAGACAGATAGATAGACAGATGTTGGGTAACTCCCCCTCCCCAGTCGGTGTGATGTTATATCCCGCGTGTCCCGGAGCCAATCCTGACTGATGCACACAGCACGGCGTCTCGGTATAAAACCCGCGCGCCGTTTAACGGAGCCGCTCAGATGCGACGCGTTTCCCGCGCGTGGCATCGCCAAAAATAATAATAATAATAAAAATAATAATAATAATAATAAAATAAATAAATAAAAGCCCTGCAAAAAAAACGGAAGAACAAAGGGTCCGTGCGCGCGCGCCCGCTTAACATCCCGGATCATGCTTCTCATCATTTTCCTGCTCGGTGTGTTAAGTGTACTGGGACCGGAGGGTCAGAGCCCGAGCGCGACGCTGCGCCCCCCGGTGACGGAGGAGAGCGGCCAGTGCTCGGCCGCGTGCGAGTCCCGACAGCAGAGCAAACTGCTGCGCCTGCACTCCATCCGCTCGCAGATCCTGAGCGCGCTGCGCCTCGAGCGCGCGCCGAACCTCACCCGGGACGCGGCGAGACAGCTCGTGCCCAGAGCGCCGCCGCTGCTGGAGCTGCTCAGCCGGTACGAGAGACAAAACGGCAGCACGGGAGAGGATTACGAGGAGGCGGAGGAGCGCGAGGAGGCCAGCACCGAGACCATCATCACCATGGCGACGGAACGTAAGCGCACGCACTTTCTTACGAACTTCATGCAATTCGTATGTAATGAATAAGCCGCTGCTGCACACTGACTTCAGATGTCGTGCATCAACCAACAACTTCAGCTTCTTTAGTGTTGCACTGTAGCTACGGAGCTAATGTAGCTAACAAGTAATGGAAGTTTATGGCCACTGATTAGCATCAGGCAGAAATTGCTACTCACTGACCCTGGTTCATGAACAGGAATAAAGTATTTTCAGCACAGTGTTTTCATCAAATGTGTTTTTCCTCGTTGCAGCACAAAGCGTATCTCAGGCCAACTCCGTGCCGCGGTGCTGCTTGTTCTCGCTCAGCCCCAAGATTTTGCCGGACAACATCGTGAAGGCGCAGCTGTGGATCCACCTGCGTCTGGGCAAAGAGGCGATGACCGTCTTCGTGCAGATCTCACGCTTGCAGCCGCCCTTCTACAGAAACCCCCGACCCAAAATCCTCTCTCTGAAGATCGACGCCGACGCCCAGACCAACCCGTGGCAGAGCATCGACATGAAGCAGCTGCTGCAGTCGTGGCTCAAGCAGCCCGAGAGTAACTTCGGCATCGAGATCAAGGCCTTCGACAGCCAGGGGAAAGACTTGGCTGTGACCTCCACAGAATTGGGGGAGGAGGGGCTAGTAAGCTAATTTCATTAACATCTTCATTATAGTGATCATTCTTTACGTTAAAACTAGCATTACAAAGCGACGGACCACGGATATTAGCTTTAGTTTGAAAATTAGCTAGCTTTAGTCCAAACTAGCTAGCTAGCTGTATGTTCAGAGGGAAAACTTGCTTTATTTTGCTAGCCGTCTGTCTGTTGTGATGCCTTAACTCTCACAGCCCCACCCCCACACCGCTACAAATTTGATGGTTAGATTACAAATAGCTACTTAGATACGCTGTACAAATCTTAGGAGAATTGCGTTAGGTCAGGGTACTGGGGGGCGGAGCCTCGCTGAAGGGGGTTGTTCCTGTACACCGCTCTGTCAAATGTGAGGCAAAGAGGAACCATACGCCGAAATCAGGAGTATCGAGACCAGACGACTGTTAACATGCGATCGATTCTGCGGTTCAATCATTTGGATTTCTCGTTTCACCTCATCATAACTGTTTTGCAAAAATTAAGAAAATCGCTTAATTTTATGCAAATTAGCTTGTTTCTAATGGAAAGGCCCAAATCACACACTCCCAGAGGAAATAGTTGCTATTGTAAATGTGGCGCTACTCTACATCCTGGCTAGTAAGCGACAGGTCTCTTGTGTTGCACATAGTTTGTTTCTCGTGGGCGTGGATCATAACCGCTGATGATGTTCCTTCTGGGCGTGGCCTGTCCACTGTTTTTTTTTTAGGGTGTGATGAGAAACAGTAGTAGCTATATACTAATCAGTGTGAAAAACGTGTGTGTGATTTACGTGTTACGTGCTCGGCATCGTACTAGCTTTGTTCTCAGATGAGATTAGCAAAGCAAGTTAACTGCACTAGCTACGTACGCTCACCAGAGACACCAACGATCTCTGCTACGTCCTTCCAAGTTTTATTTTTCCTCCTAACGTCTCCGTACACATTTAATGAGAGCTCGTATATGACAGGAGAAGATGAAACAACGCTTATAAGATTTCCGTTTTTGTGTCAAACAGTAAGCGGAAACTAATTGCAGGTAGGAGCTAAAGTTGTGATCGGGGAAGTGAAGAAACGTCGGACCTCGCGCAGCATAGGTTCGGTCCGAGGAATCGTCTGAGACGATCTCAGCGAGATGGCGCCGCCCTAGTGGCAGCCTGTTACAGAAGCACTCTATTGATAATTACATTTTTAATTTTGTTATTCTTGATCAGATCCTCACTTTCTTTGCTTTATGGGATAAATAAAGCAAAAAAAAAAAACCCAATTATGGGATTAATAAAGTATCCATCTATTTGTTTAAGAATAACAGAATTTTATTAACCGCATGTCACCCCTTTTTCTCCTTTTGCATCTATTTTCGCAGCAACCGTTTCTAGAGGTCAAAATCACCGAGGTGCCAAAGCGTTCCAGACGAGAATCCGGCCTCGACTGCAACGAGCGCTCTTCGGAATCCCGCTGCTGCCGTTACCCGCTCACCGTGGACTTCGAGGACTTCGGCTGGGACTGGATCATTGCGCCCAAGCGCTACAAGGCCAACTACTGCTCGGGCGAGTGTGAGCAGGTACACCTGCAGAAGTTCCCGCACACGCACCTGGTGAACAAGGCGAATCCGCGCGGTACGGCCGGGCCCTGCTGCACGCCCACCAAAATGTCCCCCATCAACATGCTCTACTTCAACCACCGAGAGCAGATCATCTACGGGAAGATCCCTTCTATGGTCGTGGATCTCTGCGGCTGCTCCTGAGATTCGCCTTCGTGCCGGGATTCCAGCTTCCCGTCTGTCTGCCGACACTCTGTATAGAAAGCATGGCTTCGTTGGGAACATAGAGGAATTCTGCTTCATCTCTGTCACAGTATCACTGACCTGCTTCTCAGCACATTTAACTTTTATCCGTTTATAGCAACATTTAAGGTCGTGGAATATCCGCGAAACAAGTCAGTTCCTGTTCTCACTTACGTATATTGCTTACGCTTTAAACAGTCGTTCCCTCACCAGCCTCTCTTTTCTCTCTCTTTTGAAGTTAATAAGAAAATAAAAAGAGAAACCGCAACGAAGCGTAAACTCCTCTGTCCTGAAGATGTCAGTTACAGCTTTATCTCTGACTGTTACACCGCGCTGACACTGGAGACTCCTTCCGTAAATGTTAATGTTAATAAATGTCTCTTTACTTAAAAAAAAAAAAAACTTCACCATATCAACAAAATTTTAAAATCCGTTGATGTGGAGCGTCCGTCGTACGAGTCCCTGTGAATGAGCCGTTACTATAGAAACGATAACATCTTTGTTTTGTTTTAGAGATTTTGGACTATCCCGACTTTCTGAATAGGAATTCCGAGTCGAGGGGGATGTTGGAAATTTCGGAAGTTGGAAATTTATGAGTATTATAAAAGTTACGAGTATTATTTGATCGCAGCATTAACACTTCCGCTTGGTGCCAACATAACATTATCATAGCAGCGACACTGAGACAAGAAAAAACATCCAAAAACAAACTATAGCAACACTAACAGGATAAAAAAACTTAACACCAGCAAGTGTTTTAGATGCGCTACGCACATAAAATAACAATGTTTGCTATATTAATGTGCTTGTGTAGAGCATATGGTTTATAAGCGAATAGAAATAATGAGCTGTGTCTTTAAAACAAAAATGTAATTTCAAACAAATCTGAGAAATCTATACAATACCACCTAAACATTTACGAAAATATCAACTATATACGTATAAAAAAAAACTTTAGTAGGTGGTCATTCCAGTGTTATTACAACCGTAAGTACAGGATTGGAGTGGATCTTATTTAAGGTGGGAGTTTGTGGCGGGACGGGGATTAGGAGTCGCGTTTATGACGAGCGAGAGCGGTTGTGTAAAGCCACTGGCCAGTTGTTGACGTGAATTGAATTGTTTTATAACCTGAAAGCACTCTGTCCTTCGCTAACCCGGACAGAACGTCCCCACTGACCCTGCCTCGGGCATGTGGAGCTGATTACGGCTCTTTAGAGAAATAAACAAGCGCCGAGTTTATTTCGCTCGCACACAGCATCCTGCCGGGAAGTTAAAACAGCGATTCCCTGCCCTCAGCTTGAGGACAGCGAGAGTACAGGCAGATGGTCCTGTTCTTCGCTCTGTTAAAGGCGTACTGCACCAAAAATGTGCCGTTAGCACTGCTAGTTCAATAACTACATCCATTGTTAGCAAAGAATCACAAAAAAAAGGCTAATAGAGATAGGCTAATAGAATAATCGACGAGACTCTGTTTATTACCAGAAAACTAGAAGACTCGAAACCATCATGACCATTCCATTCTTTATTAGCAGTGTTAGCATCTTTGAGGACGTAAACCTAAAAAAGAAAGCCCCAAGATGAAAAAATATAGCTAAAAGTGAATAAAATGTGACGTTAGCACACTTGCTAGCTTATCCAGGTGAGACTTTATTCGTTGTTAGTAAAGTCAGCATTTTGAAAAAGCTGAACACCCAAGCATAGCTAGCACAATTTCAACTAAATAATGGCGACCTATCTAGGTATGACTCTATTTATTATTAAAAATGTTAGCATCTGGGCGAAAAACGAATCCAACACGGCTAATAATGAATAGAAGATGAAGTTAACACTGTTATCACAATCAAAATGGAATAATTTTACTTTCCCCAAAGACTACACTCATTATTAGCAGTGTTAGCATTTTTTCCTGAAGAACTATCGATTCACTTAGCAGAAGAAAGCTCTCAAAACACAAATGGCTAAATTGTAAAATAAAAATAATAATAATATATATATTATATAAAAGTGGGATTAGCACAGTTTTGAATAACGCTAACCTGGTATGTAGTTCAGACTCCACTGGTTATTAGCAAAGCTAGTATTTTGGGGAAAAACTGCTTCTATTGTTTCTATTCAGGAGCTGAGAGAAAGTGTATAAACCGTGTGTAAAACTGAAAGTAGCACAGTTAGCATTATCTTTAGCATTTGTGTAGCGTTAATAACGGAAATGTTGGTATTCTTTATAGAACTTAGGCCCAGATTATAAAAATGAATGAGTAAAACTGGGGCTATATTCGTCAAATAATGCTAACTTTTCTGTCTGAAACCCCATTTACTGTTAGCATTTTTAATACAGAGCAAATGCTTTAAAGAGCAAAGATCGCCGCGTGATCGTTCATGGATTGCGTCCTTAACAGGTGATGATGTGATGTGGAATGAATGCTTATAAAACCATAATAAAAGGTCAAAACTGATAATACAAGGAAAACTTGTAGTGTTATTTAGCCGGAATTCCAAAAGGCGCTCTCGGATCGCGTGCTCTCCAGAACGTAAGCACTGCTGATATCTGAAATAACGTCTGAATCGGAGGATCTTCACTAGGAGAACGTCTCAATTTGTGACTTTAGTAGCAGTCAGTAGGTGAGAGTGAGAAAAAGGGAAATGCTATTTCCATCCAGAGAGCAGACGACCAGATGTTTGGCAATCTTCCGATTTAGAAAAAAAAAAACAACAACAACAACCAAACAAGTCAGTGATCTTCTCCACTGGAGACATTCCCCTCTTTCCTTCTCATAGTCTAGACATTAATACATTCAGGATGCATAATGGGACATCAGTAGCATTCCCATCCATTCATTCCCACCAGGAAAATTTTAGCTTCTCTAAAATGTGAGTGAAATTATCTCGTGGACGTATAACCGGTTGTGGGGTTGTGTTGTGTTGTGTTTGTCTTTTTGTTTCACATTGAACTGACAGTGAATGTGGATCTTGGATGATGGTTATCTTTTTACATGGAAATAGAACATTAAATAGAATAAAATTAATATTCTTCCACAAATATCTTTTCATGTTCGTCTTTTTTTCTCCGTATACAAACACCTAATATTATATACTACTGTTAAACAAGAAGACAAGCGAGAAACAGTGGGTTGAACAAGGGAGAGGTAGAAGCCAAGGACCTTTTTTTAAACATTTATGGCATTTGGCAGACGCTTTTATCCAGAGCGACTTACATTTATCACATTTATACAACAGAGAAATTGAGCAATTGCAGCTTGGCAGTGTTGGGATTTGAACTCACAACCTTCTGATGAGAAGTCCAATGTCTTAACCACTGAGCTCACCATATCATACAACAGCTACCAACCACCTGCCAACCACCTGCATCTTTTCGAACTGCTGCATCACTGGCCAGGGTAACACCCGCAGAGGAAACTGCTGTCTGCCCTCTTCCACATACATACATTCACAGATGCCCACGATTGGCTAGTGATTGACAGGAGAGACACAGTTTGCCCCTCCCACACAGAGAGCATGAGCCCCCCGGACTCTAGGCCACGGATAGCCGAGGCATCATCTGGATTCAAACTCACAATCTCCCAACAGGTGGTTCAGGAGCACGACGTCTTCCCAGGAGGAAAACTGTAATCAGCGCAGCGATTAAATGGCTGTTTCTACCAAAAAACATCATGATCCAAGATCACTCAGCACTCTGTGGAGTTCTACAGTGGAGGATATCATCCCTTGTTTGGTTTAAATCTAATGTTCGATAATTTATTGGTACAGTCCAATGGGTGGTCATTTTTTTTTTTTTTTTAGTAAACAAAGTACAAAACATATTTGGTACGTATAAAATGCAACGCAGATTAAAATTGAATAGCAGAAAGTGTTTTTTTTGGAACACTTGTGAAACCAAGAAAATAAATAGATAAATAAATAAAAGGCATTCCTTTATATGGACGGAAATCATCTCCTGTAAAATGCTCACCTCCCGTTCCAGCCCCGCCCCCGGAGTATGGCTTAGCGCTGTGATTGGACAGTGATTGCATTTCAGTGTAACACGACTGCATCTTAATGATGAAAGTGTTTAATGTCAGTGTTTGATTCTCAAAAATAGATCCCAATACTGTTTATGTATATTTAAAGAAATAAAGCAACATAATAGCAATGTGGTAAAGGTTATGCTTTTCTGTGTGGCGTGTTGTCCTCAGGTCGCACTTGAGAAGCAACACACAGAGGTTTCTTTTCTATCTGGCATGGAATCTTCTCCATCCATTCTGGAGACCTCATGTGATGAGTAGGATCTCGATAACGTCAAGCAGTTTGGTGTTACTCCTGCTTCAATACAAATGCTTCAGCCTTGGTTCAGTGTGGAATTTTTTTTATCTTTGTAACCCTTTTATAACTCACAAGAGGTTTTTTTTTTTTTTTCAATGGATCAAAATTTTATTTCATGAGTCTCACAAGTAAACTAATCCTGTGCTATTACTTAGTTTTACTGAAAGCAGTGATTCATAGTAGCCACGGTAATGAATCATAGTAGTGCAATAACGTGTTCTGAAAATGAGTAATGAAAAAGTTCTGAAAATGAGACTTAAAGGGGTTAATCTTAACTTAACTTAATTAACTGTTTGTGGTTGTTTTAGGCTTAGAATTTGGGCTTAATTTTCACTCTTGGCATTTTGAGGAATTGTGTACTGAAAGGAAAACGAAATGTGAAAATGCATGTGTTTAAAAAAAAAAAAAAAAAAAAAAACCCGCTCGGTAATTTTGATTTCGATGCTAATCTGCCTTTTCCTCTTTTTCACCCGGAAAAACAGCAACAAAGCCGTCAAGTTTCAGTTTCTCGTAAACCACGTGACCACGTCACCACACCTTCCCATCAACAACGCCCACTCTCATGAACCTCGCACTCTGATTGGCCCGCGCGGACAGAATACTGGAGCGTTATTTCGACATCGCGTCGTGATTGGCTGAAGCCGGTAAAGGAACTGTGGCTGCGCGAGAGCCCGCGACCTGGTTCTGTTGGTGAGGGTGAGGAGGAGGGGAGGAGGGGAGGGTGCACGTTGTAGCGTTAAATGTTATTGCAGCCATTTTAAAGATCTCGAAGTGACCCCTCGAGAGAGTGTGTGTGTGTGTGTGTGTGTATAAACGACACGAAAGAGGAAACCTGCAGTCTTTACGGTAGCTCTCGTGGTAAGTGCAAATCTCTAGCATGTTAGATCAGCCATAAACAACAGCAGGATGTTTGTGTGTAAGAAGGCGGAAGTGACATTATTGTTTATTATAACAGATACCCATATAGAAACCCATACACAAGTCCATACACACCGCATATTAACGTATAATTTAACCACTTTAAGCGCTCCAAAACACCGCAGTGCATTCTGGGAAAGCAGTGCTAGTGACGCGTGAAGGTTGTATGTGTGTGAGAGAGTGTGTGTGTGTGTAAATACTGTGTTAATTATATATTATTACTGTACTTTAACAACATGTAAGAAATCAGCTCCTGTGTGTGGTGCTGTTAGAGTGAAATAATCAACGATGGGGTGGTGTGATGAAGCGCTTCTGTTCCTACCCTGACTGTCTTCCTCGAACACTTTCTTAACAATTACTCAACTTTATCAATCACACACACACACACACAACATTATAAACGCCAACAAAAACTGCATGTACAAAGTGCGATCAATTTCAGGACAAATATCTCTAGTACTCGAGGTTCCCCGATTCAAATACCAAAGAATAAAGATTTCAGCTGAGAGTTAAAATTACAGTGTCTTTATTTAAATTATTATTAATTAACAGCACTTTTTTTTTTATTCTTTGTTTAGAATTTGGTTCAGTACAAGTTGTATTTATGCATCACTCATGCAGTGTGTGTGTGTGTGTGTGTGTGTGTGTGTGTGTAATGTGGAGTGATATTCCAGATACAGTCTTTAACAGGAACACCTGCTCCTTCCTACAGTTATCGAGTCAGCCAATCACGCGTCAGCAGCACAATACATAAAATCATACAGGTCAAGAGCTTCAGTTAATGTTCACATCAGACATCAGAATGCAGAATAAAAATTCTCAATGAGCAGGTGATGTGATGTCCGTCCCCCCCCCCCGATCTTCACCTGTCCAGTTTGGGTGAAGTGCACCTGTACGCACCGTTGCCTCAGATTCCTGATCTTCTGATGTCGTAGCCCATCTGCCTCAACGTTTCTGTGTACTGAGATGCTTTTCAGCTGATTTGAGTTACCGAGGCTTTCCTGTCGACCGAAACCTGTCAGCTCTGACCTCTCTCCAACATTCTGATGTTTGATGTGAACATGAACTGAAGCTCTTGACCTGTATCTGCATGATCTCTCAGAGCTGTCTTCAAGGCGATTTAAAAATGTGATGCTGATGTTAGTTAAAGTGCGTGTTAATTTTAGAATGTCGGATACCAGCAAGGTCATGTAACTCCTTCTCTTCTTCGCTCCGCCCCCGTTCCCAGCGAGGCGAACATCCGAGATGAGTCAGTGGCTCGAGCTGCAGCAGCTGGACTCCAAGTTCCTGGAACAGGTGGACCAGCTATACGATGACAACTTCCCCATGGCCATCCGCCAGTACCTCAGCAACTGGATCGAGAGCCACGACTGGTGAGGACGAGAATGAGTTCCGTGCCCTCGAGTGATTTATGGTGCAGGTCATTAGGAAAGGAAGGAAAGAAAAGTCTATTTCTTTGGGCATGCACTGTAATTAGTGTCTGAGATTAGCGGTCTGCTTAAATTAACACACTCTAAACTCACAACTCGGTGGTAGTGCATTATGGGTAACACACACACGTTCACTTATACACCCAATGAGAATAAACCTTGTATAAACAATAAAAAAAAAATATATATATATATATATATATATATATACACACTCAAATCACATCTTAAAACATATTCAGTAAGTGCTATGAATAATGTTACTATCTGCTACAAAACTTTAATTATTTTTATTTTTTAAAAAGTTAAAAGAAACACCATTGAGTCATGCTAATTAAGAATCCCGTTCTTTTTTTTTTTACTTTTTTCTTTTTTCCAGTTTCTTACTGGTTTTAACATGGATGTATTATATGAATTTAGACATAACTCACACTTAGAAAACACAGAAACAGTCCAAGACACGCATTTGCAATTCAGATTATTTTCGTTAAAAATATTAAAAGAAGATATTTTACGTTTGTAAAGACATCCTACAGATACTGATTGGTCAGGAGGTTAAAAAAAAAAAAAAAAGCGCTTGTTGTCACTCTGGGCTTTTTGGAAAATTTTAACTTTCGATGATGGGGGGAAAAAAAACCACCAATGGGAGAGATTTTTGAAAGCGTTCACATTCTATAACTTCCTATAAAATTTAATAATTACAGGAAGACCTGAGCTGACAAAAGAGAAGAACCCAAGTGTGAAAGCAAACCTCCCACAGGCGGAGTCTCTGATTAATTAAACAGGCCAGACAGCATTGTGACTCAGTACCAGCACTGGGTTTGTGCCTCCTTCCAAACAAGATTCCTGTTTTTTTGACCGTCCTGTTTCATGGTTTCGGTGGAGAAGGTGTAGATGTTGGCGGACGTGGGAACTGTCAGGAGTTCAGACTCATTCATTTGTTCACAGCAGTAAAGATCCAAGACTTAAATGTACATCCTCCTCCGATTCTGTCTTTCTGAGAGGAACAGGAATGTCCTAGTCTCGCTTTTTGAGGACGTACCATAATAAAAGGTACACACCCCTTGTTTGATGGACAGTTTGTAAATAGTGCAGAACATCTTTACACCATTGTTGGCACGCGCAACAAATTTTTTTTACTTAGGCACAAGCAGAGTATTTTAAAATTCTTATCAGTACCCTATGTTCACACTAGCGGGCGACAGAAAAAGTCAATCGTTCATTTCCTAATCACAGAGCCATGATTTCACGTTCAATTGAACTGAGATGGTCTTAATTCTATGTCAATTAGGTATGACAGTAAAACTACAAATTCAAACGAAGTGCTTAAATGATTCCTCGGACCAATCCTATGGTGCGTGTGATCCGACGGTTCTTCAGTTCCCTGCTCACAACTTTAGTTCTGACCTGCTACATGCACATCAACACCGATTAGTGCCTTAGTTAATTTGTGTTTAACTAGCTAGCTTTAGAAGCTATATATAGCTACTACTGTTTCTCATCTTAACTGAATACAAATGCTGGACAGGCCACGCCCCTTCCCCCCAGAGACAGCAGTAGTAGACGCCCACGCGAGACAAACTACAACTTGCTAGTGTGAATAGTAATATAACTTATGCACATGAATTCGTGAGATAAATGCGTGCTGCGTATGGGTTTTTTTTGCGTATTGCAGTCAGGCAAGGAGTTCAGATACAGACCCTAAACAGTTCTTTATACTCCGGAACCAGGCCACTATATAAAAAAAGAACAAGGAACTAGAAATACAGTGAAGAAACACAAGACACAGAGCAAGCAGGAAACAACGACCATATAAGGAAAGTGGACGTCAACAGAGATATGAAGACATCGCATGATCACTTCTATCTGCTTATTTTGGTCACGCAGGGACCACGTAGCTAACGTGGAGAACGAGTCGCTGGCCACAGTGCGGTTCCATGACCTTTTGACCCAGCTGGACCACCAGCACAGCCGCTTCGCCATGGAGAAGGACTTCCTCAATCAGCACAACATCCGCAAGATCAAACGCAACCTGCAGGTCTGCAGCACACACTCGCATGCCCTATTTCCCCATTTTCCACACTGCGGGTCTACATCACACACACGCAAAGGAGCATGCATTCTTCTGAAATGTCTACAGTCTAGTCATGTCTTAGTGTGCTTATAGATGTCCTGCTGATAATCATCTAATATTTAGCATGTGAATTTTTTTATTTTTATCATAGGTGCTTGATAGTATTGGCACCACCTTAGTGTTCCTCCAGGTGACTTTCTGAGCTCCGGAGATTCACAGGTCTTAGTATTTTCTTGCAAGACCTAAAAACAGTTTTTTTTTTAAAAGCACACTTTTACACAAAACTAAATCAGGAGTCTTAAAATTAAAATGAGAATAGACACCCATTTGGAAAATCAGGTTATTTAATGCGTAGCGCTCAAGTTTCTCACGACAAGTGCATATAATTTAAAAAAAAAAAACATCTGATGTTCTGGAGTTATCTGATTATTCTGTACACGAACAGGCTTTCAGTTGTGTGAAACAGTGCGTGAGATGGCAGATATCACCATAACACCCTGATAAACACACACAAGCATCGGTGTGAGATAACCACCGCAGACGTCACACACACACACTGATCCAATCATTTCTGCTTACGTTTTAGACTCTGTTTGGGGACAACCCTGTCTCAATGGCCATGATCATCAGCAAGAACCTGGCTGAGGAGAGGAAGATTCTGGCGGCGGCCCAAATATCTGAGGTGGGAAAGTGAAAAAAAAAAAAAAAAACCCTCTTCTTGTTCCATCAGTCATAAAAACACATTTATGGCATTTCTCCAGCAAGATTTTATCATCTGTCATTAATAAAATGTCCAAAACAGTGTGTTGGTCACAGCTTGTGAGGATCGTTTTCCCCACAGCCAATCTACTGATCAGTCTCAGATTTAAAATAATACATTCTTGAATAATAAGGATCATCTGAGAAAACGGTGGAGTAAGTGTTTGGACGTGGACTTTGGGAGCCGGTCGTATGTGGATATGTAGTACATAAACGTGTCATGTTTGATGCAGAACTCGGCGCATAGCGCTCAGAGCGACATGATGATCGAGAAACAGAGAGAGCTGGACAACAAGGTGAAGGACATCAAGACCAAAGTGCAGGTGAGGACCAGTCACTAATCCGTCAACACCAGTACCACCAGTACCACTAGTACTCGTTTGTTTCGCATTAACAAAATATGTATACTCGATCAGTTTTCTGTAATGTTTTTAACATATTTAACATTTATGGAAGGAGTCTCCAGTGTCAGGGCTTTGTAACAGTCAGAGATAAAGCTGTAACTTTACAAAAAAGGCAAGAGCAACAGCACTTCCAACAGCACTTGCCTGTCACATGTTCAACACCAAATCAACGTCACTCGTTTCCTAAAAAGTCCCGAGAGTTGCATTACACACAGAGTTTACGGTGACTTTAATGACTTGAACTTTTTTTCTGCAAACCAGGAAACAGAGCAGAACATTAAGAACCTGGAGGATTTGCAGGATGAACACGACTTCAAGAGCAAGACTCTGCAGAATCATGGTATTTTCTTCTCAGACAACAGAATATCTACATTTAGGTTAATGTTATAACATGACAAGATATTTATAAAATGGCATACAGAATACAACATGAGTGTCCCATTTAAAGTCCAGGTATAAACCTAAATTCTACTGCAAAATGAGAAAGACTGGGTCGGTTTGATGCTTGCAAGTAGGTTCTTGTGCTTTAGGAAAGTATTTGTTTGAAGTTGCTACACCACTACTACAGGCGGTGCAGCTAGTTGTGTAAGGGGGCAATTACTTTTGCACAAGGAAACAGGGACGTTAGAGAGCCTTGTTCATTAAACCACTTAAATTTAAAGGTGCATTAGGTAAGATTAGCCTCCTTTCCCCAAGATTAGGTCTCTAACAGTTAGGTGGATTCAACATTTGAATGATTCCCACTGATGTTCACGAAGCTCCGCCCCCAGGATCTGTGGTGGCCTGTAGAGTGTCTACAAAATGACGGACCGGAGGCGCGTCCAAACACAAACAAGCATTCTGGACCAGAAGTCCATGTTCCAAATGGGTTTTCTCAGCGACTTAATACGTTTGCTAAGGCTATGGCTTAGAAATAAAAAAAAAAAAAATCAATTATTGCATCTTTAAACTGTAAAAATCAGATTCATTTTGTATAATATTTAGTCTACTATGATGCTGGAATACATGCATGATTTTTCACAGTAATGTATATTTTACATTTGATGTGTTTTTAATAGTGTGTTGGACATTTTTTTAAAAATTTAGTTAGATTCTAGATAGTTTAGAATGAGATTTTATTTATTTATTTATTTATTTTTGTGTTTTACAGAGGAGCTAAATGGAACGATATCGAGGGAGGAGCTGAATCGAGAGAAACTCTACCTCAAAGCCATGTTCATGAAACTCAACAATATGAGAGGGGTGAGACAGTTTTTGAGGGTGTGGTCCAGTGTTTCCATGACTACATCCAAAACCTCATACTAAATAATCGAAAACAGTACACCATGTGTGGTAACTGCTGTGGGCTACGACATTGTCGTATTATTGAATTCGCCCATTAGTCATTTCTCATGCTAACACCTGGGAACACCTTATATAATTGCAGCTGAGAATTGCTAAGATGGCTACCTAGCTAGCAACAGCTTGGTGTGTGTGTGTAGGGGGTGGTGGGCCAACTGTCAGAGTTGCTAAACCTGGTGGAGCAGCTGGAGTACGAACTGATCACAGTGGAGCTGTCCGAATGGAAACGACGCCAGCAGATGTCGTGCATCGGAGGACTCACCAACGTCTGCCTCGATCAGCTGCAGAACTGGTAAGACAACAAATTAACACCCTAGAGTTGGGTATTTAGGTGTTCTCGATACACATGAGCCAGATAATCCAGCACACCTGAGTCAGGTATTTTCAGGTATTCCGAACACACCTGAGCCATGTATTCAGGTATTCCCAAAGCATCAGACCCAGGTATTCTACAATATTCCCAACACATGGGAGCCAGGAATTATCAGTTATTCCCAACACACCTGAAACACAGGTATATGCATAGTCCTAAACCACCTGAGGCAGATATGCTCAGGGATTCCCAACAAAATTGAGCCAGGTATTCAGGTAACCCCAAAACACCTGAGCCAGGTATTCATGTATTCCCAACACACCTTCATCAGGCATTAAAGTGTTCCCAACACACTTGAACCTGGCTTTCAAGTGTTCTGAAAGCTCCTGATCCAGGTATTCAGCTGTTCCCAAAGTGCCTGAGCCAGTTGTCTGCAACACACTTGAGTCAGTTATCCAGGTTTTTTTCAACGCACTCAAGCTAGGTATCTAGGTATTTCCAACACACCTGAGCTTGGTCTTTAGGTCATCCAGATGTTTCCACCACACCTGAGCTAGAAATTAAGGTGTTTTAATGCACTTGAACCAGATAATGAGATGTTCCCAACAGAACCGAGATGGGTATTCAGGTGTATCAGGACAGGTTCTTCAGGTGTTCCCAATGTACCTGAGCGAGGTATTCACATTCTTCAACTAGCACAGCTGCCTTTGCAGATGCCATTAGTAAAAATATACGAGTTAAGTCTCTTACATTTGTTCAGGGAGCAATGTTTAAGCCCTAAGGCATGTGCTGCCAATTTTGCAACAATGTTTTTACACAATGCTGGAGGAAGTTATGCAACTCATTTAGAGGCAGTCTGGTTTGTTTATTAGAGAACACTCCTTTCCATGGATTGTCTAAAGTAACAGTGCGATTGAAGACTATGTTAACAATCTCTAAAGGCCAAAGTGTATAAATGCTCAACAGTGTAAATTTTAATGCACATGTGCACTAAGGCAAGTTTCTCTCTCTGTTCGTGTTCAGGTTCACATCGTTGGGCGAGTGTCTACTGCAGGTTCATCAGCAGTTGAAGAAACTGTTGGAGCTGGAGCAGAAGTATTCGTACCCGCAGGACCCGATCACCCTGAGCCGGGGCTCGCTGGAGGAACGTGCACTCACACAGCTTAAAACATTGATCACCAAGTGAGGCTCCACTGTCTATCAGTCTGTTTATCTATTCACATGTATACTCACTATAACAACCATTATTCACTGCATTACTCATTACTGGGGGTATCTAGGTATCTCCAATGCACCTGAATCAGGTAAGCAGTTGTCAGAATGTTCCCAGGTATCCCCAACACTCCTGAGCCAGATAAGCTGGCATTACCAGCACAACTATCCAGGTGTTCCCAGTGCACCTTAGTCGGGTATCCAGGTATTTCTGAAGCACCTCAGCTAGGTATCCAAGTGTTTCCAACACACTAGAGCCAGGTATCTCCAACGCACCTGATCTTTTTATTCAGGTATTTATCCTGGTGTTTCCAGTGCACCCGTGATGGATAGTAAGGTGTTCCCAAAGCACAAGGGCCAGTTATCCAGCTGTCCCCAAAGCATTTGACTCAAATATTTAAGTATCCCAACACACCTGAGCCAGGTGTCCAGGTGTTTCTGAAGCACCTTAGTCAGGTATAGAGGTGTTCCCAACTCATTTGTGCAAGGTATCCAGGTTTTCCTGACACACTTGAGCTAGGTTTTCCAAGCACACCTAGGCCAGGTATCAAGGTATTTCCAAAGCACCTGAGCCAGTTACCCAAGTGTCCCAAAGCACCTGAGCCAGCTATCCAGGTGTTCCCAAAGCACCTGAGCCAGCTATCCAGGTGTTCCCAAAGCACCTGAGCCAGTTATCCAGGTGTTCCCACAGCACCTGAGCCAGCTATCCAGGTGTTCCCACAGCACCTGGATATATACATAGATACTAGAAATATACATATAATATTTTAAAAATGCACGCCGTGTATAGTGTAGTCTGAGGATGTGTGTGTGTGTGTGTGTGTGTGTTGTAGCTCCATGGTTGTGGAGCGACAGCCGTGTATGCCTACACAACTGCAGAGGCCACTGGTGCTGAAGACTGGTGTACTGTTTACTCTAAAAGTCAGGTATAAATACACAACAACACACACTCTAAACTACTACACACCAAGAATCTCAAAAACTACTTGGGGGAAAAAAAAGATAAAAGGTGTCTCCTGATGAGCAGGTTGTAACGTTTCTCTGTGCTGCTCTCCAGATTACTGGTGAAACTTCAGGAATTTAACCACACAGTTCGAGTAAAAGTGCACCTGGATAAGTAAGTCCAATAATAAACTTTAGTTATTAAAGCTAGTTATAAATGATTTACATTCTGCCACATTCCTGCGTGATCTGCCGCGTAAAGCCGAGCACTAGCTCGTGGTCATTACTGAAACATGTAGAAGTGAAGAAAACTAATAATTTAATAAATAATATAAACAGCTGATGGCTAAACCTAGCAAGCTAATCTAGCGAGCGGAAGCTAATCTAGTGAGTGAAAGGTTAGGAGTCTCAGACAAAGGACTGTCAATCAAGCATGCTCATTAGAATATTAAGCCACGCCCAGTAGGACAGCGTCAGATCAGTGTGATCAGACAGTTCAGCTGCAGTTTTGAGTGTTTTAAAACATGATTGTTTTCTTTGTTTTTGTTTTCCCAGAGATGTGACAGAGAAGAGGAAAGGGTAAGTTTGAATATTTTGCAAAAATCTTTTCGTAGAATCGTAAAGACTTTGATGTTTATGTAAAATAAGGCTGTCTAAAGTATTAGTTTATGTTATTACTGTCCATTTGTGATTGTGTGACATTTCCAGGATTGATTTCTAACCTGTTTCCTGATTGCCTGGCTCAGTTTCCTGGAGGGAGTTTTAAAAAAAAAAAAAAAAAAAAAAAAAACTACCGACCTGTTGTTTGTTTCATATGTTGACTTTCTGAATTTGTCTGCAGTTTCCGGAAGTTCAACATCCTCGGGACAAACATGAAGGTGATGAACATGGAGGAGTCGATCGGGATGGCTGCTGAATTCCGACACCTGGTAAAGAATTCAGTACTACGTACAGTATTCATCTCACATTTACAGTACTTACAAATTACCAGTATGTGTTACTTTTTTCTTTTTTTAAACTAAAACAGCAACTGAAAGAGCAGAAGGTAGCGGGAAACAGGACGAATGAGGTAAAGGTTCACAACAATGGCATCATTTACTGACACACAGGCCCTCATTTAACAAACTCAAACTGAAACTAAAACTAAAACTAGCCACACATGCTGTAAGGCTCTGTTTGTGTTTGTGTGTGTGTGTGTGTGTGTCAGGGTCCACTGATTGTCACTGAGGAGCTCCACTCTTTCACATTTGAGGCGGAGCTCTGCTGGTCAGGACTAGTCATCAACTTTGAGGTGAGGAATAAAGTTCATATATATATATTAAAAGATTAGTGATTATTAGTGAGCCACGAGGCTTAAACATTTAAAGAAATCAAAGGGAAAAGCTCCCATACTGAGCTCCTTTATCCATCTATTTCATTCTTACTAATTTCCTGACCAATGATTTGTTGCTAAGACCATTAAAAGCTTAATATTTTGCCATTTTGGGCTTGGCCCATTTTTTTTTTGCCCGGAATTGTGTGTATATTTTAAGAGTTATACACATAGTCCAATAAAGTCCATGAGGCAAGAACTAAATAATATCCTGAAAGTTTAAGGGTTAATAGTAAAAAATACACATAATGCATTGTATTTTTAAAATATGAACTAACAATTCTGTACTGAAATAAAGTCTGAATCCTTAAATAATCCTAATTTTAAATGTATTTTGCAATATGATCAGTACTAAAAGTGAACTAAAGTAATGAGGCCTTAGTAGGGTGCCATTACTTTTACACGAGATGCTGAAATGATATAACCAAAAGAACTTAACTTTAATAATTTATTTTTAATTATTATTTAATTATGTTTCACTGATATTTTGAACAAAATGCCTCTTCAATGTATGTGGAAGTCATAAGACAGAACTATGTTTACATTTAATTACATTTGAATTTGAGCTAGTAAACAAAGTTGCTAAGCTAGAAACTAGTCTGTCTGAGGTAAAGTTATAAAAAATAAACACTGCTCTCATTTCAGTTCCACACTACAGACGATGTGTGGCCTTTTTTCACCAAAACTTCTCTTTTTTCTGAAGAAATTTTCTCCTTAGGGTTTTTTTTTCCTCCTCATAATTTGAAGCTAACAGGCTAACTACTCAACTCCTACCGTCGCGTGCACGAGTCGGCTCTTTGAATCGGCTGTTTGAATTGAACACTGCGAACCGACTCTTACATAAGAGCCGTTTTTTTTATCTTCGTTTTTTTTTTTGTAGATTTAAGTAATGCCGTTACTCTTAAGTTGTGATTTAATCAAAATACCTACATGGAAACCCTTTCACATCTGAGCTGTTTGTTAGCTTGAATTAATTCATGTTCATGTTGTTTTTGTTAATTGAATCAAATAACACTTACGTTATTTCATCTGTCCAAACAGCGCATGCGCGTCCTCTTCGGCTGAAACATGTGACTTAATTTCCGTATATTCATTATTTATTCAAAAACTCCGTTATCACGCGTCAAACTGATCACAAACTTTTGTTTAGTTTCGGACAAAATGCCAATGAGGCGTTTGGAGCCGATAGAGTCGACTCTTTTTAATGAGCCGAACCAAAAAATTTGAATCATGGCTGTTTCTCGCGCGCGCTCTCTCTCGCGCTCTCTCTCTCTCTCTCTCTCTCTCTCAGTGCAGTAAAAAGCGCACATTGCCACCTAGCGGACAGATAAAGAAATACACCTGCTCCTGTATTAAAGGACAGAACAGTATAACCACATGATCAAAAATTATTTCTTTATTGAATCACCATTATCAAAAAGGGTTTTTCTTGTGATAATTAGCAGTACTTTTAGCCTTATTGGGGGTATTTACATACCTTAATAATACTACTGTGCATTTTTACTTATATCTGGATTTCCCAATACACACCTCTTAAAAAAAGCCCAATATATATATATATATATATAAAAAATAATGTGATCATGTGATTCTCTGATGTCAGACGTCGTCTCTGCCTATTGTGGTGATCTCCAATGTTAGCCAGCTGCCATGTGGTTGGGCCTCCATCATGTGGTACAACATGTTGACCTCTGACCCCAAGGTAGGCCACGCCCCCAGAATTCTTTCTGTTACGTAATGCTGAACGTACTCACTTTTGAAAATTCTTTCAAACGTCTATTCTGTTCTTTTTTTTTTTTCTTTCTCCAGAATCTGTCGTTCTTCGTGAGCCCTCCCTCGGTGAGTTGGGGTCAGCTGTCTGAGGTGCTGAGCTGGCAGTTCTCCTCCATCACCAAGCGAGGCCTGAACGCTGAGCAGCTGAGCATGCTGGGACACAAACTGCTGGGTGAGTGCAGTTTACTGAATGTGACGGACAGACCGAGACTCTTCTCTCTCTGTCTCATGCTCATGTAATATGATTCAGGACCGTTTCTGTTTTAACCCCACAGGTCCAAAAGCAGCCAAAGACCCTGAAGCTCAGATTCCATGGAATAAATTCTGTAAGGTACGAGCAATAAACACACACCCACACACACACACACACAGTTTTATATGGTTTATATGATTCAGATCTACATGTTATTGTATTGGTGAATAATAATTGTTCCTGCAGGGAGGCAGTGAAAAGAACTTCACCTTCTGGTTGTGGATCGAGGGAATCCTGGACCTGATCAAGAGACACCTCCTGAGCCTGTGGGATGATGGGTAAGACGGGAATAATCATCCACTTCACTTCACTTCACTTTTAAAAGAATAAATCCATGTTTGTGTGTGTATCTGTTGTTAGTGATTTAATTTTAACACACATAAAGAGGTTTAAGGTGTTCATGGTGTGACGTCCACGCTGATTCTGTCCCTGTTAACCCCTTTTACCTTTCACTCTCCTTACATGGACGTCATTTCCTGTTCTCGTTTATCTGCACTTTCTAGCTCGAATGTATTCTTTTTTTTGTCTTTCTCTCTCTGTAACAGGTGCATTATGGGATTTGTGACTAAGGAGCGCACTAAGGCCCTGCTCAGTGATAAAGCTCCTGGAACTTTCCTGCTGCGCTTCAGTGAGAGTAACCGAGACGGAGCCATTACCTTCAGCTGGGTCGAACACACCGCCAACGGTGAGACACGCCCACATCCTGTGTGTGAATGAGCGCGTATAGGCATGGATCCTGACACATGTGCTGTATTCATTCATTATAAGCCATCATGGAAGTGTGTGTGTGTGTGTAGGTGAGCCACAGGTGCGCTCGGTAGAGCCCTACACTAAGAAAGAGCTCTCGGCCGTCTCTCTGGCTGACATCCTCAGAAACTACAGAGTGATGGCGGCCGAAAACGTCCCTGAGGACCCCCTGCGCTTCCTGTATCCAAACACGCCTAAAGATGATGCCTTCTGCAAATATTACTCCAAACCTACAGACAGTGAGTACACTTCTATACTCACACACACACACACACACACACACTCGCCTCATATCTGCTCTGCACTGCACACAGTGCTCACAACTTCCTTTAATACAGTTTTATACATCTATATTTATACATTTAATTTTAATACATTTTCCATACATCAGGGCCATGATATAGATATTTATAAGTATTGTATAATACAGTATAGCATAGTACAGTATAGAATAGTATAATGTAATATAAACTAGTGTAGTGTAATATAATATAGTGTAATTTAGCATAGCATGGTGCAGTATAGAATAGTATAGAATAGTGTAGCGTACTATGGCGTAATATAGTAGTATAGTATATTATAGTATAGAATAGTGTAGCGTACTATGGCGTAATATAGTAGTGTAGTATATTATAGTATAGAATAGTGTAGCGTACTATGGCGTAATATAGTAGCGTAGTATATTATAGTATAGAATAGTGTAGCGTACTATGGCGTAATATAGTAGCGTAGTATATTATAGTATAGAATAGTGTAGCGTACTATGGCGTAATATAGTAG
>CM075027.1:17250809-17260856 GCA_037576675.1 Pangasius sanitwongsei
GTATAGAATAGTGTAGCGTACTATGCTGTAATATAGTAGTGTAGTATATTATAGTATAGAATAGTGTAGCGTACTATAGCGTAATATAGTAGCGTAGTATATTATAGTATAGAATAGTGTAGCGTACTATAGCGTAATATAGTAGTGTAGTATATTATAGTATGGCTGCACAATATAACAATAATATTGCTATCATAATAACTGATCTCACCTTACACTTTTTGATGTTAGAAGTTTGTACTAAATATTTACATTTGTGAAATGTTAACAGTTAACTAGAGATTTATTTTCTCCTGTAAGGTCTTTACACAAATCGCACGAGTGTGATAAATTCTGCTCTCTGTCTGTGTGTAGAACACGAACCGATGGACGTGGATAAGAAGCCAGACGATTATATCAGAACCACGCTAATCTCCGTCTCTGAAATGTGAGTCACGTCTGTTATTCACGCGAATTACACATCAGCACCCGATCACCACTCACACACACACACACACACACACTGCAGTTTCACTACACATGTTCATGACTTATTGAGCAACGTCTGAAGTTCATCACTGAGGGAGACTTTAATGGTGTCATTTTTTTTTATTATGAAAAGTGTAATATTTGGGGAATAATTGTTTTAAAATCTCTAATCACTTGGATAAACTTGGTGTTATATGTTTCTAGCCAATCATCACCCAGAGTGAGTACGCAGCATATGTGTCCTTGGCCAGTCAGTATCTACGTTCTGTGTACATGCTAACAGACGAGAGACGGACGGTGTTTATCTACCGTATTTAACGTTCTTACGATGTTGCAGCACAATAGAAAGTCTTCAGCATAGCAGAAAGTTCATATTCTGTAACATCAGCATGAAATATTCCTGATGTTAGTAGAGTGAGTTAGATAAATGTCCATACCGAAGGTCAGCTAGCATGTTCTGTATGTTGTTAACATGACTATGTTGTCAAATTCTGTTAAATTTTATTGCAAAATCTTGTTACATTTTAAGTAAAAATATCTCGTCTAGGAACAGTTTCAGATTTTGAAGTTGAAATGTCATGCATTTTAGATCTTAGAGGCTACCTGATTGAAAGCATACTATATAAATCATAATGTGTTATTAATAGGTTTAAAAATATCACTTATTGAGTTATAGAATTAGTTATGTTTTTGAGATTGAAAGGCTTAATGAGAAAATAGATTAAAACTTTTCAAACTAACCAGTATTAGAGATTTCAGAGTTATAAAGTTTTCTGGATTTGTTCAAAATTCCACTTTCTAATTGTTGGTAATGTAAAATTGAGTAAATTTCAATACTTTAGAGTCGTATTTGCTGGAATGTCAAAACTTTGAAGTCCCAGATTTCAAAATAGCTGTTCACCCAGAGACAAGGTTATAATAATAATAATACTAATACTACTACTAATAATAATAATTTCACCAAATGTTGAAGTGTGTGGTAATATGCTGCATTTGACTGAAAGTCGTAACTCGTAATCTCCGACCTCCGACTAGGGAAAACCAAAGAAAACACCTCCTCAACTCTGAATTCCTACACGGGAACCCGGGATGGTCTCCTCAACACCAAGTTCAGCAAGTGACGTCAAACCAACATGGCTGCTCACAGCATGAACAGTAAAAACAACCTTTACAATGAGTTATACTGTATATACAAGTATTTGCTTAGTATTTGACTAGTTTTAAGGATGTAAATATACATCCCTCATCACAGTTAGCTGGCTAGCTTGTTGCTAACAAAAGACGAAACATGGAGGCGTCCATGTTTTTTTTTTTTTTTTCCCCCACCACTTTGTAGCTTGAACGCATGAAGGTCGAAAAACGACATAGCTCAGAGTTTCCACTTTCTATGAGGTAAGGTGAATGCAGCGTAAAATCCGCCTGTTCGTGTGTCTGCAGGAAAACGTCAGAGTATAACGACATCATGATGCCGCTGTCGCCTGAGGAGTACGGAGAACTGGAGCGCATGGTACGGAGCACACTCAGTCACGTAAGCTTAACCCTGTGATTTAATAACATTTGGAATACAGCGCCACTGATTTGTTGCCATTTCGTTAGTAAAACTAAATATCGTTAGAAATATCGTGTATATCAATAAATATCACAATACGATATTTGTGTCATATTGCTCGTACCTGGCCAACCTTTATTTTGGTTTCATTTTAAATTCAAATAATCAAAGAAAATCTCATACTGGTATGCAAGTGTGTGTGTGTGTGTGTGTGTGTGTTTATTAGCCATTTTGACATCTTTGCTTTGATTCTGTAAAATGATTAGAACCGATCGAATGTACGCTGGTGTTAAGTATAATTTTAATTTTGAACTTATTCTCTTTTTTAGACTCGTGATCTGACCGGAGATCTTGGAGAGGTAAGACGATTTAAATAAATGTGTTTCATTATTAGTTAGGTGAGAGATTGGAGTTGATGTATTTTCCGGTTTGACTCCGCCCCTTACCTTAACCTTTATACCGCTTTGCGAGTGAAATGATACAAATAGTAGAGAATTTGCAAGTGTGCGTGAAATGATATTTTGACTTTCAGTTCACCTTTTGAGTAAGATTTTCACTCCATACTTTCACTTTTCACCGTCGTATAACTTCTGTCCTTTTTCCGCGGCGGTTTGGCGTAATAAAGCCGAGAAGCTGGAAGTGCGATTTTAAGTTTCTCGCATGTTGAATTGGAATTAAACACGTAGTTGCGATGGTGGAGACGTCAGGGACAGCGTGCAGCGCTACGTCATGATGAATAATTTACATCAAAGTCTCCCGTGTCGTGAGTGGAGTTGAAGAATGGATCTGAAGCTGTGATATCCGGTTTCTTATTCATTTTTCATATTTATTTGTTCTGATGAATAATAACCCACCGTTACCTTGTTCTCTCCTGTGTGCAGCTGTGTTGTGGCCTTTCTGATGAGTGATGAATGAACAGAGCCAAGAAGTTCACCGATCTTCCCAATCTACAAAACAAATGTGGAAAAAAAGAAAAAAAAGCACTTGAGGTTCAGCATATCCTCTTCCCACTCACTCAGATTTTTCTAGAAGCTCAACTCACAGGTCTAACGTCTACATTTAAAAAAAAAAAAAAAAAAAAAGTGAATTTAATGCACCTTACATGGTAAAAGCACTTACCTGCTGCTGATGCACTTTCCCTCTCGCCTTTTACATAGACAGGAAGGTGCACCAAGAAATATATTTAAAAAAAATGCACCAAAAAATATATAGAAAAACGTTAGATCAGAGTTTCGACATTCTCTGTGCCTTCTTGCATTTATTTTGTATTAGGATATAAAAAAAAAAAACAAAAAAAACCCCAAAATTCTTTACAATGGAAGGTCGGTCACTGTAAATCCACCTCTTCCTCCAACCACACGGCTCGCTAGTATTTAATATAAATCTGATCCGGGGTTATTTTATCGCCATGACAACAACTCAAGACGTTCACACGACCACTGTCGTATAAAACGATCACAATCGTAGAAGAAACAAGCGCTTTAATAGCGAATAAACTTGCATGCTTAGAGTTAAGTATCTGTCAATTAAGTTTCTGTCAATTTATTGTTGTCATGGTTACCACCTTCTGGGAAACGCCCACATTAATGCCTGAGGTACACACTGAGTCCGTGTTGGTGTTGACATAATGGTTTGTCTCTGAAGTGAATCTTAAAAAGCAGCTTCAATCTCTACACGTGCAGGAAGCCGACAGAAATTAAAATACCACTGAATATTTCTCACCACTGCTCCGTTTCTGAAAAAACTACAACAACAACAACAAACACAGCAAACGACTAAATCATGTGTTTCGAAAGCTTTGCTTTTATTTGATGTTTCGTTTGTGAAATAAATACTCAGCGTCATCTGTAACACAACTGAATCGTAACAGCGTAAGAGGAAGAGTACAAACAGGAACGTACGCATATTCATATTAATATAGAGAGTATATGTGTATATATAAATAATAAATAATACATTCAGTCGTAAACACAACCTGTGATTGGTCAGAGTGCAGGGTGTCACTAGATTAGACTCATTTCTACAGCTGAGTGTATTGTCTGCTTTATGATTAGACTTTGCTAGAAATACCCCGACTGATTCCACTCCTCTGCAGCAGCAACTCGCCAGAAAAATAACAGCTTCTTGTCCTAACCTGGGACGGGAAACGGGATTTTTTTTACTTTTAGGGGCCTTCGCAGTATACGGGATAAATGCTTTCCCAGCCTGGATACACTCGTACAACGGATGTGTGGAGATATCTGCAGTGCTCTCCAAAATTATTGGCACCCTTTAATTATTTTTTTTACAAAAAAAGAGGGGAGAGAGAGGGCACATAAATAATCAAAAGAAACCAGCGCACTTCAGATTAACAAAGTACGGGCGAAGGGTGCCGATACTTTTGAAAACAGTGGGGTTCACTATGTCTGTGGGGAAAAAAAAACGTTTTTAAACTCAAAGCATCACTCATTACTTTACTCTTTACTTATACTGTGTGTCTATATATATATATATATATAATGTATACACACACACACACACAGTGGCAATAATTATGGATTGCACTGTATATATTGATCTATCAAGTTATTCTATATATACCAGACATGTTCCAGTACTTAATTACAATTTCCTCACATGTAACAGTTTACAATATGATCAATATATTGTGTTTAAATCACGTGGTTTTTATAAAATGTTTTTTTATGTCCATTAAAAAGGACACACGTGTCCAATTTAGCAGTGTTTATAGACACCTAGTGTCCCTGATGCTGATGTCATACACAGATATCATCACATAATTTCAGTATATTTTAGTACATTTGTAAATGTAAATAAATGCAGACATAATCCACTGATGATTCTCGCAGACAGAGCCGTGTGATCAGAGTATCTCCAGGCTGGAATTTCTTTTGGGCTTTTTTTTGTTGATTTGTTTCAAGTGATTTCCATCCAATAAATAAATAACTAAATACACAAAGAAGTAAACAAACTTGTCGTGAGTCTGATTTGGTCTTTACAACGTCTTGCCTCTAGTCTTAATTTCTCTGGTCCCTAAAACTCACCTTGTCACACTTCAGTGCATTCAGAACAGATCTCTGACACTAAAACTACACACACACACACACACACACATAAAACAAAGCACACACACACACACATAAAACAAAGCATCCTGTACAATCACATGCTAAACACACACCAGCCCATAATCACCAGTACAGTACATCACAATAATACAAAGTTAAACCCACTTCAACCTACAGCACAGAGCAAACACGCTCACACACTTCCGGGATCACGTGTGTGAGGAAAGATCACGCGCACCCCAGGTGTATAAATAAGAACGCTTTAGAGTTGCACATAATATGTGAGTGCGTCAAGCACACTTCGTAGGCAGCCTATTCCAAAATGGAGCACGATAAGACCGTCAAAACAAATTTAAAGGTGCAACAGGTCAATTTTCTTTTACAATTTTTATACTATTATTATACATTTGGTACTAATAACCTGGACAATCTGTAGAACATGATACGAAATAATGGTTTAAGCCATGACAGTGAATTATTACATGGCTGAGAAAACCGTTTGGAAAGCTGTGTTATGGTCCAGAGTGATAGCTGTGTTTAGATGGCGCTCTTGTCAGTCATTTTATAGACGCATTTTAACGTCACTGAACTCCACCCACATCTCAGTCTGAAATCGGCAAGCACCCAGGGCAGCCAGATAATTCTCCTGTGTTTAAAAAAAAAAAAATTATGTCCTTCAAAAAAAGGTAACAAGAAACGCAGTAAAACTGCGTCATTTAAAGTCATTAATTACTGATGATGAGGATGAAGCTGGACGCAGAATTAGCGATGTTGCTCCTGGACAGGTCTGTAAACACGATCTGCTTTAAGTTGTTTGAACGACAGCTTTATATAATGAATCAAGTAAATACGTTTTTTATTACTTATAGAGCCAATCAAGTAAATTAGGATAAACCAGCTGCACAGAAATGTACGTATGTAGCGCGGATTAAATGCTAAAACCGAAGCTTAAAAGCTCATGAGAGCTCATTACAAAGAAAAACAGGACCTCGAAGGCACGCTTTTTCTTACGAACGTTCTCATAAATCAGCTCGAGCCGTATTTTGCGTGTGTTTATAGTGTTATGACTCGGCGTTCACGCAGCTGATGTCCGAATGCGCTTCAGAGTGATGTCATGACAGTCCTTGCTAATTCTACCGCCGTAGTTTCTGGAGGCGGAGCTTTGTGTACATGGGTGGGAATGAGGGGCGGGCTCAAGGAATGAATAAATCGTTCAAATCATATTCACCTCCACGTACTGTACCAAATCTTTACAAATTTTGAAAAAAATCGTAGCTAAAACTATTGGTTTCAGTTCTACACTCTGATTGGCTGAGCCACATCCTCACACACCTGTGACGCATCACAATAACTGATTTCTGTTTTTATTTGCCAGGTTTTCAACAAACAAACAAACAAATCATATCTAAGCCATTGTTCTGTCTGTAAAATACTGCAGTCTTTGTCCGTTATGTTGCTTAGCGTTAACTTCACGAGAAATAGCTTTCTAAACAGCTTCTGCCGCAGAGAGCGAAAAGCTTTGTTCTAAAGTTCTGTATGGAACCTTTAAAAGCTCCCTTAAAGGTACAAACTGAAAACATTTTAGGATTTTAGATTTGAACTTTGTTCCCTAAGATTACTTTTATTCACCACGTCAATCACATGACTGTGGAAAAGGGGGCGTGTCTTTACAGTTGGAGATCTTCCAAGCAAGAAGTTCAGATTTATGCACGTTTTTTAATGAATGTGAAATCCCTGCTTCATGCTGAATATTGTGATGTACTGTGTTTGTGATTATTGATGCACATCTATAAGGTTAACCTTTTAAAATCCATAAAAAATGCAAACAACAATGCGTTCGAAGAAAAGCTCATCCACGAGCCCAAGCCTGAAAATCTAAAATCCTCGTTTCTGGAACTATCTATAAAAACAAAACAAAAAAAAAACTATGACAATAAATATTTCCCAATATCTAACACTACACGTATACATAATAGACAACACATTCAGAGTGTGTGTGGATAAGCAACACGCCTGCAGTAAAGGGAAACAGTGTGTGAATGTCACAGGGTTGCCAGATTGAAAGGTTTTAAATCCTCCTAATTAACGCTCATGAAATTATAGCAACAATTAGAATATTGATTTATTTATAGTCAGTGTTTCCTGATTAAATAGAGATAGAAATGGCTGAGCAGAATTCCACCAAGCTGGCAACCTTGTGGAGCATCACCTTCAGGTTACATACCTGTAACACACACACACACACACACACACACACCACAACACACACACGTCTAACAAGATCCATTATAAATACACACTTCTGCACATGATCACATAATTACAGAGTCTACTGAGAAAATCAACAGGAACATGGCACGCGTGCGCACACACACACACACACACTCTCTCAGAGCATGCCGTCCAGGTTCTTCTCTGCCGTCTCCTTTTCCCCGGCACTGCAGCTCTCCTGAGGACTGTACTTGTTGTGGTAATCCTGCAGAATCGTCACAACGTCATGATGACCGAAGTGTACGGCTTCGTCCATGGGTGTGTTCCCCCACCTACACACACACACACACACACCTTAATTCACTCTTTCTAATATGTTATTGTTTCTATAGTAACAGCTCATGACGCTCTTGTCAGTCATTTCAGACATCACAGTCTGAAATCGGTACGTGCCCAGGGCAGCCAGATAATTCTCCTGTGATTAAAAACCACGCTGTGCTTCAAAATAAAAAAACGTAACAAGAAACGCAGTAAAACCCGAATAAACCCTAGCAGAGTTTTTTGTTATTGTTTCTATAGTAACAGCTCATTCACGGGGACTTGTACGGCGGACGCTCCACAAAAAGAATCGTTCTGTCCAGTATCAGATAAAGTTTTCTTCAGGACACTTTTGTTGCAGTTTCTCGGTAACATGGCAAGCTGTATTTTTTTTTGTCTTACTAACTTCAAGAAAAAGAGAAAAAAACAGAGAGGTTGGTTTCACCGACGTTCCTCAACAATAAATATTGCTATAAATGGATAAAAATGCTCTTACCTGTCTCTGGGTTCGGGGTTCACCTTACACGCCTCGAGAAGGAAGCGAACAACCTCAGAGTGACCTACAAAACACACACACATCCAACGGCACTGAACAAAACCCCTATAATAATATGATTCACGTGATTACACACACAAACACACACACACATCATAAATATGTGCTTGTAGTTTTATATTCGTCCACCACTAGGGGGCAGAAAACACTGCAAAAATCGATCAGCAGGGGGCGTAAAGTAATAACGAGGAGCTGTCAGTACCTTCAGCAGCAGCCACATGGAGCGCCGTCCTGGAGTCATAATCCCTCTGCTCCATGTCCATCGAGGACAGAGCGAACCTACACACACACACACACACACACACACACAAAGAGGGTCAGTGTATCAGAAAGCATGCGGAAAGGAAAGTGTACCATGGGCTATAGGTCAGACAGGTGCCTCAAGTGTGTGTGTGTGTGTGTGTGTGTGTGTGTGTGTGTGTGTGTGCGCGCGGACCTCCTCAGTGCAGAGACGTCCCCTGTGTAGGCAGCAAACAGCAGATTAATAACAGATTTCACCTGGAAGAGAGAAAAATATTATAGCCAACACACACACACACACACACACGCTCACGCTAGCTTTAACATGTGAATAAAGGAGAAGTTGGACTGTCAGTGATGTCTGCTTTATGAGGATACAGAGACAGGGCAGCTGTGATTGGAGGACGGATGTGTCACTCACCCGCTCGTCTCCGCCCTCTCGCCGAGGATCCAGCTTCTTAGCAAAGTGACGCAGATTATCATAGTTGTGGAAGTTACACAGCTGCACCAGATCCTGAACACACACACACACACACACACACAGGATTTAATACTGAAATGACACACATCAGTACTCAGACGTAACTACACACTTAAACACTATTCAGAAGTTATGAGACGGTTACGCACTTTTATGTATAAAATGATGAATGAAGTTAAAGTTTCCCTGTAAGCGTAGCAGATGAGTGCTTGGTCAGCTTATCCTTCACAGCACGAGCGTGTTTTCTTTACAGGAGAGCGCATCGAATGAACGCAAACACCGGAGTTAGTTTATTCATTTGACAATCAGAATAATGAATTAAATGCGTGATAAAAATCTGCACACACTGCATAATTTCACGACCTCCATTTAGTGTCTCGTGGCTTCATTAATTGCGCTCGAGTAACTGGAGTAACTGTCGGAGCACGATATAAATAAAATAAATAAAACGTGAAATAACAGGATGTGCTGAATCAAGTGCTATTCTACTGTATGCGCTACTGAATGATGAGTGTGGAAGCCATTTTGTTCAATTAAACCAGATTAATGTGATAATCACAACTAGCACTATTCATGCAGCCATAAATTAGCGATGTACTGGACTCCTGTTAGATTTATTTCAGCACTCGCCATCTTCTCTTTCATATATACATGTACACACACACACACACACATACATATATATATATATATATACACACATACAGTGTGTATATATATATATATATATATATATATAGAGAGAGAGAGAGAGAGAGAGAGAGGGAGAGAAACAGAGAAAGTGAGAAGCAGACAGACAGACAGACAGGGTACCGTGCAGAACTTGATGCCGCGGACGCTGTTCCCCAGTTTGTCCAGAGGAGGAGACCAGCACATGATACCCATCACATTGGGAACCACCAACAAAATACCACCAGCAACACCTGACTTCGCTGGTAAACCCACCTACAACACACACACACACACACACACACACACACACACACACACACAGCATATAACTCTGTGTGACTGGAGTGTGACCTCCTTCTAGCTGTGTAACTATGTGAACTGAACTGAATAAAAACAGAACTATGTTTTATATATATATATATATATATATATATATATATATACACTATATTACCAAAAGTATTCGGTCACCTGCCTTGACTCA
>CM075027.1:17272413-17308889 GCA_037576675.1 Pangasius sanitwongsei
TCAGTACCGTGATATCGTAACATTGTGAGTATTTTAGTATCGTGATATCGTGAATCTTTCAGTATCGTGATATCGTGAGATCGTGAGTCTCTCAGTACCGTGATATCGTAACATTGTGAGTATTTTAGTATCGTGATATCGTGAATCTTTCTGTATCGTGATATCGTGAGTCTCTCAGTACCGTGATATCGTAACATTGTGAGTATTTTAGTATCGTGATATCGTGAATCTTTCAGTATCGTGATATCGTGAGATCGTGAGTCTCTCAGTATCGTGATACCGTGAATCTTTCTGTATCGTGATATCGTGAGTATTGCAGTACCGTGATATCGTGATGTTTGTGTCACATCGCTCAGCTCTACCAGCATGCTAACTGAACGGTCCCGGGTTTTTAGCATGCTAGCGCTGGAACGTATATTACTCACTTCTCGTTGGCTGCATCTCGGTTGCCGTTTCTCGGTTGACCGGCGCTCGTGCACAAATAACGGCGGCATCCTCCAGCGAGAGCGCGCGCGTCCGTCCCAGTCCCCGTCGCCGGTGTGACATTGTCGCGAGCGGCTTGTGACGTCTCATCCCTGGTGATGCTGCACAATAACGGACGCGTCCGGTTCGGTTTGAGCAGCTCCCTCAAAGCTACCGAGCACCTAAACGGCAACATGTCGGTCTCTAGCGCCGCTGGACGGGTTTCACCGTTGACGTTAACGCGACCGGAAATCACGAGAACTCTCTAAAAAGTAAATCTAAAATGTAGCCGATTAATCCTGCTCCGCTTTCTCCGCCTCCGCCTCCGCTCCACGCGCTGCGACGCTCCTGACTGGAGGAGAACGGCGCGCGCAGCCCGCGTCCTTCATTCCTATTGGCTTGCGTCAGACCATTCGCAACGCCGATTGGCTGAATCAGGTGTCACTCATTAATAATGCGGAAATGCAAAATAGCCGCCCGGTAAGAAGTGAAAAGCTGAATAAAGATGTGCGTCAGCTCAAATATGAGTTTACATCTTAAATAAAGTTTAAATATTAAATAAAGGTTGTACATTCAATCAAGTTTATATATTAAATTAAATCTTGACAAGGTTTTATCGTGAATAAATGAAGGCTAAATTCATTACAATGGCAAACCTTTCTGGTCTAGTTTAATGCTAATGCTAATAGTGCTAATAATAATAATAATAATAATAATGGGCAACTAAAGACATTTTTATAACCTTTTTAAAAATAATTTCTTTTAAAAATAAGTTTTTATTAACTCACCGTTTTTCTTTTACAAGCTATTTTATATGAATTCTTATTTATTTATTTGTTTGTTTGTTTGTTTGTTTGTTTATTCTTTTTACTGCTCATGTTATGCTATCTGAATCTTAGCATTTTGAGCTGCATTTGATGTATAAAAGGTGCATTAAAACTAGACATTATTATAATAAAAAGCAGCTGAAGACATATTTTTATACACTCTATTTTCTTATGATTTCTTCTGTACCCTTACACTTGTGTTTTTGTTTTTTTCTCACATGTTGTTTCTTAAAGATTTATATGTAAAAATCCTGTCCTCAATAAGACCAGCTCTCACACAAAGGCTCTCTGTGCAGGCTGTAAATTCATCCATCCATTAATACTATTAAAACAGGAAGCCCAGCTCAGGACCTAATCTGAGTGTATTTATAATTACACAACACAGAGGCGTGTGAAAACGTCTTATTGATAAGCCGTTTTGATATTATTTTTTCACTAAATGAATACATGTGAATAGAGTATAGTTGAGACATTTGTTCACCAGTGAGCACCGATGAGAAGAAACTCTGTGAGACGGAGGTAAAGAGGACGAGAGACTCTTCCTCAGGAGGAGGAAGTTCATCCACCCATCCACCCGTCTACAGTGTGACTCAGGAGTTATTTTTTACATCAGGTCTATGAGGTTAGAAATCACCTCTACAGACTCCATCAGCGCACGTGAGCTGTGATCCTCCAGGGGGATCTGTGGTGCATCAGATCACAGGTCTTTGAGAAAATCTCTCCCTTATACAGGACACATCCACAGGGACAGAGGAACAGAGACCGAATCTGTGTTGGTGGATAATCTGGAGGTTTCTATTAATATCTCACAGTGAGAGGTGTATATAGGTACGTTACAGTGTAGTACACAAGTAAGCATACCCTTAGGAAGTGCTTATATATATATGGTATATGGTATGGCTTGACATGAGTGAGAGAGACAAAAAAAAAAAAAACAGCTTTACAAAACTCAGTACTGTAATTGTCTCACAAATTCTTTCTCTATTGTCCGGTGTCAAATTATGGACTTTGTTATGCATTTCAGCTTGAGATATAGAAATGAAAGATGAAAAAGACATAAAAAAAAATCTTAGTAGTGCATCTGGGGCGATGAGGAAGATCTGGCCCCACACCCACACACTCACTCACACACACACACACACACACACACACACACTGGTTTCCACAGTGATGTTACCGCTGGTTCTCCTATGGGACATTCTCTAGACATTAAGGGTGTGTATATGTCCACGGGCATGTTTGTGTGTGTAGTGACTATATGTTCTATATGTTATACACTATTCTCGATGTAGTGGATGTTTATAGTGTGAACAGTAACATCACCCAGAAAAGCTACATTTTTTCAATTTCCCACACCTTTTTGAAAAAAAAAAAAAAAATCTAACACAGAAAATCTATATTTGTCCAGTACTAGCTATTAATTGTGCACTCATTGAGGCCGTACTTAAGACACAGACGTGAGACGTTAAAGGAAACAGTACAGAAATGTCGAGTGCTGAGGTGTAGTGTGTTCCAGATTACCAGCCTGATCTTCACTGCACATTTAGGGCTGGAGCCAAGACCGTCATGGTGAGTCTGAGATCAGGATTGGCCTAGATCAGGGTTAAATAAAAGCGAGACTGAGTCAAGATCATCTAATCCTTTTCAAGGCCAAGTCTTTACTTCTACTAGACCTCATGGGCGCATCGTCCCACTGACTAGAAAAAGGAATTACTTCTCTTCAACTTACATAAGAAAATAAAACATTATATTTTACAAACTCTCCATCATGAGCAAGGCCATATACTGTAGGTCTCAGTACTGTCCTGAGACTGGACTGGACTCCTCCATCCCTACTACACACTGCTGCGTGTGCACACTCACACACGCTACTACACACTGCTGCGTGTGCGCACTCACACACGCTACTACACACTGCTGCGTGTGCACACTCACACACGCTACTACACACTGCTGCGTGTGCACACTCACACACGCTACTACACACTGCTGCGTGTGCACACTCACACACACTACTACACACTGCTGCGTGTGCGCACACACACACGCTACTACACACTCACACACACTACTACACACTGCTGCGTGTGCACACGCACACACACTCTCGACAGGCCAACATGAGAGGTTTGAGTCGTACACATTGATGAAAACACATCACGTACCCTCTCAGAATTCTTCTCTATGTCTTTATTACAAAGTAGTGCTGACTTCTGCAAAGTGAGACAGTAAAGAAATGAGGGACACAGTGGTGTGATGAAGCGGAGTCACTGTTCCACCCTGAAGTAGATTATTTTCCAACAACAGCAGAGTTTTATTTCTGTCCCTGGAGGACTAGTGGTTAGGCCACAGAGCTCTCACCGCTACAGCCCGGGTCCGATTCCCGGCCGGGGGGGAGGGTTGTGTCAGGAAGGGCATCCGGCGTAAAAACTGTGCCAAATCAAACACGTGGGCCGATGATCCAGTGGGGCGACCCCTAACAGGAGCAGCCGAAAGAGGAAAAACAACAACAACAACAACAACAGTGTTTTATTCCTCTTATACCACAGCAACTTACTTATTAAAGAACATCATACTTTTTTATAAACCATTTTTTGTCACATAATGTTGTGGAACATCAAACAAGTTACTTCCTGTTCTTACTTACGTTATTTCTCTCCTGAAACGCGGTTTGTCAAGTTACAGCTTTAGCTCTGACTGTTACAAAGCGCTGACACTGTTGACTCCTTCCATAAATATCAAATAAACATCTCCTTACTTCACCATATCGACAATTTTTTTTCCTGTTTATTATCAGTGCGCACTTCTGCAGCACAAGTCCCTGTGAATGAGCTGTTGCTATAGAAACGATAACGTATTAGAACGGGCGCATTAATATAAACCTGTGATTTGCAGCTGCGCTACTGTCAGAGCTGCTGTTATAGAAAATTAATCAACACCTTCTGACCAATCACAGTCCAGAATTCAACAGCGCTGCGGTGTAAACATTAATGAAACTGTGTGTGTGTGTGTAAAATAGAAACAGTACATCAAATCAATCCCGACAGGAACTTATCGACTGCTGGAGCAGGAAAACAACAACAACAACAACAAAAAGAAGGTTAATAAATTAAAACACTGATGGTGTTTTCAATGTTTATGACAATGATTAGTAATTAGATATCAGACATTAAAACTACAGAAATACAGAAAATAACTTACAATCACACAAACACAGAACACTCCAGAAATGTGTCAGTATTGACTTTCATATCACAACAACAGCTTATTCCTTTATCACGGTTTATGATATTATCATGATAAAATGGACTGATGCTAACTTTTCTGAACACGTGTGTGTAAGTGATTATCGGCAGACGCCTAGAGCTCAGAGTGCAGCTCGACACGGTGTGTCACGCTAAACACTCTCTATTTTAAAAATAAATGCTATAAAAAAAAAAATAAAAAAAAAAAAAAAAGAGTCCTTCACGGTCAGTGCGGAGCTAAAGTGTGCGTATGTGTGTGTGTGTGTGTGAGAGAGAGCGAGCTTTGCTCATGTGGAGGCCTCTAGAGACAACTCCCTGTCCGGCAGGGTGTGTGTTCCGCTGGGAGAACCTTCAGCCTGCGCTGCGCTCCCACGAGACCCGGGAGGGGAATTCTCATCCTGTGAGCTTGGAAGGCAATTATCTGGGTCCTAGACAGAAGAAGAACAAATTTATTCTTAACAAAAAAAAAAAAAAAAAAGATTGTTATCAAAAATCCAAATGACATGAAAATGAACTTTTCTCCATTTTGTAGTGTAGAACCTAGAACACCATCCACAGTGTGAAGCATGGTGATGGTAGCATCGTACATTAAGAATTACCTTTGACCCCTTGTTTGCTTTTCTGACTAATCCCCTCTTTACCTGCTCACTGAATTTTGGTAGATGGCCTCCTCTAGGCACGGCTGTGCCGTATTCTTTACATACTTCGATACTTTTCTAGAACTTTGTCCTGGACTTGTTTTGATCCCTCCTTGGTCTTCATGATGCTGGTTGTCATGGTAACAAACTCTGGGCTCAGGTGTGTTTATACTGAGATCACGGGATACTTTAATTACACACAGATCGTCTCCGATCAACTAATTTTGTCACTTTGGATGGTAACAGAACTAATTTAGGGGTTTCACAGCAACCAACAGGGGAGTGAATACTTATGCAATTGTAAGTTTTATGTTTTTTATTTGTAAATAATTTTGCAAACTGTATATTTTTGTCCCTGCATTTCAATATTATGGATTACTTTGTGTAGATTCATGAGACAAAATCCCGGTTCGGGGGGGGGAATACTTATGTACGCATGTTTTTGTAAATATCACATCACACACTTACCTCGGTCCTTCTGAGGAAGGCATGAAAGACAAACCGAGAACACACATGAATAAACTGATTAAATAACAACCCTGGTGTAGTTACCCATAATGCCCTGCGTTACCTGTAGAGGCTGGACCTCAGTGTGTGTGTGTGTCTTCCTCATGACGATCAGCTCTCTGATCTGGAAGATGGCGAAGGCGATGGTGACCCACGGCGACACGCTGTGAGCCCAGGCCGGTTTGGCGCCGTCCTCCTGCTCCTCCTGGTGCCGTGTTTTCCGGGCCGGACGTTTAGGCTCCTGGTGGATGCTCGGGGTCACGACCTCGGAGTTCGGCATCAGGTCTATGGTTGCTATGGGGACCGGGCTGGAGGGGACGGGGATGTTCTCGGCCAGCATCTTATCCTCTGTGGGGTGAAGAGAGGGATCGATTGGACTCGTTATCGGATCGGATCCGCTCCACACATTAATGAGCGCTCGGCGGACTGAGGGAACGAGACGACCCACAATGCACTGTAACCCGACACACGCTCCTTTTCAGACCAGCAAGAGCTGGGTAGAACGAGTTGGTTTATTAAGTTCAACTATGACTTTACTTAGTCAGTGAGATATTTAATTAGATATTGAATTAATCATTGTACTCACAGTAACTACGTTTACAAGCAGCATAATGTTATTTATCATGCTCTAAAGTGTCCTAAAAGATTTATGAATAATCATAAAACAACAACAACAACAACAACAACAACAGATATTTGGATGTTTTGCTGAGACTGACATCTGCCTCTCTCTCTCTCTCTCTCCTTCTCTCCATCTCTGTCTCTGTTCCTTCTTCAGTCTCTCTCTCTCTTACTCTGTCCCTTTCTCTCTCGCTCCCTCTCCCTGTCTCCATCTCTCTCTCTCTCCTTCTCTGTCCCTTCTTCAGTCTCTCTCTTTGTCTGTCTTACTCTCTGTCCCGTTCTCTCTCTGTTTCTCCTTCTTTCTCTCTCTCTGTTTCTTCTCTTTCTCTTTGTCTTACTCTGTCCCTCTCTCTTTCTCTCTGTTTCTACTTCTGTCTCACTCTCTGTCTCACTCACCCTCGTCCTTGTCCTTCTCAGTGACACTCTGGATGAAGGCGAAGAGCAGGAGGATAACGAGTGAGGTCATTCCAATCCCCCTGAACGTCTTAGCAGGACCTGCGTTCACACACACACACACACACACACACACACACAATTAGTGTCTAAATCTGCAATCAAGAATAACCACGAGACAACATCAAATCTCTCCCACAGTAAACTGGTGAATGATGAAATTCATCATTTTAAACACATTCATAAACTGTTCAGTCAATTGAGCAAATTATTCTCAGAATTCTGTAGAATTCATCCTTTCACAGAGACGAAACTGTGGTTCCCGGTGTATTTGTGTGTCTCTGATGGCGTGTGAACACGATAAAACCTTCTGGAAAGTGGAAAGTAACAGGAACTACTTTTCGCCGCATCGCTCCAGTGTTGGAAAGTTGGATAAAACTCCATAAGAGCAGCTTTGTTACGTTTTCTCTCACGTCTGTCTCATCTTTAATCTGTATTTACATCACGACAGCAATCAGATGACAACTTATGCGTTATAGCAGCTACAAACAGTCTCTCCCTCACCAGCCTCACACTTTATCTCCTGAAGTTAAAAACCGTAAAAACGTAAACTCCTCCGTCCTGAAGGTGTCGGAAAACTTCAAGTTACAGCTTCACCTCTGACTGTTACAAAGCGCTGACACTGGAGACTCCTTCCATCAATCATTTTTTAATTAGTTTATTATTAACGGAGCATCCGCTGTATGAGTCGCTGTGAATGAGCTGTTACTATAGAAACAATAACGTAACAGAACGAGGGCATTACTATAAACCTGTGATCTGCAGCTGCGCTACTGTCAGAGCTGCTGTTATAGAAAACTAATCAACACCTTCTGACCAATCAGAGTCCCTACTTCAACGGTGCTGCTGGATAAACAGGCACGTCAGTACGACACACACGACACGTAATAACAAACTCACAACAAACTCTATTATTATAAACATCTGTAAACATGCTACACACTTACTTACTTACTTACGCTGCTAAAATATTTTCTCTCATAAACACCAGCAAAAAAAAAAAATCCAGTGCTCTGTTCTGCCTCAGTGCCTCCTGAGAAAACCTCCCACATTCACTTTGAATTAAAGTTAATTAAAAGTAAACTCCTCCTTCAAGCCTTCCGGCTGCATTAGAAATAGAAATTAGTCTTGTGTAATTAGGTTTCTATTCCAAATATCTGCTGACTCAGAGGTTTTTTCATGCGCTGACAGCACAATAATTGTGTGTGTGTGTGTGTGTGTGTGTAAGAGAGAGAGAGAGAGATGTTTGGTGTTCATACCAAAGGAGTTGGCCAGGATGCCCCCCAGCATGGCGCCGCAGCCCCTGCCCAGGCCGAGGTGGAGACCCTGTAGGATTCCCTGAGCCGAGGTGCGGAGCGCGGGGGGTACGGCGGCGCTGAGGTATGAGATACACGCTGCCCATACTGCAGCATGGGTCACGCCTGCAACACACACACACACACACAATGAAATTCATACATTCCTGAACAATCTCTGGTGCTGAAAGTTACACAACCTGCTCTGAAACATTCCTAAACACACACACACACACACTTAGTGTATAAATCGTCTGTCCACCTACACTACTGCACTTAAATTAATGTACTTAAGAGCATTAATAGCGATGCAGCAATGAATCTTATAATACTGTGTATAACTGATTCTCATCAGCGGTTATTTTCTGCTTTATTAAGACAGTTTTGTTCTTACTTTATTTACGTTATTGCCTTATCGTTTGTGCACACATCGTGTTGCATTTAAAATGCACGAAGGTGTAACATAAATATCTGCAGCAGGTTGCAAGCCGTCAAACAGTCGTGTAATCCTGCCTGATGAATTCTTTTAAAACTGTACAGTCTGCATTTTTGGTGCTACAGATAAAGTGTGTTAAACATTAACGTCACTCCAGTTCCTGGTCCTAACGGGAACAGCGACAGAGAGAAAGAGAGAGAGAGAGAGAGAGAGAGAGAGAGAGAGAGAGAGAGAGAGAGAGACTGATGTATAGCGAGAGCTCTATTTTAACATCATTAAACATGTCACACGCTTGCCCTAGGCAGCCATAACAAATCCACAATCAATAAACTCTACAATAAACCTAGGACAAATAAATCTCTCAATTAATCCAGAATAAATAAATCCTGTAAACAAAAATCTAGAATCAATAAATCCTATGACATACGAAATCAAGAAATCCTACATCAAATCCAGAATCAAGAGATCCAAGAACAAATTCAGAATCAATAAATCCTGCAGTTAATCCAGAATTAGGAAATCTTATAACAAACCAAGAATCAATAAATCCTAGAACAAATCCAGAATTAACAAATCCTACGATTAATCTAGAGTCAATAAATCCTATTAAAAATAATTGAGGATTAATAAATGCTATAACAGATCCGGAATCAATAAATCTGATTGTACACTGATTCAACAAAACCAATAAATCAAAATAAAAATATAAAAATCCAGACTCAATAAATCCTAAAAAACAAATACAGGATTAATAAATAAACTGAAGGTATTTGATCAGTAAGTGTAAAATCATAGCATGGGATATTCAGAGACTATGACGGTAATCTACCAGGTAAGATCCATTTCCTGTTAAACGCACATGTGATCAGACTAGCAGTCACGTTACAGTCGGGAAAAGGAGAGACGGTTTTATTTGGCGTTTATTAGTTTATAAATTATTATTTATTAGCGTCTTTTCCTGAGATCGACGTCACGTTCACAAAATCGGTAAAGACAAAAACATATCGCAATCAATGAAGGGCAGACGAAACGTCACAACAGACACACTGACGCACGACAGAGGGGAAAATAAAACCAGCAGCCATAGAAAATAGAGAATAATTACAAAGGTCGATCTTTATTCCTGTACATCACACACACACACACACACACACACACACACACACACACACACACCCTCTTTATGAGCCATATTGTGTATTTACTGATTTACCCTGCAGCACCTCCATAGGCAGCACGGTCCAGGCGTTGCTCAGGTACGAGATGTACAGATAGCGAGCTGTGTTACACGCCAGGCCGATATACAGCACCCTGATGGACACACACACACACACACACACACGTAAAAACACAAGAGCTAAACACTGTACAGCATAAAACACTGTATATTACTATGCAGCACCGTGCATGAAAGAAAGACAGACAGACAGACAGACAGACAGAGCAGGGAGGATGACAGGAAGGCAGACAGATAGAAAAAAAAAAGAGACAGACAGGAAGGCAGACAGGAAGGCAGACAGGAAGGCAGACAGGAAGGCAGACAGGAAGGCAGACTGACAGACAGACAAGTACACAGACAAACCAACATGCAGACAGACAGACAGCGATACAAACAGACAGACAGAAAGGAAAGGCAAGCAGACAGATAGACAAGAGGGCAGACTGACGGACAGGGAAAGAGACAGACGGAAGGGCAAGAAAAAAGACAGACAGACAGAAAGACATGCAGTTAGAGAGAAAGACAGACAGAAAGGCAAGCTATGCAGATAGATGAGCAGAAAGACAGGTACACTGTGTTACATGCCAGATTAATGTACAGCACCTTGATGGCCACAAAGACTAGTAAGGCAGACAGACAGAAAGAAAAGCAGGAATAAGTATTAAATAATGAAAAGTGTTACACTGAATGAATGAACATTGAAAATGGGACAACTGTAAACAGCTGACACCATGATGACCTCATACTGACCTTATATGACCCACCAGCTCGATCAGTTTGTGGCTGGTGAAGTAGGCGGCGAGCTCGGACATGTGGCTCAGGATGGAACACACCCCGAACAGCGTGGGCGTGCCGTTCAGGTCCTGCAGGTGCCAGTAGAGGAAGGTGAAGACGAAGCCGTAGCCGAAGCCCATGAACCAGGCGACGAACAGCACGGTGCTGTAGCGCACGCCACACAGAAGCCGCAACAGCTCCATGTACCGAAACTCCTGACCACCGGGGGGAGCTGCGCTGTCCGTCCTGCTCGAGGAGTCCTGCTCGGTCGCGCTCCCTGCCTGCTCCTCGGAACGCCGCGCCTCAAACTTGAACTGCGTGGCGACAGTTAGCGCTACCGCCATGAGCACGCCAAAGACGATGAAGGCGGTCTTGTAGTTCTTGTAGTTGGGCAGGGGGCAGTCGGCGTCGCCGTCGATGGGGTAGAAGACGTGGGTGTGGTCGATCCAGATGCCCACGGAGAGCATGGCCAATCCCCAACCTAGAGAACCCCACATCCTCTGCAGCCCGTAGCGGTCACGGTGTGTACCCAGGTACTGCAGGGTCACCTGGGAAAAAAAAATCAGGTATGCAGAGAAATTAGCTTAGGAATTGCTAATCAACTTAACTAGCACAGACGAAACAGGAAAATTATACAAGGAAATGTGTGATAAAGCTAATCAGTTTGCATATTTTTCATAAGTCCCACAACCGACTGCAATAGCTTACCATATAAACGATACATCCTATAGAGTACAGAATACCCATAATGCACTTTGTCATATGTTAACGATACACACCGTGTCCACGATGGTCACTGCAGGTGCGCTGAAGAACTCTCCGATGATGACGACCAGCAGGATGAGGAGGAAGATGGCCTCCACTTGGTCCGGGTTGTAGTCGATAGTATATTGGGGTGGTGGTGTGGTGGTGCTGGGGTTTGGAGGTGTGGAGGTAGAGGTCATGTTACTGGAGGCTGTGAGGTGGTTGTGTGTGGTAAAGGTCTGCTCAGGTCCTGCAGTAGTGGTCTGGACACCTGAAGCCATGCTAATGCTAACATTAGTGTCTCGCTGGAATCTGTGCTTAGAACTGAAGGCTGGTTGCTGATTGGGCGACAGCAGGGATAAACTGGAGAAATGTCCAGTCAGGTCTCTTCGCTGCCTAGTGTTATTAGCTGATGGAGTAGGTGAAATGGCTGCTCCCGTCCCATTGGGTGAAGTTACAGATGAAGCTGTAATCCCATTGGTGGACGCTATAGTTGGAGCTACAGTCCCATTGGTGGGTGCCATATTTAAGCTAAAACTGCCATTGGTGAAAGCTACCGTCGGTGCTAATGTCCCATTAGTGGTAGCTACGGTTGTAGCTATGGTCGTAGTTGTGATCTCGTTCTCCAACCTGCAGCTCATTGAAGCTGGTTTCACGAACCCGATCCCGCAGTTAAACACCAACCAGCAGAAAACGGAGAACAGCAGCACCGCTTTGCCCTTCTTGTACCGGTCGGCCACAACGCCCCAAAAGGGGGCGCTGCAGAACTCAATAAAGTAACGGATCCCCACCACCAAGCCGGACTGGAAAGGGTTCATCCCCAGCTGCTTGTAGAACACACCGAGCAAAGGGTGCAGCGAGCCGTAGGCAGCGTAGAAGAAGAAGTAGAACACTTTGGAGACCAGAAGGTAGCGGTTGATCCGGAGGAACATGCGCTCACAGCAGCCCAGCTGGTGCTCCGAGAAGGGAATGGGTGGTTTTTCCGGGTCGGGGTCATCCGGTTCAGCCGGAGGTAGAGAGGTGGGGTCACCCTTGTGGACCTCCAAGTGGAGGCGGTTAAAGTCGTCAGAAATAGCTTCATTCCTTTTCAGCTCCTCCTCGTCGTCTTCCAGGATGGCCATGCGGTCGTCGTTCGCCATGGCCTTCAGACGGTTCAATCCTAAAGAAGAGCAAAAAAACCAAGATATCCAGCTTCTGATCACAAAAGTATCGTTAAATGAAAAAGGAATTGTTACGTAGTTGTTACGGTAACACTGTATTATGACAGGTCATTTGTATACTGTTAAATAAATCGGAGCGGTAATGATGATGCAAATCGAGACTCGTGCATGGATGTTCACTGCGTAGGAAAGATGAAGAGATTTTGACTATTAATACTTTTTTGGTATCTATGTGTCTGTAAATGATCAGTTTAAGTGCCTCAGTTGGAAGAGAATGTTTGTTTGTTTGTTTGTTTGTTTGAGGGGATTAGAAAACACTTAAATTAAACACTTAATTACTCTAGACAGATAATCTGTCAGTATGTGTATTTAAAAAAAAACACACATATGTCAAGTTATGACGTCACGTGTTGTACTAGTATGAATTAAAAAGGAACTAGTATAGACTAAAAAGGCACACCCGTGTATAGCAAAGTCCAAAGAGACGCTAAAAATAAACTGGAGTGGAACCGAGGCGTGACTGACACCGACATCAATGACGCCACTGTCTCCGCGCGCGCGACATTTGCGGAAGTGTGTGTGTGTGTGCGTGTGTGCGTGCAGAGGAGAGCCGCGTCGCGCACTTCCGCACTAAACAGTACGCCGGGACAGAGCACGTCACCAGCAGCCGGGTCGCCATGGCTACGCCCGCAGCCGCATACTAGCGTACTACACAGTACGACAGAACAGTGCGTATTACAGGCACACAGGAGGTTTAGAGAGTCAGGCCGAACTCCAGACGCCAAAGTTCTTTTCACAGTGATGATATTACAGACACACGAACGGACAGACTACTGCCTTAATCTTTTAGGAGTTAGGAATTAATTTAAAATCTGATTTGAATAATTTATAAGCAATAAAATATAATGGTATAGTATAGTATAATAGAGTATAGTAGCGCATAGTATTGTATAAAATAGTAGAGTTGAATATAGAGTAGAGTATAGTAGAATAGTAGAGTAGAGTACAGTATACTAAACTATAGTAGAGTATATCAGAGTATAGTATTGTATAGTATAATAGAGTATAGTATTGTATAAAATAGTAGAGTTGAATATAGAGTACTAAACTATAGTAGAGTACAGCAGAGTATAGTACTGTAAAGTATAACAGAGTTTAGTAGAGTATACTAAACTATAGTAGAGTATAGTATAGTAGAATATAGAGTATAGTATTGTATAGTACTGTATAAAATAGTAGAGTAGAATATAGAGTATAGTATAGTAGTAGAGTAGAGGATAGTATACTAAACTATAGTAGAGTACAGCAGAGTATAGCACTGTAAAGTATAATAGAGTATAGTAGTGTACTAAACTATAGTAGAGTATAGTATAGTAGAATATAGAGTATAGTATTGTATAGTATAGTTGAATATAGAGTACTAAACTATAGCAGAGTACAGCAGAGCATAGTACTGTAAAGTATAATAGAGTATAGTAGAGTGTACTAAACTATAGTAGAGTATAGTATTGTATAGTATAGTATCGTATAAAATAGTAGAGTAGAATATAGAGTATAGTATAGTAGTAGAGTAGAGGATAGTATACTAAACTATAGTAGAGCATAGCAGAGTATAGCACTGTAAAGTATAATAGAGTATAGTACAGTAGTATAGCATAGTCGAGTAAACTATCGTAGAGTATTATAAAGTAACAGAGTATAGTAGCAGAGTATAGTAAGATTTTTATAGCTAGTTATTTTTGTTGAGAATTGTAGTAGCTGTAACAGGATAGTGACTGTCAGAGAGATTACCTCAGGCGTCTCTGTGAAAAGTTCCCAGGTGTTGTTGCCTCAGGTATCATCCGCGTGCGAAAAGTCAACCCTGAGCTGCCATTTTACACCGGTTCCTCCCCGGTTCCTCTCCCCCTGTTCCTCTCCCCCTGTTCCTCCCGGTTCCTCTCCGGTTCCTCTCCGGTTCCTCTCCCCCTGTTCCTCCCGGTTTCTCCCCGGTTCCTCTCCGGTTTCTGTCCGGTTTCTCCACAGTTCCTCCCCGGTTTCCTTCCCGGTTTCTCTCTCCTCCGTCTCTGATATTAAGATGTTTACCTTAACACGTGTCTAAACATCGTTCCTTCTAGCGTCCATTTTAAAATAATAATAATAATAATAATAATAATAATAATAATCACCGGCGCTGCCTTTCCGGTGTATATGGCGAAGAGCCAACGTTCACCTGCGCGCGTGCTGCGCAAACGAGCTACTGCCAGGTGGGCGGGGCTTGGAACAGGAACAAAAACACGGAAGTAGCTGATGCTGTGGAGCTTAACATGTCAAATACCACTACTACAATTACTGATAATAATACAATTATAGTTATTTTATTAAATATACTACTACTACTGATAATAATAATAATAATAATAATAATAATAATAATAACGTATCCAAAATGTAGTTTCAAAGGAGCAAAAAATAAAAAAAGATATAGCATAACACATACACATAGATGATCTCACTCTTAAATTTGCTCTTCTAGCAATAAGGCTAAGCTATTGTTTAATTTTATTAATTATAATTTTAAAAACTATATCAAATCTTTTTAAATTTAATTGAATTAAACTTTTAGTTTAGTGTAGTTTAGTTTATTTTGAATTGGGACACATTAAGCTCCACCCCCCGGTTACTTCCGTGTTTGTTTGAAGCCCCGCCCACACGACAGCTGATCACTTGAGCAGGATACACGCAGGTGAACTTTGGCTTTTTGCCACAAACACCTGAAAATACCTTGACAGAAAGAAGAAAATACTAATAATAATAATAAATTTAAAAAATCTACACAGTGGAAACACTTTAAAAATATTTATTTACAATAACAATACACCTTTATTATTTATAACAGATTACAATCAGATAAATAAATAAGACCAACAAGATAAATAGGTAAATAATTCCACAAATCTCTTCAAAACAAACATCACAACTTTATTTTTATGTGCTTTATAAATATAATTTCATTTAATGTATTTATGCGAATATATTTTTCTTTAAGCAATATTTCATGCAAAAATATTAGGTAGACTGAAGTCAGATAGATGTGAGGAACTGCAGCTTTCCAAATGATCCCCATTGGGAACTAAACACTTCTGTGTTATTGCTGCAGTGCAAGAACCATGAAGAATGCAAAGAATACAAAAAAAAATCATGCTATTCATACAATATACAAAAGGTGTGGTGTATACCCAATTCAGATTAATGCGACAACTTTCTCCCGAACACGTCTCCACTTAGTTAGCTTGGTTAAATCACCATCACCACTTTGGGGGTCAGAGTCAACGGCACTGTAGACTTCAGGACCAGAACATTCCCAAAAGCCACTGTGGGCTGGTGCAGTTTCCAGCTGAAGCATAACATATAAACAAAAAAATGTAATTGCTAAATTTGGGTTTTATTACTCCAACTCCTCTATCTGTACATGACAGCTCAGCTCACTTTAATAAATTTACACTTCTAGTGAGTAAGCAAGCTTGCTAGTTACCAAAAAAAAAATGACACAAGTGACTCAAATAACACAAATGAGCCAAATAATTCAAATCCCACAAATGAATCAAATGACTCAAATGACTCGAATCCCACAAATGACTCAAATGTGCATGGAAGATGTTTGGGAACTGTGAAAAACCAACACTTGGTTTCACTTTTGGGAATTAATAAAAGTACTTTTAAGAAATGAAACTTTTAAAAAGTGAATGCAGTAGAAAGAGGTATTTGTGGATCCGTTCTGCATTTATGTACATTTTTTCAGGTTAAAATTTATTTTGCAGGAATATTAATGTAAAAGGTGAAAAATCTCAGTCCTGCGTGTTCCTTCTCAGTTCTGTGAATCACACGAGACCTCGCTGACCTCCGTCCAGTGCTTCCCTTGATTAGTTTTCTTCCTCTTTTTCTCAGCCATGATGATGGCCGCCACAACAGTGATGATCACGGTGACGGTGATGATGAGTACGGTGACCGTTTCGGCGATGCACAACCCGCTGTCGACGTCCCTCAGCAGGTAACCATTCAGCTCCTCGGGCTTATAGCAGCTCAGGTTGTTGTAATCGTCCAGCTGCAGCCTGTGGACACTGTGAACTTTCCGGAAAACTCGCTGCAACTCGCAATCACAGGTCCAAGGGTTCCCAAGGAGGTGAATATGTGTGCTGCGAGTGCCCAGGCTGAGGAACGCCTTAAAGTCCACGTGTGATAGATTATTATAGGCTAAATTAAGCAAGGCTAGGCTAGTTAGTGGGGAAAGAATGCCGACCTCAAGTTTGCTAATGTTGTTACTGCTCAACCCAAGCTCCTCCAGGTTCCTCGTCATGGAGAAAACCCTATTTTCAAGAGTGCTGATATTATTGTGATCCAAGTACACACGCCGTAAAGTGCTGAGAGAGCTAAACGCCCTCACGTGGATGGAGCTGATGGAGTTGTGGCGGAGGTCAAGCTTCCGTATGGCGTCGAGGTGCGAGAAACTGTGCTCATTTAGGCTGGAGAGCTGGTTCTTCACCAAATAGAGCTCCCGTAGAGAAACCAAACCCAACGAGAATCCTTCCGAGAGGACGGAAATGCAATTGCGGCTCAGGTCCAGTCTCAGGAGGAACTCGAGAGGCTCGAAGGCGCCGTCGGTCAAGTTGCTGATCCTGTTATCATTCAGGAGCAGCGTGTGTAGACGGCGTACGTCCTGAAAAGCCTGGTTCCTGACGAAGACCAAGCGATTGAACGACAGATTGAGGTGTTCCGTGTAAGGAGGGATGGCGGAGGGCAGATCGGTGAGATTGGCGCTGGCGCAGGAAGCGAATTTGAGCTCCAGGTGGCACCTGCACTGTGTGGGGCAGGTGAAGGTGGTGTTAGAGGACGTGGACTGTGACGTCAATGCCAACGACAGCAACAACGGCAGCACAGACATCCTGCTAACACACACACACACACACACACACACACACAGAGATATGTAGTGTCTGTATTATTTATTCTGAAAAAGGATTTTGCATGTTAGAACTTTATTTCTCCCTTTAATATATATTTTTTTCACTCTCACACCTTTATAGGAACAGTTGAAAGATCTCAGATAATATTTATTAATATTAATAATGTTCTGTACAATGAACAGCATTTGGATGTACAGTGCAGTGAGCAGGAGAAAGAGTTCAATGTTGTGTTGTATACCGGATTACAGACAGTACAATGTGTACCTGTGTGTGTGTGTGTGTGTGTGTGTGTGTGTGTGTGTGTGTGTGTGGGACATGTGAGGAGAGATGTTATTGTCCATGGGGCAGCTGCTGGTCGAACAGAAAAAAAGGCCAGAGCTCGAGTTCATTAATATTTTAGGGAGCGCCTGGAGTGATGATAGACAGACCAAAAGAGAGAGAGAGAGACAGAGGGGCAGGAAAGATGGAGATAAGAAGAGACAGAGAGAGAGAGAGAGAGAGAGAGCAAAGAGGGAGAGAGACAGAGGGACAGGAAGGATGAAGATAAGAAGGGACAGAAAGAGAGAGAGACAGAGAGACAGACAGATATTTGTATCTCTTTAAAATATGGTATTTGAATATTATGCATATGTAAAAATACTTCTGTCTATTATAAAGATAGATAGATAGATAGATAGATAGATAGATAGAGAAAAAGAAACACATCTTGTCATGTTACTCAGAAACTGCAAAGCGTAAACTCCTCTGTCCTGACTGTTACAAAGTGCTGACACTGGAGACTCCTTCCATAAACGTTACATGAATAAACGTCTCCTTACTTTAAGAAAACGTCACCGAATCGATTAATTTTTTAAATGTGTTTATCATCAGTGGAGCGTCTGCTGTACCTGCAAATGAGCTGTTGCTATAGAAACGATAACGTATCAGAACGAGCGCATTAATATAAACTTGCGCTACTGTCAGAGCTGCTGTTCTAGAAAATTAATCAACACCTTCTGACCAATCACAATCCAGAACTGAACAGCACTGTTTTATATATATATATATATATATATATACACACACACACACACATACACACACACACTACCATGTCATACTCTGTCCTAATCCCGCTCTACACTTTGCTCTTTGCTAAGGAAGTGCAGTCAGTAATACTGTACAGATCTAATCATCGTCTTCCTCTTCATCCCTGATAAAACCGTGACTTCTGACCTCTGAACATCTAACACAGTGAGAGAGAGAGAGACAGAGAGAGAGAGAGAGAGATTAGGATAATCTGGAGCTCATGGTCTCAACACGAAACACACACCAGCACTCTCTTCATTTCTTTCGTTTTATAATAAAATATTGATTTAAAGCAAATGTTCAGCCAAAAAAAGTCCAAAATCTCAGCAGACTGTGTCTAAATCATCCCACGTTTACCTCAGAGCACATAATTAACACCATTTTTACATCTCATGTCATCTGAAACACTTCTAATGTACAAGTTCTGCCTTCAGATATTAGGCCACGCCCCCTGCGTGAGTCTGCTGCTAGTGCGGAGTGACACCAAACTTCACGATTTCCACTGTGACTGATTTTCTCTCTGTGATCAACAAATGTGTCTGAGGCTCCGAACAGCTCCAGCAAGCCGACAGATGAGACGCACATATAGGGCTCCACGCTAACCTTTTATTTCTGTTAGCTACAACACCCTCGGAGCTCCACTGCAAAACTAACACACCGAAGACGTCCACAAAATGTTTTGATGCAGCGTTAAGTCGAGGCGTCCCTCAGGGCTCTGTACTCGGCCCGCTCCTTTTCACAGCGTAACTGCTTCTCTTCGCTCGCGTTCTCCGCCGTCACATTACAGATTCATTTGTCAGCTCGCTACAACTCACTGGTGTAAGAGCGACATCATGGACTTTTCATTTTTGTCCAAATTTTTATACCTTTAACACACTTTGACCTGGACTTTAAAAATAAAATAAACCATCACACACTTCCAGGTTCAGTTCCACTAAAAAAACCTGACTTTGAAATCGTTTAAAACACATCATTTTAGCAACCCATAGTGCTTTACACTGTTTATTGTTATTGCTAATAATAATAATATCTACTTTAATGATTATGTTTTTGCCATTTTTGGTTCCTGAATGTTCTCTAATAATGAAGAAATGTAGAGTGGAGCTCTTTGTGTCAGTCCTGCACTCATTCCTCTGTCTCACTTCCTCCCAGATAATCCCTGCCTCTCCCCCTGCACTCTCCTTATCACCTCAAATAACCGGAAGTGCTGAGTTTAGGCTGCTTACCTCGCGCTCTCTCCGGGATGCTCACGGACACCGCAGACACCGCGCGCGCTTTTCCGCCGCCGGATCTCCACCTGTACCGCCCCCCGCCCCCCCCAACACACACACACACACACACACACACACACACACACACAGTGGGCGGAGCTCAGACACAGTCCTGATCCAATCACAGTGGACTGGCTGGATGGAGATGCAACGCGCCTCACCAGCGGGACACCTGAGCGCGAGCCACATCGAACCTGAGCAGGTGATGCACCTGTAAAATATCTATAAAATATCTTCATTATCAGGAAGAACTGAAAAAATGTCCCAGTTATTAGTAACAATAGGGACAAATAAAAATATAAAGCTTTTAGCTTTTAATTATTAATAATTTTGCCTGTAAACAAATGGAGTATTTAAAGAATTTTACTTATTAGTAACGTTAATGGGATGCCTAATTAAATAAAAATATATATATTAATAATATTATCTGTAAATAAATGGAGTATTTACAGTAGCTAGTCATTAGTAACATTTTAATGAATGTAACTAATTGTGTAATTAATGTAATTTAAAAATAGAATATATGAAGTATTCAGTTATTAGTAACATTATTAGTAAATAAATGGAGTATTTACATTATTTAGTTTAACACTGCAATTTATAAAATAGAATATTTGTTTTTTAGTAAGGGAAGAATTATAATATAATTTAAATATGATTTATTTATTTATTTTTAATTATAAGCGCTTGATTTATGAATACAGTTGTTTTTTAATAGATCTGCGTTATGCAGTTCATTCTCTGACCAGCAGGTGGCGACAAAGACAACGCTTTAAACCCGGAAACAACATTTTATATCACAATTGTCCTAGTTTTTTTTTTTTTTTTTTTTAAACTTACTATATTACAACGATAGAATGCAAACATGCTCCTGTACATTTGTCCTTGAAGCAGGATGTAGAATTCAGTATTTGAGAATCAGAATTAAAAACTGAATGAGAAATGAAAGTTTGCTTTAATCATTATTGAGTAAAAACACTTTAAACACAGAGCTGCACGCAGCCACATCCAGAACTACACCTTCACTTCCTCCATGATGGACTGTAACCTTTAACCTTTAACCTACACACTTAACATCTTACACCACAAGAGAAGTGTTTCTCAGTCAGCTCCAGCTCCAGCTCGGGTCTCGGGTCCGGCCAGGATTCAGACACTACAATACAAAATGGCTGCACCCTACATAGTGCACTAGGTAGTGAACAGGGGATGAATTCAGACTCAACACTAGTTGTCACTTTCAGCTCCTTAACAAAGTGTGTGTGTGTGTGTGTTGTGTGTGTGTGTGTGTAGTGTAAGTGAGGTTTATTACTGCCCAATTAGTGTAACTCTATTATTAACCCTGATTAATTGCTGATGACACTAATGACGTGTCTGAACTCTGCCTCGAGTCACAGCAAGGAGCAAGAGAAGCACACACACATACACACACACACATACACACACACACATACACACACACACAGACACACAGAGACACACACACACACACACACACACACATACATACACACACACACACACACACACACACATACACATACATACACACACACACACACACACACACAGAGGCACACACACACAGAGAAACACACACACACGCAGGGACACAAACATACACTAAGCTGAACTGTGGAAGTGACCACACCCCTGCACTCACTGTTTTATCTCTCTTCCTTCTCCATCTATCCTCTCATCATTTTCTCTCTGTCTCTCTGTCTTCCTACTCACCCCTTTCTTTCTTTTTCTTTCTTTCTTTCTTTCTTTCTGTCACACTTTCTCCATCTATCTGTTTCTCCATCACCACAACTCATTCCACCTCTTTTCTTACTTTTCCTCTTTTCCTGTCTCCACATCACCTTTTCTTTTCAATTTCTATCCATCTCTTTCTATCCATTTCTTCCTCCTTCTCACTGTTTTTAATCTATCGCTGTGTCTCTAACTCTTTGTTTCTCTCTGTCCATTTCTCAGTCTCTCTCCGTCTATCTGTTTATCGCTCTGTCTCTCTCATCTCTCACTCTCTCTCTCTTTTTGTGTCGTATGTGACAAGGTCACTACCCAATTAGGCTAACATTCTCTCTCTCTCTCTCTCTCTCTCTGTTCCTCAACTCATCCACCAATCTGTCAAAACACATTACTTCTGCTGTGATTCTCTCTCTCTTTGGAGAGATGAGAGAGAGCGATGGAGGGATGAGAGTGAGAAATGGAGGGATGAGAGATGGAGAGATGAGAGAGAAATGGAGGGATGAGAGAGAGGTGGAAGTGTGAGTGATGGACTGAACAGTTGATGGTCACCGAGTATCTAGTGGTTTTCTAAGAATCAGTAATCACCATGACAACATCTCCATGGAGTAGGGCCGTGATTGGTCGAGCTTGACTTACTGCTTTACATCTGTGTGTGTGTGTGTGTGTGTATGTGTGTAAATCACTGTTGTTTCCAAACACTTTTACTAGAAAGCTCAGAGTGTGTGTGTGTGTGTGAACTGAGGGGGATGTCACAATGGATTTGCTCAACATGTCACACACACACACACACACACACACACACACACAAAAGAGCTCTCACTCGTCCCTTTCCTTCCGCTGCCCCTCCTGTCATCCAGCTGTTATTTGACAGAGGTGTTACAGCTGTCCATTCTAGTGAGCATCCTCTCCCTCACACCTTCACTCACTCTCTATCTCACACACACACACACACACACACACACACACACACACAGGCACCATATCCTGCTGAAGAGATGGAGAGAGAGAAAGTGAGAGAAACAGAGAGAGAGAGAGAGAGTTAAAAAGGAAAACCAGTAACAAACCTATTTCAAAAACCTATTTCTTTCTCTCTCTCTCTCTCTCTCTCTTTGCTCATGTTTGGAGTGTAGGCGAGTCTCTCCAGGAGCCTGATGACCGCCGCTTTCTGACCCTCTTCTCTCACGCACACCCTGTTCGTCTCACACACACACACACACACACACACACACAGCGGACAAAATCTAATTATGCTGTAAAAGTGTGAAAGCATTAATGGTAATTAATGATAATAATGATGATGATGTAATTATTTATATATTGTAGTGAAATCTTTAAGAATCTCTGCAGCTGTCATTGTGATGTAATTTTCTCAAATATGATTCGTAACTGATTATAAATATATGAATATATTCACACACAACTACATGCCGCTTTTACGATTCTCTGGTTTCATTGCACACAATCACACAATCACACAATCACAGCTCAGGAGTTCGTACTGAATCATTGTGACCTGACAAGGGGGCGGGGCCAAATGTTGACTCCAAGGAGGGGTGGAGCTAAAACAAAAAATAACATTTAGCTACTACAGTGATGCCTTCTGCTGCCTTATTTAATATTTTACACTCTCTTAAAAAAAAAAACAAAAACAAAGGTTGAAGTCTAGAAACTCTTCTTTCAGAAAAATCCAAAATCCTCAAACATCCTCAACTATCCAAAAAATATCCCTGTATTTAAAAAAAAACTTTTCTCCTGTGTCTGTAGCTAGCTATCTAGCCAACTAGCTCTTCACGTTTGGCTAGTCCGATAACAACCTCTCGCTGTTACACTAGCTATATTTAACACCTTATTCATGGTGTAATTTGTTAGCTAGCTCTTTGCGTATGCTAACCTTCTCCAATGACAGTTATCTAGCTAGTAAACTAGCTAGGTTTAGCAAACAAATATTTACCCTAAAAAAAGAAAAAAACAGACACCACCGTGGTTGAAAACGGTTACAAACAGTCACGTAAAGTGAATACTGAATAAATTCCAAACGTAACATGAGAACTGAACACACATCATTGTGCTGTACAAGTTACAGATTTGAGATAAATCAGATTTGCGATTTGTAAAATGACGATTTCACGTACTGCATCAATAAACACACGAGGCACGCGGCCTTGTGATTGCACGAATCGTTTAATTCCAGGATTGAAGGTTACATCTCAAAGACAGACGGATAACACTGCATACGTATCGGTTCTCATTCAGCAAAACCTTTTATTTATTATTTCTTTAAAAAAAAAAAAACTCAACATGTACGACACTGAACACAATGAGAAATTCACCATTATGGCACCATGTTATTATTATTATTTTTTTTTCTTTACATGTCAAACCCTTTTTTCCTTCAGAATAACAGAAATAATTCACAGTACAGAATATCTGTGCAGTATTTAGTCTGAAAATCTTTCTATCAGTCTACGTCATGTGCTCACGGTGCTCATGGGAGTTTTACTTACCCGAACCTCTTTTCTTAGCAGAAACGATTCAATTCTAATGTTTATAATAAATTCATATTAACAATTTGGACATTTTAATGAAAAACATTGACCTTGTTATTACAGAAAGGTGGCAAATTAGCAACATGGCTTGTGCTCGGTATTTCGTGAGCTTGTGTAGCATTTAGGAGCTAGCATTCTTAAACAGCTAGCTACGTACCAAAAAAAAAAGAAAAGAAAGAAAATCCATTCTAGTGTAAATAGTAAATATCTCAAAAAAGTAAAATAGCTAGAAAAAAATGTGACTCATGTTAGCTGATATTTTTAACTACTTGACTGTCTGTTGTGGTTGTGTAGCATTAAGGAGCTAGCATTCGTAGATCGCTACCTATCTACCAAAAAAAGAAAAATAAAATTAACCCATTTTATGTTTCAATTGGTCGTTGTTTGACTGTTAGATTTGTTGAAACTTTCATCAAAAAAGTAGCTAGCTAGATAAGTTTAAAATGAGATAAAATTAGCTAACCACCACTTTAGGAAAGAAACGTTCAACATAGCTATTCAACCTAGCTAGTAATGTTAGTTACACAGCTAGCTAGCTTATAAATTATAAACAGCTATAATAATATATATAAAAAGCTTACAAAATAAGTTCCTGACTACCAGACCACGACTCAAGCTAGCTAGCAACATTAGCTACACAGCTAGCTAGTTCTTCATAAACATTTTATCAATAGACATTATACAATCATGTCCTTTTTCTTAATTATCATTGGTTCCCTGATGTAGCCAATCTTTTCTGCCTTTAAGTAGAAGTTTGAGTAAGTAAATCCCCCGTGAGTCGCTACGAGTGTTTTTTTTTTTTATCAAACTGTGCTTGCAACAAAAAAAAAAACAACAACATGTACATTACACCTTTTCATTTTAAAATTTCATCGTATCGTTCATAGTTTGAGCTGATGTCACTTCACGTAAGAAACGTCTTTAAGTAGGCATATTTAAGATGGCATTTATATATATAGATTATTTTGTTCTGAATATTAATCTTTTGATCTCAAATGTAAGTGTTAGAAATATGCAATATGTGTTAAATAAGTTCCAGGAATAAAATACGTCCAGTATTTAATGTATAACAGCGCAGTGATGAAGTTATTCATAAGTCAGCTAAACATCTGTTTAGAACATTTGTTTGGCCTCCAAGAATAAGCCTTTCTTGACCCTTTTTTACGCATATAAATGTATTTTTAAAAAAAATCGTTGACAGCAAACAATGAACTTCTCCTTTTTTTTTTAACTTACGCAAGATTATTCTTCGTCACACTGTACGAGATCCTGTATAATAACCTCTGTTGTGAATTCTATAACAGAATGTGTGATAGCGTGTCTCCGTGTCATACGATAAAGATCCTCTAACGATAGATCTGCGATTAGAGAACACGACTACGTTCTGCTCAAGTAATTAATCAGCGTGATCCGGAAATCGGCTCGCGCAGAAAACAGGCGTAAACACAAACGGAATTTTTCTCTGTCCATTAGCATGTTTCGCATATTGCCTTCGTATCACCGTATTTTCTAGCAATCCGTGAATTCGCCATCCTCCTATTGGTGGATTTTAGACGAGCGTCCAAGCAGCGTTCGCACACTTTATAAAATTTCTCACACTGACAGAACTTTGTCGTGTTTGGTCGCAGTGGCACTAAATCGTGTCATGTTATATGTGTTCTAACACCGCCGATCTCAACTCACGACCGAAGAACTGTTTTACGATGTGCGATTTCTATCCGTGACAACAAGAGGATCAGTTATCGGTGAGTCGGGTTCGCTGTTTTTACTCTCCTGGCTTTTAAACTGGCGGCTGAATGGAGCTCGCCAAGCTACAGGATAGACTGCTAATGCTAATTCAAGCCTAGACTTGTTTAGACAGGAGACAAACACCTTATTTCAGTAACAAGTCATTACATATTATTAAAGAAAAGACTTAAAAACAGGAAAAGATCAAAATTTGGCTATTCCAAGAGGATGACATCATGACTGCTTTCTCACAACACTACACATTTTTTTAAGAAGGTCGCACTTTACGCTTAAGTAATTTATCGTACGTAGAAATACCTTTTTATAGCATTACATTAATAATTTCACTTTAAGTACATCATCTCTATTCATATATATTTCACTTATACTGTATATCCTACTCCAGTCATCATCATCATAATATTAATCATCATAATAATAATAGTACTCCAGTATGGTACAGTTTAATTCTAGATAATGATTTTTTTTTTGTTTCATTTGTCAACATTTTTCAGGTTTGTCACTTGGACAAGCCATAGATAACTCTAACACTACAAAAAAAAAAAAAAACTCAAAAAAGATCAGCAAGCTCAAGTAAAAAAAAAAAAGAAATACAAAAAGGCTTTTTTTTCAGATTTTAGAAATACTTCACAGTTTTTTTTTTTAAACAAAACATGAAAAATATGGCTCAGATCGAGTGAATGAGAGAGTTTAAGAAACCCTTTAATTAAACACAGCTAGGCCTCATGCTTCCTGAAAATGTGTAAAATGTTGACCAGCATTATTAGCAAAGCTAAAAAAAAGCAAAGCACCCAGACAGACACAGCTAGCTAACTTTTCCAGTCTGATGCTAGCTGGCTTTCCTCACAACTTTATGAAACCTGTTTCAAGCTGATTTCTTTTTAACAAACATTTGACCATTCTTGTAACAAAAAAAAACTTAATTTTATCGGGGAAGGTAGATCTCATGTACGAGGAAGCTAACAATGCTATTGTGACAGCGCTAGGCTGTTGTGTTACATGGCAAGTCGTGTACCATGCCATATTAGCTAGCTAGTCATATTAGCTAGCTTTTCTCTAAGAAATAGGGGTAGATTTTAGCTACAAATATACAAAATCCATCATTCTGTAAAAAAAACAAACACAAACAAAATAAAAAAACAAAAACACAGCTAGCTGATGTAACGTAAAGCATCAAGGTGAAGCAAAAGGCAACGACAGAAATAAGAGAAACTTTCAAATTAAGTGCTTAAACAGAAGTGCTTAGTTGTTTAAGCTATCAAGTACAATACGGTCCTAATCAGCTGACCAGCTTATAAATAAATTAATCATCTGCATATTCATGTTTCTGTTTGTTTCATATTACTGCCTTTTTAGTGGAATCTAAGTATACAGCCACGTATAGCTCTCATTGTGTCAAACTCAAACACACGCTTATAGACCGACGACGTCTTTAACACTGAGTCGTGACCAGATAACGTGTGAAAATCCTTTAGCTGGATAATAGATGAATGTCATAAACACAACTACCTACAACTCGACACACACCTCCGAGTGCTTACTGGTTTATCTGGAAAAATTTTATCACATCCTCACCGTTAGAATTGAATAAATATTAAGAGTAATATGTCGTTTTAGTCGTTCTTTTCTTCCTGTGGGACTTAGCCAGGCCACGCTCTGATTGGTCCGTCGTATGGCTTCCGTTAGAGGTAGAAGCCAGTAGGTGGAGGATCTGGGACAGGTGGGCGGGGTTTGTTGCCGGGCGTGGGTGTCGCACCGTTGTCATTAGGGAGTGGGCAGGTCATGGTGGGGTTGAAGACGAAGCTGTTTTCCATCTGAGAGTGCACACACACACACACACACACACACACAGAGAGAAAGGACATGAGACCAAACTGTAATTCAGAAATGCATTACAAAATAGACTTAGCAAAAGAAAGCTATTGTGTGAAATTAGCATTACTGTCTAGGGAATGGAACAAAAACAATGTGTTAGATGAAGTGTGTGAGTGTGTGTGTGTGAGTGTGTGTGTGTGTGTGCGCTGGATAATGCAGTGAGTAGATTGTAGGTCAGTGGTGCTCATGCTTGGCTGAGCAGCGCAGCTCTATTCTCTTAAATGAAAGCTCTGACCCCAAAAACCTAAAACACACACACACACAAAACAAACCAGGACATGGAGGACTGAACTCTGTCTGCTTATTCCGCCTTTTTCACTACAAAATATCGCTTTTTCGGTGTCTTGCACTAAATAAAAACACTGACAATTTAAATAGAAAGGACACAAACATGGTGTAGTGAGATACGTGAGACAGTTTTGAGCCTAACGAGGACAGACGCGTCCCGCTGGAGCCCCACTATGTCCCGCTGCTTCGGAGTCTCCCGCCCATCAAGCCCTGTCCTCACGTATACGGACATTTTTTGTAAACTTCGTCCTCCCGTCTACATGAAAACATTTTGGGTCTCAAATGCCCTCAAAACTGGAGAAATTTTAAAACTCCGCTTCCAATGTTTTTGTGTAGACGGGAGGCGTGTTTTTGAAAAAAAAAAAAAACATCGCGACGTGAATCTGCCACGCCCATCGCATGCGTTTTTTCAGGCGTTATGAATGTTTATCACGGCTGCTGATCAGGTTGTTACTTTGTACTCTGCAATTTCTCATTTGATAAAATGATTGTAATTCCTATTCTAGGAAAAAGATTTTACATACGACAGTTAATAAGAAAGCGCATATCTTAAATCTTTAGCGTCTACATTTTAATTAAAAGAGATGAGTGGCACATTCCAGTTTCTACGACAACGGGCTTGACTGTGTTGTTTGAACGCAGCTGTGCTGAACTGCACAGGAGAGCAAACTGCGTTTTTGTTCTCTTTCTTAAAAAAAGTGTTTCTGATTATTTTTGGCAGAAAATTTTCAGTTGAATCCCTGATAAACATAGCTAACTGGTGGTAGCTATATATTTGTCTAATGTTAGCTAAGTGGAACACACACTGATAGATTTTATTTCACATTAATGAATTCAAAACATTCTCCATTTTGCGTAACAGAAAGCGAGGACCCCCGTGTCAGCGCATCTTTCAAGCATGAGTCGAGTCGAGTGAAATAATGTGAAATGAGGTGAAAGGGGCGGGGCTTCCAGAGGGTCCGTTAATATTAGATATTGAACTGTCAATCATTACACATTCCTACGTGGATTTTATTGGGGGATTTTTATAAAAAGAAGACTGCGCTTTTAATGTATTCGAGTAATAACTCGTAGCAACGCACTCTGAACTTAAAATTCTCCTACGCAGAATTCGTAAAGGTTGGCAGATCTGGTGTCGCTAGTTTGTTCGCTGCTTCAAACTAAAAAAACAGACTAATTGATGAGAAAGCGCTTTTAGACTCCGAGGCACACATGGACGTGGCGTCCTTGGGCTTCAAACTTGCAAACTCCTGATGGTAGGGTAAAACCTCAGACACTTGAGCATGTTCTTTACTCATTACAAATGTACTGGGATAAATACAATGTTGAAGACTGTTGTAGCATAAAATACAGGTTCTCGTTACCGCCTACCTTTCTGTGGGTGGAGTCATGGGATTGTGTGGAATCAAACAATTCATAAACATCCAATGAGGGAAGAATGTGATCCAGTGAGGAGTTCTGATTGGTGTAGGAATCATTTGTGGGTGGTTGTTTTGCATAAAGCTGCTGATAAGATGATGATGATGATGATAATGTTGATGATGATGTTGATGATGTTGGCATGCCACTTTGAAATTCCCCAACAGATCTACTACTGAATTCCACCCCGGACACGGCGGCCATATTATAATCCACATGGCTACTAGCGAGTTGGTCTATGTAATTGGGTCCTTGCCATTGAGGGTTGGGGTAGATCCCATTTTGAGAGTCACCACCCTCCATATGTTCGTGTTTATATGGTAAATGGGACTGAATCTGGTTTTGGCACCAAGGCTGCTGATGTTTACTGGGTTCTGGAAACTTTACATTGACCTGTGAGACTTCCTCCAGACTTTGTTGAGGGATCCAGTGACCATTCTGTACATCAGCTACTGCATTAACAAGTACTGAACTGTGCTGAGGGAACAAAACCTCGCTAATCTGTGTCTCAGGAATCCAGCTGTGGCGTTTGTGGTGCAGGGGCTGAGCGCTCAAGTGCTGCTGCATCTGCTGCGACAGATGCAGAATGGGTGATGAATGTTTGGGAGGTTGGAAAGGCAAATATGGACTTGAAGCAGTCGTAGGAGTTGAATCAGACTTGGAGGGCTGATTATATGGATTTGAGGAGCCCTCTATAGGGTCCACAAGATCTGGGGCAGTAAGGAGAACAAGACTATCCCCGTTGCTTGTCCTATTTTCTAGTGAATCATGGATATAGGACAGGATCTCATTGTTAGTAAGGAGATCTTTGAGGGAAGGTACATATTCCGGCTCCATTTCCACCTGGATCATCCTCTCATCCAGGAGCAGCAGCTCCAGATCCTCAGCATTCAATCCCAGGTTTTCCAGTGCGTTAAACAACTCACTGTTGGAGCAGTTTTCTTCATTTTCTAGTGACAAAGAATCCAGGGTAGCCAGCAAGGGGTCGAAACTAGTTGGCTCTTCAGACTTGGGAACTCCGTTTACAATATTTGGTGCAGAATTCCAGTTCTCACTTTCCACAGATGTAGAAAAGTTGCTGGTCTCCTGCTGTTTGCTAAACAGGCTGCTGCGGTATGGTACTTTAGGCTCTGACGCAGGTTGGCATACGTAAACCGACTCATCCTGCCTCATCATTGCTCCAAGCAGGGAGCTAGGGTCCAGCTCATCTTGTGACCCTTTGTCTACTTTGGTTTTCTTGTATTTCCCACTCTTGCCTTTGGCCGCCATGTTATCAGAGAAGCCGGGGATGGGGAAGCTGGTCTGATACAACAAAGCTTCGCCAGTTGCAAACGTGAAGGGGAGGTGCATGGAGCGTTTCCTTAGATGCTCACCTCCTTCTTCCTCCCTAAGCACCAAAAAAAATATGTTAGCATGTATGATAAACATGGGAACTGAATCACAACTAAAAATAATGTGTTTCATTTTGGAAAAATCATCTTCCCCGACTAGTAACAATTGAAAACGGGTCATTTCGACCTGTATTTTCATCAGAACTCACCCGAGCGGCCTCTGAGTGGCGATGATGTAATCAGGTTTGCCATTTTTATAGACGAGTCTGGCGTTGGCCTGCACCCATTTCCACCGGTTTTCCTTGGTGAGCAGTCGAAACACAGTCAGGCCACTTTCCCCGGTCTTAATCACTGCGAAAGCACATTTCAAACTTGTTTGCATGCATCTATTTTACATTTTTTACACTTTAATCACAACAAAACCAAACAAACCCATATGTGGTTCTTCCCCAAACTGTTGCCACAGAGTTGGAAGCACATGATTGTCTCGAATGTCTCTGTATACTGTAGTGTTACAGTTTCCCTTCCCTGGAACTAACAGGCCCAAACCTGTTCCAGCATGACAATGTCCCTGTGCACAAAGTTCAATTCAATTTAATTTTATTTATATAGCGCTTTTAACAATGCACATTGTCACAAAGCAGCTTTATAGAAATCTAGGTATAGATTTAAAATGAGTTTTATAAAGACATGGTTTACCAAGATTGCAATGGAAGAACTCCAGTGGCCAAGAGCAAAAACCGTATTTCCTAATTCACTCTAAAATATTAAAGTTTATAAAATAAATGGTATCTAACGAGAAGTTAGCATGAACTCATTTGCATGATTATTACCTTTTTACTACATTTTCCTTTTACATTTATTTTTTTACCAAATTAGAACCAAGTCTTGACTTGAGTCTTGAGTATTGACTCTTAAAAATTTACTAAACTTCCTTTCTGTGGTTTAAAGGAAAAAATAAAATCAGAGGCATTTTATACAGAGTATAAGCAATTATAATAAAATGTATTCTTTTTTAAACCTAATCTTTTGAATATAAATATACGACTACATTGTACTCAAGGTCATCTCCACAGCACGAATGCTTAGGCACTGAACTTGATCCACAGGCTGTAAGTAGAGGAGATATCAGGCTGTGATGTCACTTCCTGTGCTTAAATCAGAGGATTATAGTAGGTGTCTAGAGGGGGAAGGGCGAAAAGGCCGGTATCTGAGTGACTTTAAGCATCAGAAAGGTAAGAAGAGACTGTGCTGAACATCAAACAAAAATAGAAGAACAAAAGAAAAAACATATAAAAGCCTTAATCACAGTTAAAAGTGTCTTACTGCGGACGTGGTTCTCTGCGCAGTACAGCATGTCGGCTGCGTGGATGAACTGGTAGCCTGAGCCACGGACTCGTAACTCTGCCTCGGTGTAACCCAGAACTATTTTACCCCTGTAACGCACACAATACTCATATCAGTGACTCTAAAACACCAAACCGTTTTCCCAGACCTGGTTTCTAGAACATATACGTTAAATAAGCTAAGATTAAGATAGCAACAGCTCCATTCAAATTTTAATCAGATATTTTACAAAAATATAGACCAAGGGTATTCAAATAAAATTTCTAAAGGAGCAAAGTGCGTGGTTAACTAGCATAAAAAAGTGTGACGATTGGCTGTTTGGGTTATACTGTAAGTATAAGCAGACAACATCAGGCTAAGAATATGTCACACATGGCACTCTAAAAGTCACAGCAGCCACAAGAAGGATAAACAAGAAGGATGGAACTAGAAGCATCTAGAATTTTTTCAAGTGTAAATAAAAAGTTAAAGCTGTTACTTGGCATCGCAGGCCATTGGAGTGAAGTCCAGCTTATGTTTGGTTCTGAAGATCATGTTCTTGGTGCGGATCTCCAAGATGGACGGGGGCTGAAGAGGCGTGGCTATGGCAAACAGCGCCAGTTGGGGCGGGGCTTGACCTCCATCATCCAGTCGTCTGTTCTGTCCGTGAAGGAACTTCAGGCGACCCTGGAGATTCAGCGCCTGGAAATGAAGATAAAAACATTCAGCTGATGGAAGAAGAAAGTTTCACAAAGTGTCCAGATATCAGAAAATAACAAATAAGGTGGAACCGAAAAACTGTCCAGTCAAACATGACGGAATTGGCAACATGCCAAAGGAGGTTCTAGAGCCGTCGCCTAATAAGAAAAAAAGGATTTTGCACATTTTTCAGCAAAAAACGCTGGTTCTAAGATTGGTTTGGCTCCAGCACTAAAACTTTGCTGATTTTTGCCATTAAAAAAATTCAAGCAACAAATATTATTATTTTACCTCTAATTAATATTAAAATAAAACATGAGCAGTTGTTTAAAAAAATAGAGTAATCAATATCACAATGATTAATTAAAGGTCCAAAAGATCAAATAATTGTTTTCTGGTTTTATTGGCTGTTAGAATGTGAGTGTGTGTGTGTTTGTGTGTGTGTGTGTGTGTGTTTACCAGGAAGCCGGAGGAGTTGTCGAGCAGGCAGCGGAAGCGACAGATGAAGCTCCTCTCCAGGAAAGACGAGTTCTCTGGAGGCAGTTGATCTGGTTTATACGTGACTGAAGACGAGCTGGAGATGGAACCTGCATCTGAAATGTGAAATATAAAATATAATATAAAAATAAATATAAATATGCAGTGGTTGACATGAATCATTTTGGTAAATTCACGTGAATTTAATTAGTTTCGATTTAGTTCAGTTTAGTTCAACTGAATCAAATTCAGTCCTAGTTCAGTTCAGTTTGATTGGATTCATTTTACTTAGAGTCAGTTCAATTCAGTTTGTGTGTGTCTACAGGTGTGTGTGTGTGTCTACAGGTGTGTGTGTGTGTGTCTACAGGTGTGTGTGTGTGTGTGTGTCTACAAGTGTGTGTGTGTGTGTGTCTACAGGTGTGTGTGTGTGTGTGATACTGACCCTGTGTGTTCTCTGGCTGTTGCTCTGCAGTAGGAGGGTTCAGAGCCCAGTGCAGATTACGCCTAAACGCCTGCTGATCCTCCGTATGGACCAATTCAAATACACACTGATGTAGCACATCCGTCTGGAGGAGAGAGAGAGTGACAGAGAGAGAGAGAGAGACAGGGGGAGAGAGAGAGAGAGAGAGAGAGAGAGAGAGAGAGAAAGGGACAGGTTGTCAATACAGAGAGAGGAAAAGTGAATATCAGTGTGATTAATCACTATGATGAGCAGCCTGATCTCTCTCTGTGTGTGTGTGTGTGTGTGTGTGTGTGTGTGTGTGTGTGTGTGTGTGGTGAGGCTTACCTGGTGGAATCCAAGGTAATCCTGAATGGAGTGTGAGGCGTAGAATATGATCCCTTCTGATGTGACCACTAGCACAAACCCATTAAGAGCCTGTAAACACACACACACACACACACACTCTTAAAGTACTAGAAAATATAGTGCAGAATATTAAACAAGATAAAATGGGATTTGAGGCCATCCGAATGAGACAAGAGACAGACAGATAGAGAGAGACAGAGAGAGAGAGAGAGAGACAGACAGACAGATAGAGAGAGACAGAGAGAGAGAGACAGACAGACAGAGAGAGAATGACAGAGAGAGAGAGAGAGAAAGGTAGAGACAGACAGAGAGCCTACTGAAGGAAAATAAAAATAAAATATTTTTAGTTAGCTAAAGTTAGATTTTGGAATTTGTCCAGAGGAATTATGGGAAGAGAGCGTGGAATACCTTCATACCTCTGAATAATAGATGGGTGTGTGTGTGTGTGTGTGTGCATTATTCAGGAGAGAGAGAGTGAAAGTGGAACACACACTCCTCCTCAAAATCCTCATCCTCATCGTCCTCATGTCTCTCTTAGCTCATTTACAGAGTGTTTTATTAGCACGACTGCTTGGACTATGGCACTGCTAAAGCGTGAGAAACAGTTTAAAAATAAAAAGAAGAGTCACATCAGTAAAAACGTGCAGATGTGCACTTCCTGAAGAAACTCCTGCGCTTTTAAGAAGCAAAATGTGACACAGAGATGAGAAAAAGAGAGAAAGAAATGACGGTGTGCAGGCTGAAGCGAAGATGAAGCGAAGCTGTTGATTGGTCGTCTGCTGTACCGCCCATTTTGACATCATCACCTGGCAGTTGGAATTCAAATATTTGAACAAGATTAGGGGCGGAGACTTTTCCACACTATGATTAAAAAAAAAAACAGACTTTCTCGTCAGTTTTCACCCTTTTTTTTTTACAGGGCCGGTTAAATAAAAAACTTGTAGTGTGGACAGAAAAACTGGAAATGTTCAGAAATGCTGATATCTATCTGTCATGTGATTGGCTCCTGATTGTCACATGATCCTGCTCCAACACTTTTTTCCATTAAACACACAACTAGAAACATTCTGATGGTTTAACGGCCACTCGACTCTTTTTGCTTACACTTCTATACACGGTCGGCCATGTTGGTGTCCTGGGTTGCCAGATCTGCCAAGTAATTGGTCAATAAAAGTGTAGGGGGCGGAGCCACATACACACACACACACACACACATACACACACACACCTGCAGCAGCAGTTCCCCCTCTGGTAGCCGTCCATCCACCAATCCTGTAGCTTTACTGTTGTCATGGTTACCGTTGCTGGGCGGCAACCTTTTACTGGTGTGATTCTTTAGAGTAACTGAGAGATAGATAGATAGAGAGAGAGAGAGAGATAACTTGGGTTATTAAATATTACTTTTTTTTTTCAAAAATGCAGAAACATTTGGAGAAACAGAAGTATATTTTTTGACAGTCGGTTTCTTTGTCTTTAGATATTTTACGTATGTTTTATACTCTTGGAATTTTATATGGAATTGTGGTTTTGTGAGCAGGACGTTGTAAATAAAGCTGCACCTGGATCCAACCGTATCGTCTCATATTGTCACAGACGTTTCTCTTTCTCCATCTCGTCTCTTTCTCGCTCTGTTCATATCGAGTTCCAGGTCGTGATCAGTTCAGGGATCAGTGATTCTGATGAACTCATTAATTCATCTTCAGTAATGTTTAGTTACATCTGGGAGTGAAGTGTAGTTCTTATGAATCTCTCCATCTGTCTGCCTCACTCTCTCTCTCTCACTCTCTCTCTCTCTCTCTCTCTCTCTCTCACTCTCTTGTCAGGTGAATGAGTAAAGCTGGAATGACAGGAGCAGTAAACTCGGGGAAGAGAGAGACGGAGAGAATGAGGCGGAAAGAGAGGAAGCATGTTTCACATCAAATATTAACGATGCCGGTGATTTGCAAGGTGTCACACGCTGATGACATCACCAGGGGAGAAAGAGTCGGATTGGCTGATGACAAAGCAGCAGTTCTGCTGAGGAGCCAACAAACGATCAAAACATCACAACAGTACACACATTACTCTCCCTCTCTCTCTCTCTCTCTCACACACACACTCTCCCTCTCTCTCTCTCTCACACACACACTCTCCCTCTCTCTCTCTCTCACACACACACACTCTCCCTCTCCCTCTCTCTCACACACACACTCTCCCTCTCTCTCTCTCTCACACACACACTCTCCCTCTCCCTCTCTCTCACACACACACTCTCCCTCTCTCTCTCTCTCACACACACACACTCTCCCTCTCCCTCTCTCTCACACACACACTCTCCCTCTCTCTCTCTCTCACACACACACTCTCCCTCTCCCTCTCTCTCACACACACACTCTCCCTCTCTCTCTCTCTCACACACACACACTCTCCCTCTCCCTCTCTCTCACACACACACTCTCCCTCTCTCTCTCTCTCACACACACACTCTCCCTCTCCCTCTCTCTCACACACACACTCTCCCTCTCTCTCTCTCTCACACACACACACTCTCCCTCTCCCTCTCTCTCACACAC
>CM075027.1:17308989-17335461 GCA_037576675.1 Pangasius sanitwongsei
CACACACACACACACACACTCTCTCTCTCTCTCTCACACACACACACTCTCTCTCTCTCTCTCACACACACACACACACACACTCTCTCTCTCTCTCTCACACACACACTCTCCCTCTCTCTCTCACACACACACACACACACTCTCTCACACACACACTCTCTCTCTCTCTTCTCCTCATCTGCTCCCTCACTCGGCACTGAGAGAGAGCAGTGTTTTTACACTTAAAGGAAAATGGTACGATCTACAATTGAATATTTGGTTCTATTTTGCATAAATAATGAATTATTCATGAGAGGTGGAGCAGATAGATTTTTTTGGACAGCTGAACATAGATAGATAGATAGATAGATAGATGGATGGATGGATGGATAGATGGATAGATAGATAGGTGCTAATGTCTCTTTAATTAGCTCTTTTAGTCTTGATGATGTCACACTGGAAGGTAGCTCCACTCAGCCAATCGCTGACGAGATTTCAGTTCCAGAACCCCAGTGAGACTTCTACAATACTGATGACAGTACTGCAGATCTGCCGTTGTGTTTATGTGGACCTTCTGACATGAAAGTGAGCACACAATATATTCTCCATTCCACTGACTAAACTTTTGAGAATGCTGTTACTAGGCAACTGGAAAACACAGACGCTAATAATTTAGCTAGCTAGCATGAAGACAGCAAGAGTAGAAATTACTATGAAAAACACTCTAAAATTACACTGTAATTACATTTATCAATAATAATAAAACATAATATAAATCAGATAATGACTAACAGAGACAGAGAGAGAGAGACAGAGAGAGACAGAGAGAGAGACAGAGAGAGACAGAGAGAGAGACAGAGAGAGAGAGACAGAGAGAGACAGAGAGAGAGACAGAGAGAGAGAGACAGAGAGAGAGAGACTGTAGGTCATTGCAGTAATTGGTCTATTCTTTGTCCTACATTTAGTCTCTCTCTCTCTCTCTCTCTCTCTCTCACTCACACACACACACACACACTTCAGTATGGAGTCCTCAACTGCCCTTACACACACACACACACACACACACACAAACACGCACTTCGGTATGGAGTCCTCAACTGCCCTCACACACACACACACACACACACACACACACACACACTGACCGGAGAAGAAGTTCTTGGTGCGCAGGAAGCTGACGCTCAGACGCAGGATGGACAGTTTGTCCAGACTCGATGTGACATCATCAGGAAACGGTAACAAGCGAGCGAGACGATCCAGCTCCGAGTTCAGACGATCACGATGACGTTTAGACGGGTTCGACTTCACTCCGTCAGCTGGAGGCAGCTTCACACTGTAAACACACACACACACACACACGTTACCTTTAGTCCATCTATCTATCTATCTATTTGACATTTTTTCAGATAGTAAACAGATTTTACTTTTAATGTTTGTCTCTAAAAATCGTTAAAAAATAAATATAAAATAATAGGATGCCTAACAAAATGTGAATTTCTTTTGATTTTATTAAAAACAAAAATATGGTTTTTATTATATGATATTATACAGTTATAGAGACTGTAACACTGGGGTCACATGCAGGAGTTTGAAATGAAATCCCTGTAATAACAGTCTAATAATAATAATAATAATAATAATAATAATAATAATAATAATCACACTATTTCCTCAGCAGCTCTCGCCTTATGACCTTCAGGTTACTGTGTATGAAATAAAGCGGATTCAGTCTGTGGGTTTATTTTCTCCTGTCTGGTTTATGATTTGTGTCAGTGATGTATACACACACACACACACACACACACACACACACACTGAGCTGCCGGTGTGTTAACGACGGTGTACAGGAGGCTTCACGCCAATACAGGATTATAATCTCACTTTAAATTCCCACTGTGAGTGGAGAAGAAACCCACAGACACCACTGGAAATCATGCTGAGAATGTTCTGCATTTAAAATCAACATTTAATTCTCATAAAATAAAACATTTAATACTTATAAAAAACATTTAGCATTCATAAAAAACATCTAAAACTCATTAAAAAAACCATTTAATTCCCATAAAAAGCATCTAATTCTCATAATAATGAGTAAAAGGAAGTGAATAAATACTAGCACACTAGCTTTAAGTGAAAATTCAGCATGCGAAAGTAAACCTGAATAAAAAATATTTAAGAATTTAGGTTTGAATAACATCAAATGAAAAAATTAAGACGAATGAAGCCCTTTAATGTAAAACCACGTTTCCGCCTCCACGTATTGAGTTAAACGTCAACGTTTAATTTCAACATCCTTCTGTTTTCATTATCAATGAATATATTTCAACATAGCTGTTATAAAGCACCTTTTAAACGATATTAGCATGTGAACCGGCTAATGACGCTTGCTAAACTGTCTGTTTTTCACACAAATTGTGATACCTGACATCTCAAATATTGCTAATTTATTTACTTTTTAATTATTTACTTTACAGATTGAACATATTGTAAGTGATTCTGATTTTAAATCTTAGATTTTAGAGTAATTACACTCCTGCTGAAAAAAACCCCCAATACGAACCATCACAGAAATTCTAATGGTTTCCATTACAGATACCATTACAAACCATCAGCTAACCATTAAAACCATTACTATTACTATTACTGGTCCTTAATGGTATCCACTAGACAGAACACGCCACCAGCAGAAGGCAAGAAATTACCAGTAGAGACCCACAGGGACCATTACAGCTTCCATTAAACCCAATACAATTCCCATTATAACCATTAAAACCATTACAGATTCTATTGTTGTTGTTTTTTCCAGAAGGAAGAGCAGGTTAAAAATTAAAAAATAAAAGTTATAATTATTAGAATAGCAGTTAGCCAGCTGGTTTTTAACCTTTTATTTTGAGAGGTTTTGGTCACTACAGCTACTAAATGAAGTTAAAAATAAAATAAAATAAAATAAAATGTCCTCCAGGGGACTTTAGCCAAATTAACGTTCAATTTTTAAAAACACGAATTTATTTAACAATCACTTTTAATTCATTTAGAATATTTATTTAGTTTAAGCACCAAATACACATCAACTAAATTAAGATCAAATTAAATGCAGGTGATTTAAAATGACGTCAGTCAGTGATACAGTGCAATATCGCGATATTTTAATCTGCAGCATGAAATACAGATTTATTTTAAAAAAAAGAAAATATGAAATAAAATGAGAGTTGAAATCTGCGTTTGTTTACTGAATAAATATCATTCATTAGCTGAAAATAATATTAAAAAGTTTATATTAGAATAAAAACCGCTGTGTTGTTGTTTAATCGCGATATTTATCGATTATATTAATCATTATATTAATCCAGAGAAACTCTTGATGAACAGAAGCCTAAAACATCAGTTTAAAAAAAAAAAAAGAAAAATAGATATTATGTTTATTAGCTAATAAATATAATAAACATTGTGTAATTTAGAAGCTTGTTTATGTTTATGTTCTTATTCATCATCTCATGGAATATGTTCATGCAGTTAATCAACTCTTAATACCGTTAATAAACTGGAACATCTTTATATTAAAGGATTAATAACTGATTTTGTGAAAACATTTAATTATTTACGTTTTTCAGTCAAGTGTTGAAACTTTTGTGCTTTATGAGATTTTTAAAAAATGTTATATGCGTTAATACTCTGCACAGATGATTAGATTATTCATTTCTTCACCTTTAATTTGTTTTTATAATAATCCGATAAAACAACGAATGCAAATACAGATATAACACACACACACACACACACACACGCGCGCGCGCATGATGTGTGTACTCACGCTTTCTGTGCGGCTTTTCTTCTTTTCCGTCCTGCGTACATTTCTGCACAATATCACACTCTCACAATCCACTGGAGCAAAAGCAATAAATAAACAAAACAAAACAAACAAACAAACAAATCGAATTCTAATATTTAAAAAAATGAAAAACAGGTAATTTGTGATTTCATTTCTCGCACCGAATTCACTCCTCAGAGCTCCTCACACACACACACACACACACACACACACAGTTTCAAACACTATTTGTTAAAAAAAAATGACAGTAAAAGTCCGCGCTAAATGTTAAAGTCGTTTTTATAATTTAATTTTTTAATTTAATTAATTAGTAGGATCTATAGGTGCGCACGTGCGGCGAGTTAATTAACAAACCGTTTCAACAACAAAAAATAAACATCCAAAAAAATGTGTAAAAAAAAAAACCAAAAACCCAAAATAAAACAATTCTCTCCGCAAAACCCGGTGACAGGAAACGGGAACGGCCCGAGCGCGCGCTCCCGACACGGGCACCACCTCAGATCTGGGGCAGGGCGCGCGCGCAGAGCAACACGGGCGCGCGCGAAATATTTTTGAAAAAAAAAAAAAAAAAAAAAAAGTCGTGGAAAGTGAAAATTCTCCTGGATACAGTGCGCGAGCGCCCGCAGAATAATCCGTCCAATCACAGAGCGGAGGCGGAAACGCGCGAGCGCGCGGCCTGGACTGATGACGTGTACCAGCGCGCTTCATTACCTGCACGTGCGAGCAAGTGCGCGGTATTAATCTGTTTATTTAAAACACGCAAACCATGTAAAACAATTAAAACAGTGTAAATGTTTATTCATTAATTTAACTGTGGTTTTTGTAACGAAGGGGCGTGGCTTTGCTTTGCTTTGCTTTGCTTTATTTATTTATTTATTTATTTATTTATTTTAGACTGGTGAAGAAAACCCCCACACGGTCCTGACGTGCTCCATGTTACCTTTCCATGATAAAGCTGATAAACTAAAAACAAAACAATTAAACACTGAGTCATGTTTAAAGTGTGTCCACGGTGTTTAGAATAAAAAGGTGAATCTAAAAACAACATTAAACGAACTGAAACATGCAAAAACACAACCAAAAAAATTACTAAATAAAAAAAAAAACTAAATTAAATCACACTTTAAACAATATTTACAAAAAAAAGTAGCCTTTTTTCCTTTTGTTCCTGTCACTCAAGTTCCAGTATTATGTCGATTATAATGCTGGTGTTTTAAAATGTTTTTAAAATTGTTTTCAGTTTTTATTTGAAATTTTTAGAAATATTTATAAATTGTATTATATGCTGCACATAACACAGGAAATAAATTCACGCCTTCTTATTTTATTTCAGTTAAAGAGGTGCAATTTCTACTTTGGATTTAGTTTTTATTAATTGCGCTGTAAATTATTCGTGTGTGTAAACACAGCAGGAACACTAACATGGGAGTGTGTTAAACACTTTAATACACACTGTGTGCAAATCATCCATCATATATTACTTATTTACTATTTAGCAGATTATTATTTATCACGTCAGATAAAGGGTTTTTGTCTGCATTTTTTTATTTCACTGCCTCTTGTCATGGTAGCTGACAGCTTTCAGGATAATCATGACTACTGAACATCGGCACTCTCGTTAGAAAAAGAGTGCCAATGATAACAAACTTTAACAAACCAGTGTGGTCGTTATAATAAACGCTTGTAATAATATAAAGACGTAAATATTGATAGGCACAGCAAACACATAAGACATTTGCTAATAAAAAAAAAAATACTACAATATCATTGGCAAAGAAATGAAGGTATACAAATTTTACAAGGTGTGCAGGGAAATTTACAAAAATCGTATATACTATATTTGTGAGCACAAAAAAAAATTGTGAAGAGCAACAAAGATGACAAAATAACATACAATAATAATAATAATAATAATAATAATAATAATAACATAAATCATACACTGATACTGCATTTCAAAACAGATGAATATCGTCACTGGAAAGCATCAGAAGTAGCAAGTGCTTCAATTATTATTTCATTCGTTTAACAGTAAAAATTTTCATTTATTTATTTTTTTTTATGCTGCGATGACCTTAAGGCGAGGTTGTTTTTGGGCTGTTCTGTTCACGTTTAAACGATTTAATTTTCACAGTGTCTCGGATCAGATTTGAAGCAAGTGTATCAGACTATGTGTGTTTACATACACACACATTAAAGACCGAAATAGCTAGCAAGGTATCTGGAACACATAATATGTACTAAAGTATATATAGCTAGTATATATAGTATAGATAGCTAGCTATACATAAAGTACGTGTAGCTAGTTACACCTAGATGTTGTCACTGGAATAGCTAAACATAAACAGCTAAGTAGTTAGCGACCTTGGTAGTTAGCGACTATCCCTCTATAAAAGTAACGATTTCATAAAACACAGTACTAAACATCACTGCGGAAGCTAATCATTACATGCGAAACCTAGCTAGCTATTTCACTGCTGTAATTTGGATTGGATCCTCAACTGTCCTTCTGTAAGGACACATTCCACATCAACCACAAATCTCCAAAAAAATAAACATTAGCTGTATTGCTATTACAATTTAAAATGCTGTCACCACATTGCTAATAATATAACCACCAGCCCAAAAACACCCCCTTTACCTGTCAGTCATCTCACCTATCCATCAGTCATTCCTAAACATCCCTCATTTGGATTCTTAAACAAATGATTTCTTTATCAAATATATATTTTTTTTAATTCAAATATCAAAACATTTTTGTGAAATATCAGTAAAGCATCTGATGTTTGGTTTAGATTTTCAGGAACCCTGTATTCTGCATAAAACTTTCACCTCCTCTTTATCGCCTTAATCTATGTCAGAGAAATAGAAAATATAGAACATTAGGACAAAAAAAGAAGAGAATTTCTTTAGGCACTTAGACAAACTGCGTAAGAAAGAATCTGAGTTAAAAGCACGCTCTTACTTTGACCCTTGAACTGTACGGCTCTGAACAACACTAGTGGAAATGAAACTCCAGCCTGCTCGCTGTCCCATGCTGGTGACTCGGCCGCGTCCTGAATACAATCGAGAATATGGATGCGCACTTGAAAGGATAGTCCCCTACTGCAGAGTGCACACTTCAGATGTTTAACAGGTGACACTCTACACGTGGCAACACATTAATCCAACTTTACAGCCAGTTTACAAAGTCGTCTGCTCCTGTCTCTGGTCCACAGCAAGATACAAACTCTATACCATATACCATATCTTTCCAGATTCAGTACCCACTCCGCAGGTCTGTCTGATCTCAATAACAACTCCGCAGTCTATCTGATCTCAATAACAACTCCGCAGGTCTATCTGATCTCAATATCTACTCTGCAGGTCTATCTGATCTCAATAACAACTCCGCAGTCTATCTGATCTCAATAACAACTCCGCAGGTCTATCTGATCTCAATAACAACTCCGCAGTCTATCTGATCTCAATAACAACTCTGCAGGTCTATCTGATCTCAATATCTACTCTGCAGGTCTATCTGATCTCATTAACAACTCCGCAGTCTATCTGATCTCAATAACAACTCCGCAGGTCTGTCTGATCTCAATAACAACTCCGCAGGTCTATCTGATCTCAATAACAACTCTGCAGGTCTATCTGATGTCAAAATAAACTCCGCAGGTCTATCTGATCTCAATAACAACTCTGCAGGTCTATCTGATCTCAATAACAACTCCACAGGTCTATCTGATCTCAATAACAACTCCGCAGGTCTATCTGATCTCAATAACAACTCTCCAGGTCTATCTGATCTCAATAACAACTCCGCAGGTCTATCTGATCTCAATAACAACTCCACAGGTCTACCAAAATTCAATATCTTCTCTGCAGGTCTATCTGATCTCGACACCATCTCTGCAAATCTACGCGATCTTGATACCAACTCTGCAGAGTGACCAGATCAACACAATCTCTTGATACTCACTCTGTACGGAGATCTGATCTTGATACCATTTCTGCAGGGCTATCTGATCTCAATACCGACTTGGTAGGGATATCCGATCTTCATAACAACTCTGCAGATAGAGATATGATCTTGACACCCACTTTGCAGGGAGATCTGATCTTGATATAATCTCTGCAGGAATAATTGATTTTTTTTTTTATAGATTTCTCAAAACCATCTCTGCAGTCCGATCTCACCACTATCTATACGGTCTAAATACCGATCTAATCTCCAGATGTGATCTCAATATGATCTTCACAAAGAAATCTGATTGTGGACCACCTCTCCAGCAAGTCTACAAGGTCTTCTGATCTTGATGCCATTTTCTGCAGGAAACCTCTAATCTAACCTTCCTTGCACAGAGATCCGATCACTCTGCAGGGGTGTCTGATCGCCACACCATCTCCAGAACAATGTTTCATACAAGACTTCAGCTCTACTTCCTGATTACAGTTTTGAAACCTTAAAGGTCACCTCTGCAGCCACTCCAACAAAATCTAATCCAAGATCAGCTCAGCACTGCAGTCAGTTCCCGATGCGGTCAGATCTCAAATGGAGATTTTTTGCAGGCCTGAATTCTAACTTGGATGCTAACTTGTCTAACTATCCAGAAACATCTCACTATGCCGAACAATATTTGAGAATATGGTCAAAAATAGATCAGACATAAAGTGCCCATGAAACATCTTAAAGATTATGATTTGATTCCGTCCATCAAACGATTTCCTTGTTTCCATTAGCCACCAAATCTAAACAAACTTGCCAGGGAGGCTTAGCCACCAAGCTGAATAAATACGGAGGACAAACAAGACAGAGAAGGATGGAATCATAGGAACTCTCACTTCTGAAAGCTGCACCAATCACATTTTAGGTTTCTTCTTATTTTTCTGAACTATAAGGATTTGGGTGGAGGGTGTGTGGGAGCATCCAGTGGGCGTGGCTTGAGGAAATGGGTCTTGATTGATATTTGTATTGTATATTGGCACAGCCATATAAAGCAAGTAAAAAAAATCTAATGACCAAATAAGACATGACTGTGGTTTGGCACTGGCCCATTGCCAGTTAAGACTCTGTCCATAAAAATGATGGTGCTATTTGATTCTGCATTGACGCCATGTTTGAGCTGAGATCAGTCGGTCGATTTCATGCTTATGATGGAAGAACAGAGGAATTTTAGAGAGTATTTAATTAGACTTGGATTTTTTTGAAGGATTTATTTACTAAAATTTGCACACACCCCATAGTGTAAGATGAGTCATTGATAGTTTTCTTTTGAAAATTAACAACATTTTTCTATGTCGTTTCTTGGACACTTTAAAATCCGCAAAAGGCAGAGCAGAACTGCAGGGCAAGACCTTCAAACTGGCATGGAGATAAAACTAGAAGCGATTAGCATCTCACGCACCCACTGTGGAAAATAAACGTTCAGGACTAGCGACTAGCGGAAAGAGAAGTAAAGCGCTCCGTGTCTGCAATCAGTCATATTTCCTTGATATTGAGGTATGAAAGCATGTCTAGCTGGTAGATTTGATAATATGTACATATCCATAATGCTATATTAATAATATATAGTCATAGCAAAAGTCTAAAGAGTCAGAGAAGAATAAGGCACGTAGGACAGTTCGCCAGCACAGGATGAGAATTAGTAAATATGCAATCTGCTTTGATAAAGTCTGACGTCAAAATAAAGCAAAGGAAAAGAAAAGAAACGTCGACAGCTGGCTTGCGGCCTGACTTCTGTGCGTTTGAAGGTTTAACACTCTTCATCAAAGTGTTTTCAATCGTTTCACGCCACACAAGCTCTCGAAGAAAATACACTTAACTCCTGCGATTAACCAGAAGTCAGCAAGCTAGCACTTTGTAAGGAGCATTAATTATGATTATCAGTACAAGCAGACATGAAAATGGCTCAGTGACATTTGATTAAATGCACATAACAAAATATAAAAAAAAGCATATTTAAAATTAAAAACTAACAAAAAAAAAAGCTGAATGTGTATACATATAAGGAGTCCTTTATCGTGATTACCATATTGTAATAATACGTTACTGTGATGAAGATTTCGGCGAGCAATGAAAATCCTGGTTACGTGTTTATGTTTCTTTGGTGTTCCAGATAAAATGTCCACCAAACGTCCAGTTAAAATCTGTGCGTTCTGTCTGACGAGGTGCTTCACCCCGTATTAAAACAGAGATCATAGTGTCATTGGTAACTGGATGATGGATTTGGGGTGGGGCATTCCCCCACTAAAAAAAAAAAAAAAAAAAAAAAAAAAGCAGAAAGGAAAGCTGGAAAGACATTTATGCTTCAGCTTTAGCGGTCAGTCAGGCAGTAGTTTTGGCCCCCCACAGATCCGGAGCATTGTGGGAATTATATAAATTAGACGACGCCTAACGTAACACAGCTGCAGGCTAATTCTATCTGAATTCTATCATAGTGCTACGTCTTTGGATGCAGGAAACAATCTGTCGTTTTTTCAGTCCTTTTTTTATTTTATTTTACAATCGGTCATTTTTACAGGTGTTGATCTCACCTTCTTAAGTGCATCAAGAGAATTCCGAAAGGGAACACATGAGCAGTAAGAGGCATTTCCCTTTTTCCATGACTCTACTCTTTCTAAATAAATAGAAAAATGAGTGTGCGTCTTTAAAATGGCTTTCCCCCAGAATTTCATCCCCACGAAGAAAAGCTTCCATCTTTTCTACTGCATACTTCATAACTGAGCTCTAAGTAGCTCCTCTCTGTCCCAAACACACACACACACACACAAATCACAATCACAATACACACACACACCCTGCCCACACTCTTACAAAAATAAAAAACATGAAGAAATGCACAAAAAGGAAAAATAAAAATAAAAAAATTTTCACTTTTCTGTCCTTCTGAACTTCTTTGGGCAGGGAGCGAGCAAACGAACAAACAGACAAATAAACGAACAAATGATTGAATAAACGAGTGTGTGTGAGCAGACGTGCAGGGTTTCACACGTAGTCTGTCTGACGTTACTGCCACGACGAATCCAGCCCTCCGCCTTCATTCTCGTTTACGAATTTCAGCTGCGATAAAACAAAAGGGAGAGTCTGAATATGAAGAAGCATGTACGATATCTTCACAGGAACATCCCTCTTTCCTTTCTCCATTCACAAAAGATAGCTGCGCCATACGGGAATTTTCCTTTCTAAAAACTGTCATTCTGGGTGTTGTTGGTGAAACATGGCGTCCCTCTTCCAGTCACAGGGGCGAACTGGAATGGTCCGTTCTCCTTGACTGGATGGTTTGTGATCTGTAGGAGACAAATCAGACAGTTATGTGACCAGTAAAGGTTGTATCACAGAACCACATTTTGCAAAACTTGCATGTTACCTGTGTCTGGTTATTGCAGGTGAGGAACTGCTGCTGCAGATGGCAGGGGATGGCGCTGTCCGGTGTCACACCCACATTGTTCAACATGCTCTCCGCAGGTCTGTTTTGAAAGACGTATGAGCCCTGTACCGAATTCTGGGCCATGAACTCTTTTGTCTGTCCAGCTGCACCATAGCGTAAGCCATTCACAGGGGCTTGCATTGCTCTCTCGAACATGCAGCTACTGATGGGTGCAGGACTCAAGCTGTTCAACAGCTCCCCCTGGTGGTTATAAACTGCATTAGACGTATCCATCAGCTCCCCCTGCTGTCCAAACACAGCATTAGATGGATGCAAGACCTCCCTCTGCTGTCCATATACTGCATTAGTCGTCTGTATGCGTTCCCCCTGCTGTCCAAATACAGCATTAGATGGGTGCACAAGCCCCCCCTGCTGGCCATAAACTGTACTACCGATTACATTAGGCTGAGGATGGGACCCTGAGGCAAAGTTAGACTGCATCATTAACCTACTGACATGATGATGACCATTTGGGATATTCTGGACATTGGGAACTTTGGGAATGTTGGGAACTTTGGGTAATGTGGGATGGCCCTGTTGAACAGAAGGCTGGGTTTGCTGCCATGTCGCAAGCCTCTGATTGTCTGTGCTCTGATTGCTGAGAGCAAACTGTCCCTTGAGGCAGGCACGTGGTGCAGGGTTTAACAGGACGTTTTGTGAAAGTGAAATATTCTCGCTGCTGGGTGCCTGGGGCCCTGCCCACTGACTGCTCTGCCGGACTGCCTGATTGAATGGGATGGAATTATGGCTGTGAAAGCCCACATGTTGAGCTTGGTTCTGAAGGTTGGGCAATGTCACATTTTCTGGATAGCCCATGTTTCCACTCTGGATATGATTCTGAACTTGCAGTCCGAGCTCTGCTTGGTTCTGTTGGTTTGTTGCTGTTTGCTGCACCAGCCTGGCCTGGTTCTGTTGCCCAGAAAATGATGAATCAAAAATCATACTTTCACACAATTCCACAAATGGTTCCACAGGATTTGCCTGCTGCCCCAGAGGCATCTCTGGCCCCATGTGAGCAAGTTTCATCATACCTCTTCCTGGGCTACCTGTTTCAAGGCCCTCTGAAATGCCCAAGAGGTCGTTAAGATCTCCCTGCAGCTGCAGCTCGGACAGACACTCAGGAAGTTGGTCGTTCATGTTGGTGCTGCACTCTTTGAACAGCACATCCTCCACGTATGAGAAGATGTCGTTGGTCAGGATGTCATTAAGCTCCACGGGGATCTCAGTGCTGCTCAGGCTGTTCATTCGCAGCAGCGCATTCTCCCATTCCTTCAGCTCCTCCTGGTCGATGGTTAGCTCTTCCAGGGTACCGCACATGCTGCTGTCCCTGATGATCTGTTGCAAACTGTCCATCATGTCCTGCACTGTCGATTCCTCCTTGATGCCCACAGTGCTCCTTTCTACTCCTGCCCAGGACTTTCCGGGGACATTGAGAAGAGCATGGCTGTCCTGGAATGCCTTTTCCAGGCAGAACTGAGAGTTGGGATCGCTGCTGGCCTGGTAGACGGATTCATCCTGTTTCAGCATGGAGCTCAACAGTGAGCTTGGAGGCAGCGTGGCGGGTTTACTGATCTTACCGCCTTTGATTTGGGTAGAGATGTCAGTCATGTCTGGAGAAGGGGTTGTCTCATACAGGACGGCCTCTCCGGTGGCAAAGCTGAAGGGCAGCTGCAGCTTCCTCTGACGAAGATGCTCTTCGCCTTCTTCATTACTGGAAAAATGGAAAAGTGAAAGAGAGGTAAAGAAAGGAACAGAGAAAAGGAAAGATACACATGGATTGATGCCACGCCCACACTCCATCAAACCAATCCCACCCCAAGATCTGTTTGGATGAAACTAAAATCTGAGTCTCACGTTAAAGCTCTCTGTCGTGCCACGATAAAGTCTGGTCGTCCGCCCTTATAGACGAGCCTGGCGTTGGCCTGCACCCAGACCCAAGTTCCCGACTTCGTCAGGAGCCGAAACACTGTGAAACCACTCTCGCCAGTCTTAATCACTGAAGGAAGAAGAAAAGAATCAAGCAACAACAAAATTCAAGAAACAAACTTGTCATTCACTTTATAGGTGACATTTATTTCTTTGGTTGCTGCCACTGTGATTATGCGAATTCTTGCCATTATGGTTTTTGGCTTAACAGTAGTTAAGTTTAAGTAAGTTATGGATGTCTTAAACATCTTAGTAGCATAATTTGTAGTGTAATTTGACACATGCAACAAAATATCAAACAAATGCACGTGCTATAGCCTGGATTTTTATAAAACACACAGTTTGCTTGTGCTGTGACTCACTTCTCAGGTGGTTGTCGGCACAGTACATCATATCTGCAGCGTGGATGAACTGGTAACCAGAACCTCTCATGCACAGCTCGATCTCACTGTAACCCAGCACCACCTTCCCCCTGAAAGACGGGAGACATGCACGCTACATTATTACACTGCTTTACAAATTAACTCAACTAATGTTCCTCAACTTGATACCTATATACTGTATTAGATGTCTACAAGAGCTCCCGTTGCTGTCCATATACCATATTGAAAGTCTGCAAGATCTCCCCTTGATGTCAATATACTTGATTAGAAAGGTACAATAGCTCCATCTACTGTCTGTATACTTTATTAGAAGAATGCAAGCTCTCCTTCTGCTGACCATATACTGTATTAGAAGGGTGCAAGAGTGCACCCTGCTGTCACTGTACTGTATTAGAAGGGTTGAAGATCTCCCTCTGCTGTCCGTATACTGCGTTATATTACTATGACAATAAAAAATCGAGTTTTAAAAGCAGCTGTAACCGTGTGAGGTCACCTGGTGTCGATGCCCATAGGAGTAAAGTCCAGCTTGTGTTTGGTCTGGAAGAGAAGTGTCTTGCTCCTAATTTCCAAGATGGAGGGCGGCTGGAGGGGCGTAGCTATGACAAACAGAGCCAGCTGAGGATGCGCCATAGTGCCATCCTCTGCCATCTTGTTTTGCCCGTGAAGATACTTGAGACGACCATGGAAGTTCAGGGCCTGAGATGGGGAAATAAAACACAGCCAAGGTCACTTTTTGTACTTGGTTGTGGGTCCCGACTTCCGGACACAAACCACAGCTGTATTTGTGGATGCGGTAATGTGTGTGTGTGTGTGTGTGTGTGTTTACCAGGAAGCCGGAGGAGTTGTCGAGGAGGCAGCGAAAGCGGCAGCAGAAGCTCCTCTCCAGGAAGGACGAGTTCTCTGGTGGCAGCTGCTGAGGGTTGTAATTTACGATGGTGGTGGTGATGTCGCTCCTCTGGAGGCCTACAGAGAAAATATGCACGGTATTTTTTTTTTTAGACACAGTATCATATTGGTGTCCATATCACTAAGGGGCAGGTGCAAAAAAGCTCCACCAATTTTGATTTCAGGGGTATGTTAAAGTCCTGTAATATGTGACCAGAAGGTTGTGAGTTCTAACCCCAGCTCAGTTGTGTGCTTGGAAGTGATTATTTCCTGTCTGTAAGTCATTCTGGATAAAAACAAAACAAAGAAATCTAAACATGTACTGAAGTGAATACAGTACAACACTGATGACGTCACGGGTGTTTACATGTTTATTTATGTGTATGAATGAACTGCTGACCTGCACACACACACACACACACACACACCCGTTCCTCTGCATACATTCCAGACGTGTTCAGTAATGACACCCAGACACGCTAACGGCTCTCCCACACACACACACACACACACACACACACACACACACACACACACACACACGGCTTCCTTGGCCCTTTTTTGTCAGTATTCATGCTCTATGAGCTGATAAATAGCTCCATCTGTAGTAAACACTCCCTCTAGATTATTATCATGTGCTGTTATATGGCTTTAACAGTAACACACACTCTCGCACACACTCTCGCACACACTCTCGCACGTCTGTTGATCAGACAGGGGCACAACGTCGCCCCTTGTGGCTGAGCCTCGTAACATCATGCAAATTCATCAAGAAGCAAGCTCGTACATGTTTTTATATCTTGGATTGGAAAGAATGTCCCCACAAGGATAGGAACATGAGATAGTTTTGATGTTGTGGGGACATCTGGCTGGTCCCCACTGGAATTTTTTTAACGCTATTTTTTTCAAAAATGCAAGTTTTAAGTAAAAGAAACAAGAATAAAAGGCTTCCTTTGGGTTACTGAGGTTAAGGTTAGGGTTAAGTTTAGGTGCAGCATAGCATTCATGAGCTGCATTAATAATTATGACAATGGAAAGTAGTCAGACAAATCTGTGTGTGTGTGTGTGTGTGTGTGTGTGTGTGCGCATGCATTACGCACCGTCAGCATCGTCAGAGAGCTCACCCTGTGTGGGTTTCAGGGCAAAGTGCAGCTGTCTCCTGAACATGGCACGGTCATCAGTGTGGATCAGCTCGAACACACTCTGGTGCACCACATCCGACTGCACACACACACACACACACACATTAGAGAAACACAAACATACCCCTACTGCATGCAAAGACTTGATAAAGCTTGAAAAAGAAGACAGATAAAATACACATTTTATATAACACACACACACACACCCACACTGCACTTTGTCGGATGTTTCATTACAGCATAAAGTTAAATATTTTAATGTGTAGTAAATAATCTTCACACTATCAGTGTTAATCTGTAATACATTGGCTCCCTCTAGTGGTCAGTCGCAGTAGCACAGTTTCACCTGTCTCGCTCTCTCACCTGTCTCACTCTCCCACCTGTCTCGCTCTCTCACCTGTCTCGCTCTCTCACCTGTCTCGCTCTCCCACCTGTCTCGCTCTCTCACCTGTCTCACTCTCCCACCTATCTCGCTCTCTCACCTGTCTCACTCTCTCACCTGTCTCACTCTCCCACCTATCTCGCTCTCTCACCTGTCTCACTCTCTCACCTGTCTCGCTGCTCTGTGCTTCATTTAGTTCTAGTTTGAGACTTTCGTATTCTCTTTGCTTTGGATAATTTCCTGTTTCACTGTCTTTGATTTTAAAACTTCTTTACTTAAAAAAAAAAAAAACAGACTTCCCCTTTTTTTTTTGTGTACATCTTCCCTTAGTATTTTTCAAATTTATTGTGAAATGTCCCTTCAGTTTGTTTGAGACACCATATTTTCTTTTCTTTTAAGACTTTCCTTAATTATCATCTTTAATTTTGAATTTTCATGACTTTCCTCGATATTTTTTTTACATTTTTTTGAGACATCCCATTATTTTATTCGATTTTAAGATTTTTTATCTTTACATAAAATTTATCTGATTTTAAAATTATTTTTATCTTTATTAATAGAAAACTCCATATTTTCTTTGATTAACACTTCCCTCAAAATAGCTTTGTTTTGTTTGAGACACCCCTTTTTTTACTTGATTTTAAAACTTCTTTCATTTTTTTTTAATTCTGAGACATCCCCTCGTTTTTTTTTTAGACTCCCTATTTTCTTTGATTTTAAGACTTTTCTCATTTATTATTATTAATTTTGAGACTTTTCTCTGTGCTTGGATTATTATTTTCTCCAGTATGTTTTTAGACTATCTCTTTTTCTTTGATTTACATAAATTAAGACTTTTTAAATCAATTTTATTTTTGAAACTCCTCATTTACTTTGATTTTCCTCATTTATTATTTTAATTTTTGAGACTTCCTTTTTCTGCTTTCAGTAAGACTTGACTCATGTATTTTTTTTATTTTATTTTGAAATCCTTTTTTTTTTATTTTGAGGCTTTTGCTCTGAGTAAGACATTCCTCCATATTTGTCTTTGAGACTTTACCATTTTTTCTGTGATTTTTAATCTTTTCACATTATTTTTTTTTGTTTTTTTGAGATTTCACATTTGTTCTTCAACGTACGTCACTGGATGTGAGTGATGTCACAATGTCCTGCTGACCAGAGACAGGATTTTAGTTCTATAACAACAACAACAACAACAACAACAACAACAGCGTGTGTGTGATGACTCGTTAATGTAAACTACTTACGACTGTGAATGAGAACAGGGTACTCAACACGGCAAGCGAGTCCGACTGGATTGTTGCAGTACGCCATGAAGATGTGTGTGCGTGTGTGTGTGTGTGTGTGTGTGCGTGTGCGTGTGTGCGTGTGTGTGTGCGTGTGTGTGTGTGCGTGTGTGTGTGCGTGTGTGTGTGTGCGTGTGTGTGTGTGCGTGTGTGTGTGTGTGTGTGTGCGTGTGTGTGTGCGTGTGTGTGTGCGTGTGTGTGTGCAGGTGTTACATTCAGGACATTTCAACTTAAGTGAACTCTGTGCATAACTGTGTATTACACCTGTCTCTCTCTCTCTACCTATCTCTCTCTCTACCTGTCACTCTCTCTCTCTCCCTCTACCTGTCTCTCTCTCTCTCTCTCTCTACCTGTCTCTCTCTCTCTCTACCTATCTCTCTCTCTCTACCTATCTCTCTCTCTCTCTCCCTCTACCTGTCTCTCTCTTGCTCTCTACCTATCTCTCTCTCCCTCTACCTGTCTCTCTCTCTCTCTACCTATCTCTCTCTCTCCCTCCCTGTCTCTCTCTACCTGTCTCTCTCTCTCTCTCTCTATCTGTCTCTCTCTCTCTCTACCTATCTCTCTCTCTCTCTATCTGTCTCTCTCTCTCTCTACCTATCTCTCTCTCTCTCTCTACCTATCTCTCTCTCTACCTGTCACTCTCTCTCTCTTCCTCTACCTGTCTCTCTCTCTCTCTCTGTCTCGCTGTCTTTCTGTGTTTACCTCTCTGTCTCTGCATCTCTCTCTGTGTTTATCTCTCTGTCTGTCTCTCTCTGTCTATCTGTCTCTCTCTCTCTCTCTCTGTCTGTCTGTCTGTCTCTTTGTCTCTCTCTCTCTCTCTCTCTCTCTATATATATATATATATATATATATATATATATATATATATAAAACTCTGTCTCTCCCTGTAATCTGTTCTCTCTGTTTGTCTCTGTATCATTGTTTATTCTCTCTCTCTCTCTCTATGTGTGTGTGTCTCTCTCCCTCCCTCTCTCTGTCTCTGTCTGTCTCTTTTTGTCACTGTATCACATTTTCTTTTTGTGTGTCTCTCTCTCCGTCTGTCTCTTTGTTGCATTGTCTCTGTCTGTCTCTGTATCTCATTTTCTCTGTCTGTCTGTCTGTCTCTCTTGCTCTGTCTCTTTGTGTCTGTCTGGCTTTCTGTCTGTCTCTGGCTCTGTATTTCGCTCTGTCTGTCTTTTTGTCTCTATCTGCCAGTTTCTCAGTCTGTCTTTCTGTCTCTGTTTCTCTCTCTCTCTCTCTCTCTCTCTCTCAATATCTCTTTGCTGCTTAGTCAGTTGCATGCTGATCTGTCTAACTGCTCACTGTTTGTTGTGTTGTAGGTACATCCTGTCCATCAGTAATGTGGATGAGATTGTGGAGTATGTCGGTGATCTTCTGCAGGGAACTGAAGGGAAGAAGAAGGAGTTTCTTGACGAGTTGCTGGAGAGATTGCGACGCTGTAAGAAACAGCAGGACAGAGAGCCAGAACTGATCCTCATGAGAACAGGTGAGCGAGATGGACACTCACCTTCATTTTGTTCTTTGATCAACCGTTTTTTTGGGGGTTTTTTTTTAAACAAACTGCTTCTACAGAGGGTCCAGACACAACAAAAGACACTCAGAAGAAAAAACGGAAAGGACGGAACAAACAAGAAGTGGTCTCGATCAGTCAGGCTGAGCCCGAGCCGGAGGTTGTAAGAACTCCCATCGACCTGATGAAGGTGTGTGTCATGACTTTCAACCCAGCTTTGTTTTCTCAGATATGAAACCTCAGGTGAGGATTGTGTTTATTTTGTGTAGGCACAAGAGAACAGCAGCAGCTCTTCCGCCACTAAGAAGAAGGACAAATTTGTGAATTTATATGCCAAAGAGGGTCAGGATAGACTTGCTGTCCTGCTGCCTGGACGCCATACCTGCGACTGCTTAGCTCAGAAACACAAACTGATTAACAACTGCCTGACCTGTGGTCGGATCGTGTGTGAGCAGGAGGGCTCTGGCCCGTGTTTCTTCTGTGGTAGTCTGGTACGTATCGACACACGTTGAGTCTTTGTGTTGAGTTTCAGTATCGGCTTTACTATGGCCACACTGTCTATTTTTAGGAAAATATAAGCTGTAAATGATCTCCATGATCTCATTTGAGAGCTTTACTCTAATCTGTGGGGGTGATTTTGAAGGTAATTTATGTGACATGCACATATGTTATATGACATGCAATTTCTATAATGCAACATTTAAAGATTCTAAATATATATTTGTTTAATTCTAAAAGGCTTTCATTGCTTCGTATATATAAATTTTGAATCAGAAAAAATACTGCTCCTTGGTAACATTACATTGGATTCCACTTAGACTTGAGAGAGTTGGATGGATGGAGGCATATGTAGATGGATGGATAGATGAAATCCAAAGTAGATTTGAGAGAGATGGATGGATACTAGGGGTGTAATAATGCATCGCAATGCAAAAATTTGAAGATCCATTTCAATGATTACACAACCATGTTATAACAGCTTTCAAACAACACCAACCCCATGCTTCTGCAATCTACAGTGCCCGAGAGAGAGTTGCGGGCATTTTAGCCGACTTTGGAGCTCAGTTAAAATGATGCCTCAGGTACTGCTGTGGAGCTCATTAGATTTCGTCCATTTATCCCCCGTCAGAGACTTTGTTCATTCGGTCAAATTTTTAAAATTAATTTTTTAAATATCGTGAGTCTGTAGTACATTTTGTCTACAATATTAAATCTGTTTGCTCTTCCTGACATGACTCAGTGATTTAAGATCACTGCCAAAGGCACTTATTCATTTACAGTCACTTCACAAAATGTATAATTACCAAGATTTACCATTTTCCAGATTTTCTTTCTTTCTTTTTTTTTTTTTTTTTCTTTTTTCCTCAGGTCAGTGTCAGACAGTGTGCACTCACGGGCAGCCAGTAATCTGGAGTCAGCTTTGCTCCAACCAGCCGAAAGGAAGCCATTTAGCTACGTTTAGTTAAGCTCACTATTACTGCAGTCAGCTGTGTTTAATTCAGGAAGCCAAAATCCATTCCAATACAACTGGTATCCAAATGAAATCAATTGTGCAGCCCTGTTAAAACCCCTCATACCCTGGCTTTCCAAACTGAACCAATTACTATTGCACTAGAGATGGGCAGTATAGCCAAAAATTTATATAATAATATTTTTGGATGATGAATGTGTAGGTCAAATACATTTTATGGAAATATACACCGATCAGCCATAACATTAAACCTGCTGAAAGGTGAAGTGAATAACATCCATTACCTCATTACAGTGGCACCTGGTAAGGGGTGGGATATGTTAGGCAGCAAGTGAACAATCAGTTCTCAAAGTTGATGTGTTGGAAACAGGAAAAATGTGCAAGCGTAAGGATCTGAGCGACTTTGACAAGGGCCAAATTGTGATGGCTAGATGACTGGGTCAGAGCATCTCCAAAACAGCAGGTCTGGGGGGGTGTTCCCGGTATGCAGTGGTTAGTACTAGTGCTGGGCGATTTTCATGATTAATTCGGTTTAATGTTTTAATGCGATTTTCAAAATGTTCTAATTGAGATTGAACATGTTCTTATATATACAGGCAGGTCCGTAAGTATTTGAACAGTGACACGTCTTTTTTTTTTTTTTAATTTTGCCTCTTTACACCACCACAATGGATTTGAAATGAAGCAATCAAAATGTGATTGAAGTGTAGACTTTCAGCTTTAATGGAGTCCCTCCATTTTCACAGGCTCAAAAGTAATTGGAAAAACTAACATAATTACAAATATAAGGATTATTTTTAATACTTAGATGCAAATCCTTTGCAGTCAATGACTGCCTGAAATCTGAAACCCATGGACATCACCAAATGCTGAGTTTCCTCCCTGAGGATGCTTTGCCAGGCTTCACTGCAGCTGCCTTCAGTTGCTGCTTGTTTGTGGGTCTTTCTGCCTTCAGTTTTGTCTTCAGTAAGTGAAAGCATGCTCAGTTGGGCTGAGGTCAGGTGACGGACTCGACCATTTAAGAGCATTCTGTTTCTTTGCCTTAAGAAGCTCTTGGGTTGTACAGTGGCAAAATTACTTCCAAGATGCTTATGGACCTGACTGTGCATACAGCCTTCTTAACTTGATAAATGATGCCCCACAGCATCCTTTTAAAAAAAAAAAAAAAAAACAAGCACTTCGCCGAGGACTGTGTCCATAGCAGAGAAAGGTGCAAATATCACTTCAGAGATATGAAAATGGTACAGGTTTGAAAAGTCAGATGAACAAGTTTATGTAAAATATAATGCTGCATTATATCCCAAGCGGTAAGTTGCCGGTCGGAATTACATCATTTTCGACCTTAGCACGTTCGACAGACGAAGTGGGAAAACTGACGGCCCCTGTTTGTACTTTCTTAGCAACAAGCTAGGCAGCTAAGTCAGATGAGTGATGATCATATGAGTGATCTTTCTCAAACAGCGTACTGTATAGTCACTGTTTTTGAATTAACAAATGGATACGTCTGTATATTGATTAATCTGAAGCTAATACCTGTATATACAATATAACTAATTAAAGGGTAAGAACTTTTACCTTGTTTATTTCTGATGATGTGCACAGCCACGTTAATCTGACATCACGCCATAAACGGGGAAGGAATTCAGATTTGAGAAGAATACCCAAAGACTCCTCAGTTGCGGTGGCATTTCATGTCAGAAAAAACGTGGTCCCCATTTGCTCTTTCGAGAACGAAGGGTTCACTAAGGTGTGCAAAAATAGTAACAGCGCCATCTATAGCACGTAGTGCAAACATTGTTTTTTTTGTTTGTTTTTTTTTATTTAAATATCCTTTATTTAATAGAATCATTGTTTGTACTATTTGCTATAGATGGTGCTGTTACTATTTTTAAAGCATCATAATATTGCTCGAAAAAAATATTTTTATTAATATAATATTAGAGTTAATGTATATTATTATTTAAAAATAATATTTAATTTTTTTAGTAGCCGATGTACTCTTACAGCTGTCCGTCCGTCCGTTCTTTCATGCTTCCCAGATTCTTGTCAGCATGATATCTCAAGAACAAGTGCCTGAAATTTGATAGGATTTATGTGGAATTATATTTATATTTTTATGGAAGTGATTAGATTTAGATTAGATTAGCTTAGATTCAACTTTATTGTCATTGTTCAAAGTACATGTACTAAGCCAATGAAATGCAGTTAGCATCTAACCAGAAGTGCATAAGTGGCATATTTACAATAAATTACAAATAAGGATATACAGCTATGAGGGTGATACGTACAAGGAAATGGATGACTTATGTACAGGAGGTGCAGTAGGTATTATAAATACGGATAAATGTGATCTATTAGGAATTGATCCAAACAGGATCAAGGTCACAGCAAGGTCAAGTTTTCTACAATAGCTTCCTTCATATTTGAAATATATTTTAAGGGAATTTCTGCCATACAAATTAGCAACGATATTGTGATATTGCTTTTGTACATCAATTCTTAAAAAAAGAAATTAATATAGAGTAAGTGACATTTCAGGCACAAATTGGCTTTCCTTCTTCCTTTTCATCATCTGACGAGCTTTCATATTTTAAGTCAAAAGTTGTGTCCTTGTCTGCTGGCGATGTCGCTAACTCTAGTGTAACCGTTTCGAACTAGGAGAGATTTTACGTGGAGAACACAGATGAGCGGAGTGATACACGCAGTGACACGTCCCAGTGCGATTATACTAAATATAAGCACTCTTGCAACCCTACTCGACCAATCCAATTGGTGGACTGGAACTAACTGTTTTATAATTTACAGTAACAGTAATGAAGATGATGGACCTGCTATTCTTGGTTGCTTAAAACTGAAATCTAAAAGGTGGCCTTGAAAAAGCAAAGGTTAAGCAACGGCCAGTGAAATTTGGGTCTGAATTTTATGCTGAAATTTGATGCTGCACCAAAGCGTGTTATATTTAGATGCAATAAACACCATTGGGGACTCATTGTCTCTGTTTTTTATATTCACTTTTCTTTCTTATAATGTCCTGAATTTTGAAATCAGGTGTGTACTACAGAAGAGCAAGAGATTTTGCAGCGAGACTCAAACAAAAGTCAGAAACTCCGTAAGAAACTCATGGGAGGTGAGTTAAAAAAAAAAAATCTTGGTGAGGATTGATCTCTGATTCAGCCGTTTATTTCCTCTTCCTTCACATTAGCCAGTGAGGCTGTCAAGGCAGTGTGTGTGTATCTCTTTAAACATGACAGATCACATCATATCTGAGGGAGATAAAGACTACCTGCCCCACCAGGAGGCCAGGATGAAGGCAGGCTTGGAGAAAGCCATTCAGCACAAAGATAAACTGCTGGAGTTTGACAAGAACAGGTAGACCGCTCTAAACCCACAGTGCGCTCTGTTTATCTGTGTATCAGCAATGGAGTATTACACTCCAGATGAACTTTTGACGGGAATGGCTTTATCAGTATTTATGAGCTTTCCACTTTTCATGTGCTTGTAAATGCCTCAGTCGAAATGTAAGAAACGATCATTAAAGATTGCAAAAAAAGGTTTTCATGCTTGAGTGGAGATGTTTGTGTATTGATAAAGGGAAAATATAGTAAAGGGTGATGCAAGCAGATCTTTGGAATAAATGATATGGTGAATATACAGTACTGTGAGAAAGTCTTAGGTGCACTATATATAGGGTGCCTAAGGGTTTCTCACAGTACTGTATATTCACCATATCATTTATTCCAAAGATCTGCTTGCATCACCCTTTATCATGCTTCCCTCCATGTCTGCCATATATATATATATAAAATGCGTTTTTAAAATATGTTTTGTCTTACATCACTACTGCATGCATTACTGTGTCATTAGAAAAAAAATAGACTTCCAGCCTTTATTTCTTTTATTATTTTTTTTAATTTGTAGTTCAGTTTTATTTGCGTGCCTCTATATAGGCAAATTATGATTTAATTCTCTTAAAATCTCTTGTTTTACTGTTCATTGCTCATTATAGCAATTGTTTTCATACTTAGAAACATCATTCATTACCTTATTATTTTTAAAGCATCTTCACCACTTTTAATTGTTCAAAACAGTATCACTTTAATGTCAGCTTTCCATATAACAGTTTAAGAGACTTGATCAGTGCTTGATCAGATATATTGGCCTATCAGTAGATCAGTCAGGACCTAGTTAATGGAAATGCACATTCACTTTTTCTATTGCTGATGTTTCTTCTTCTTTGCCTAATGTTATTTATTACTTTTTCAGCGTTCGCCGAACTCAGGTGTTGGACGACGAGTCCGATTATTTTGCCGCCGACTCCAACCAGTGGCTGTCCCCAGTGGAGCGCGAGACGCTGCGCAAGCAGGAGGAGGAGCTTCGGGAGCTTCGCCACGCCTCCCGCAAAGACCGTAAGATCACGCTTGACTTCGCTGGTAGACGAGTTCTTGAGGAAGGAGAAAACCTGACTCAGTATTATAACAAGTAAGAACTTTGTGCTTTCTGTAATCATGATGTGAATTTTTGGTGATTAAAACACTGTGGAGGATTAAAATATAAAAGCTGCAAAGTGAAATTCCAAGATCCATAACTAGGTTGTTTGGGTAAGATGCGTTAAAAAATGTTGTGTTAAAGAATCTCAAAATCAGTGATTTTTTTTTTTTAGAAACTCAGCAGTTATGTAACTGAAATCTTCTCTGGAAGGTTTCATTTAAAATCTGTTTGTCACTGATAGCTAAAATGGGCATAAAACATTTAACATGGTTAAATTTACATCATTGTAAGATGCATAGTATATTTGTAATTTTCTTCATTTTTAAAAATGTACCATATAATGTTTGCACTTAAAATGTGCTTCAGCATAATGATTACGATGTACCTTATAAAATGAAAGTGTATCTTGTAAAATGTTTGCAGCATTTCTTGATTATCTGTAATAAGATGCGCCTTGTAAAAAACCTGGTGTGTTTTTTTTTTTGTTTTTTTTTTAACATTATCCATTTTAATGTGTACCTTGTAAAATTTTTACGAGTCAGAAATGTTTATAGTATCCTGATTAACCAAGAGGAACTGCTGCAAGAAGCATGGTAGAGGAGAGCTGTGCTGCTAATGTGACCGATGAACTGAAGTTTCTGCATGACTGCATTAGGTATGATGAGACCGTCAAGGCCATCAACACCGGGACTCTCATCCGAACCCCGAAGAGCTCGGCTCCAGCTGGCCGTCAATACCTCAGGGAGCTCGTCAACCCAAATATTCAGCAGGCTGCACCTCAGGTGAGTGGCGTCTCAAATTGAGCAAAATATTTACCTTGAAGTTTTTTGAATCTGATTAGTTTTGTGTGCTCTTAAGGGAGACATTGTTTTGTTTCACGTTTTTTTTTTTTTTTTTTTTTCATACTTGGACAGTGATAGTTTAATTTCTGGGACGTGTATTTTTTTTTTTTTGTAACCTGAACATACAGATGTCTGACATTATAAATAACGTTGTCCGTTTTTGCATGTGTTTGTGTGCATGTGTGGTGCAGTGGGTGGATGTAAGTGGTGGCGATATCTCTCACAAGTCTAAGTCGCAGGGCACTGAGCAGAAAGCAGAGCGCTCCAGACTGAGGATTCAGGACCGGGAGTTGCAGGAAATGGCGGACGGAGGCTGGTGTCTCAGCATGCACCAGCCCTGGGCCTCGCTTCTTACCTGTGGCATAAAGAGGTAATCAACCACAAAGACATACTGGAGTCACTCATTTTATACCACAGCACGGTTGAAGGCTTGAATCTGATTGGTCAGAAGGTGTGCATTATTTTTGTATAGCAGCACAAATAGAATGCACCAGTTGCCACGAGTAAAGTATTTTGTGGTTTGTAAAAAGTGCTAGTCTCAGTTATTGAACTAGGGGGCAAAATAGAGCAATAAACTCACATCCATAAACTCAGATACTGACGAAATGCGCTAATGATGTAATTCTTCATTAGCAAACAGAAAATTGACACTATAACCGTGTCTCTTTCTAAAAGAACTAATTTAGAGGTTTCACAGCAACTTTATCTTTTTTTTAATAATCCCAATTAGGTTTCCATTTCATTTCCAGGTTGTTACTACATTCAAATAATCTTCTAAACCAGAAACATATCAGGTCTTTTGAAACGTCTCATGTCTAAATGCTCACGTCCCATTCTCCTGTTAATTCAGAAGTGATTTATCATTTGGCACTCAAACTACATGTGAATCACGGCGCACAGGTTGACTCGTGGAGCATAGGAATTGTGCATC
>CM075027.1:17348061-17352972 GCA_037576675.1 Pangasius sanitwongsei
CACACTACACAACACACACTACACAATACACAACACACACTACACACTACACACCACACACTACACAATACACAACACACACTACACAATACACACTACACAACACACACTACACACCACACACTACACAATACACAACACACACTACACAACACACTACACAACACACACTACACAATACACACCACACACTACACAACACACACTACACACCACACACTACACAATACACACTACACACCACACACTACACAATACACACTACACAACACACACCACACACTACACAATACACAACACACACTACACAATACACACTACACAACACACAACACACACTACACAATACACAATACACAACACACACTACACACCACACACTACACAATACACAACACACACTACACACTACACAATACACAACACACACTACACAACACACACTACACAATACACACTACACAACACACACTACACACCACACAACACACTACACACCACACACCACACACTACACAATACACAACACACACTACACACTACACAATACACAACACACACTACACACTACACAATACACAACACACACTACACAATACACACTACACAACACACACTACACACCACACAATACACACTACACACCACACACTACACAATACACAACACACACTACACACTACACACCACACACTACACAATACACACTACACAATACACACTACACACCACACACTACACAACACACACTACACACCACACAATACACAACACACACTACACACCACACACTACACAACACACACTACACACTACACAACACACACTACACACCACACACTACACAATACACACTACACAATACACAACACACACTACACAATACACAATACACAACACACACTACACAATACACAACACACACTACACACCACACACTACACACCACACAATACACACCACACACTACACAATACACACCACACAATACACACCACACACTACACATCACACAATACACACCACACATTACACACCACACACTACACACCACACACTACACAATACACACCACACAATACACACCACACACCACACTACACAATACACACCACACAATACACACTACACAATACACACCACACACTACACATTACACAATACACACCACACACTACACACCACACAATACACACCACACACGACACAACACACACCACACTACACACTACACACTTCACAATACACACTACACACCACAGGCTACACACCACACACTACACATTACACAATACACACTGCACATTACACACCACACACTAAACAATACACACCACACAATACATAACACACAAAACACACCACACACAACACAAAATGCAAAATGTACCAAAACATCACAACGAAGAACAAAGAAGTACGTGTCTCAATTCCTTATTTATTTATGACAAGATTCAGTGTTCAGTTCCTCAGCCAGCTGTGTTAAGTACATTAAATGAGAATAGAAAAATTATCAAATAAAAACAGAAAGGGAACCAATACGATTACAACAGTGCGCAATGTTGACACACACCCTGCTTACGATTTTCCATTTCCATTTTAAAATATTGGCGATAACGATTTAATCATCCAAAAAAAGAAAACCAGAAAAATGAGCACTTACGCAATTTCAGATTCAAGGAGAGTAGAGGAACGCGTAATAATACTGCCAGGTGTGCAGGCAGGAACCGCGACGATCGCAAAAAAATGTGCCAAAAGTGCTGTTTTTTTAAAAATCTTCAGTGGCATCCGTGATAAACATAGTAACTGAGGTTAGCTATATACGTGTCTAACGTTAGCTACGCAGAACACACACTCAGATTTTATTTCAAAAATAATGAACTACAAACATTCTCCATTTACCGTGACAGGAAAGTGAGACAGGGGAGGGGGCGGGGCTTCCAGGTAATATCAGGGGAAGGGGGCGGGGCTTCCAGGTAGTATCAGCTAATACAAGCGAGTTCAAAACAGCTACGCAACTGTCAATCATTACAGAATCATGTGTCGTTTGGCTCATCTTCCATTTTATTGGAGAGAAAATCGACTCTTTTGGTGTATTTTTGAGCAATAACTATAAGTACTAGCGTACTTCAAATGTTTTTGCGTAATAATCTGAGAATACGTGTAGAGAAGATTAATCTTTAAGTTTTTAATCTTGAAGTTAATAAGCAAAAAAAAAAAAAAAAAAAACCGTAAACGGAGCTTGTCCGAAGAACCCTTGAAGTGTAACGTAAGGTTACGTCCAAGCCGTGAGATCGTGTAGAGATGATTACAGAGATATATTGTGCAAATATAATAATAATAATAATAATAATAATAATAATAATAATAATAATAATTTCTAAACCACGCCCACATGCCAATAGGCTACGTGATTGTTGCTATGGTTACATATCGGAGGCTAATATCGACTCAAGGCTTTTTTTACAATATATTTGCAGCTTTTCGATTATTGTATACATATACACACACTTAAGAGTATCTATTAATGCTAAAGCGTGTGTGTGTGTGTGTGTGTGTGTGTGTGTGTGTGTGTGTGTGTTCCCAGGCTAATTCATTAATGAGAGCTGTTCGATTAACACAAGATATTCGTGACTGGGAGTAGCACACACTGCATCGTGGGAACACACACACACACACACACACTTATCGGTGTCACTGTGACCTCACAGTAACCTGCAGGTGGGACATGAAAGGTGTGTTTAGGTCTTTGTGCACGCTACAAAGGTAGATGCAAACACACACACACACAGACACACACATATACACACGCTACAGAAATGTACATATGGGTATAGATGCTATAGAATAAGAGAACACACACACACACACACACACACATGGGGTGAGGACGGAAGGGAAAGTGAACACGGAACAAGGAAGTCAGTGATTTAAATATTGAAACACGAACCCACACACACACACACACATCTGGAGCATCGTGTTACACTGATACACACACACACACACACACACACACCATAGACAGAAGGATGGGGGTGTTTTCAGGAAAGAAGGAAGAAAAATATTCATCGTTTTTTTTTTGTGCATATATATGAAAACAACTGATGCATGTTGTAACCATGACAACCTTCACTTTTTACTTAAAGAACGACATGTAGTTTTTATCCATTTATAGTTACATTCATTGTTGTGGAGCCTACGTTATTGCAGTTATAATCTGTCGTTCCCTCACCAGCCTTTCTATTTGCTCTCTCTTGAAGTTAATAAGACAAAAAAAAACAAAAAACAACACGAAGCTTGTCCTGTTACCGAGGAAGCGCACTCTAAAGTTCTAAAGTGGGCGTGGCTAAACCCAAACGTTCTGCGAGGAACCCATGAAGTACCAACTTTAGATTAGAATCAAAGGCACAACATTTATTCAACGTTTACAAAATCAGGCGTGAGATTTATGAAGCGACGTGTTCACGCGATTACAGGAATGCGAGACAGAGCGTGGAGTGCTATCTCTGCACGTCATCACGTCTACAGCCTGCGTGTGTGTGTGTGTGTGTGTGTGTGCGTGTGTAGTTAGCACTGACATGTCACAAGAGTGTTTGAGAAACAGACAGAAAGAGGGAAGTGGAAAATATTAATAATTTGTTTTCATCAAGCAAAAGAAAGGACAAGTGAGGGAAGAGAGAGAGAGAGAGACAGAGCGAGAATAAGGAAAGAGAGAGAGAGGGCAAGCGTGGGAAGAGAGAGAGAGACAGAGAGAATGAGGAAAGAGAGAGAGATAGAATGAGGTGTAGTACTGCTCTCAGTCTGCAGGGCGGCGCTGTTGTAGTGCTGCCTTCAGGTCTCTCTACTCCTCTGTGTGTTCTGTTCTTTTACACTGCTCGTTATTCTCTCTCTCTCTCTCTCTCTCTCTGTCTCTCCCTTTCTGGCTTTCTTTGTGTCGCTCACTTTCTGTATCTTTTTCTGTCTCTCTCTCTTTCTCTCTCTGTCTGTCTTTCTCTGTGTCGCGCTCTCTCTCCCTTTCTGTCTTTCTTTGTCTGTCTGTGTCTCTCTCTCATTGACTCTCACTTTTTGTCTCTCTCTCTGTCCATCTGTCTCTCTTTGTCTCTCTCCCTCTCTCTCTGTCTCTCTCTTTCACTTTCTTCTCTCTCTCTCTCTTTCTTTCTTCCTGTTTACATACTCGTACTGCAGATAAAAGTCGATCAAACACGTCAGAAAGCTGCACCCACAGGCCCGCACTGCAACCATGGCCCAGTTGTGTAACCTACTGCACACACACACACACACACACACACACACACACACCCCTCTTCACCTACACCTACATATACTACCCTGAGGAGTTAACCCTTACCTACTATAGCGGGAGAGTAAATCTGTGTGTGTGTGTGGGTCTGAGCATGTGTGTGCTTGATTTCAACACTCACACACACACACACAGTGTTGCAGTGGCACAGACTGCATGCAAATCATGAACACAACACACACTCTAACACGTGGTGCTAACTCAGTGCCTGGTTACAGTCTGTGTGTGTGTGTGTGTGTGTGTGTGTGTAAGTGTGTACAATGGGCTGAGGTTAGGTTTTGGTTTGGGGTTTGCTGGTTTCTTTTACACCATTTACACTGAAACCCAAAGCCAGAGCACTTCTCCCTCACACTAAATTACACAACATTAATTATTTACATTCAAATTAATAAAGAAATTACATTTATTTACAGCTATACATTAATTTTTTCATATATAATGCCTTTCTTTCTTTCTTTATATATACAGTCAGGTCCGGAAGTATTTGGACAATGACAGAGTTTTTGTGATTTTGCCTTTATACACCAAGATATCAAGACGTGATCGAAGTGTAGACTTTCAGCTTTATTTTAAGAGGTTCCACAAAAATATGGCATTTACCATTTAGG
>CM075027.1:17361833-17373032 GCA_037576675.1 Pangasius sanitwongsei
ACACACACTCATATATATACATACACACACACACTCATATATATATATATACACACACACTCATATATATATATATATATATACACACACACACATTCATATATATATATATATACATACACACACACTCATATATATACATACACACACACACTCATATATATATATATACACACACACTCATATATATATATATATATATACACACACACACATTCATATATATATATATATACATACACACACACTCATATATATACATACACACACACACTCATATATATATATATACACACACACTCATATATATATATATACACCGACACACACACACACACTCATATACACACACACACAAACACAGACACACACTCATATATATATATTTATACACACACACACACACTCATATATATATTTATACACACACACACTCATATATATATTTAGACACACACACTCAAAATATATATATACACACACACACACATATATATATTTATACACACACACACACAGCAGGCGTCCCATCTTTGAATGCCATTATTTATGAGGTGATGATGTCATGCTGGGGTTAGGAAACCACACTCATACCTCACCTGCACACAGACACACACACACCACACACAGACACACACAGACAGACACACACACCACACACAGACACACACACACCACACACAGACACACACACAGACACACACACACACACACAGACACACACACACACACAGACACACACAGATAATTAGGACGCTCTGGTTGGAGAATTTGGAAACATGCTAGAAGTTTTTGGAACCAGAGAGAAATCCTGCGTCTATAATAACAGAGAAATAAAAGAGAGATAAAGAAAGAGGGATGAAAGACTGATGCATTTCAAAAATAGTTTAAAAAGCTGAACGCTTTCACAGTGTTCACAACAACGGAGAAGACATTCTTTTTTTCGTCTCTCTTACTGTCTGTCTCTCTATCTCAGGTTAAATCATGTGTGTGTGTGTGTGTGTAGCGTGCTTGATGCTCTGAAGCGTTACTGCACGCTATGAGGGTCTCGCCTCTGTGTGTGTGTGTGTTAGACTTTCCCGTTAAAATGTGTCTGAATCGGAAGTACGGAATTCCCCAAATTTTCCTCTTCCTCAGTTTGATTTGATTCGTTTTTGGAATGATGTGATAGATTCTCCAACCGTAAAGCATGTACATGGATAACGATGTTTTCAGAAACACACACACACACACACACACACACGGGTATGATGAAACTGAGCTGAGGTCTACGATACACACTCGCCTCGTGATTAAACACGACGAGAGAAAATAAAAACAAGATTTGAACAGAATCTCCTACGTGCGACGTGAGGACACGACACGGCGACTCGGGCGAAAACTCGACGTGCAACGCAGGGGATCAGCGAAGAGATTTCTACAATGAACGACATTTATCACGATATATACGTTGCTCGCAGCAATACACGTATTTTTATTTTTTATATTTAAACATTAACATTAACATGTAACATTATCTGTAATAAACAAACAAACAAATAAACATTTATCACTGAAAAGGAAAAAAAATTCTATTAAAAAATTAGAAATTTAAAGATTAAGAACAAAAAGTTTAACACCATTTTAACCTTCTACATCCAGTGAGTCTTCATTAAATGTTTTAAATTTTTTAAATTATAAAATACAACAGATTATATTTTATCATTAATAATTATTAATTTATCATCAATAACCATATGCTCGTAACTATTCATTAATAACTATATGTTTATAATTATACATTAATAACTATATGTTTATAACTATTTATTAATAACTATACATTAACACTATGTTTATAACTATATGTTTATAACTATTCATTAATAACTATATGTTTATAATTATACATTAATATCTATATGTTTATAACTATTTATTAATAACTATACATTAATAACTATTCTTTAATATCTATATGTTCATAACTTTAACAGGATCGCTCAAATTTACTACTGTTGTTGTGTATTCTTCTTCTTCTTCTTCTTCTTCTTTCACACTTTTCTGTCTGTAGTGTTTATCAGCAGCTTCCATGTGACACACACACACACACACACAGTTCCACAGCGTCAGTGCCCCAGTGCATGCTGGGAGGTGCACACAATGCGGTGTTTGTGCAGTGGAGCGTGGGACTGAACCTCAGGCTCTTTCTCAGACTGAAGCTTCCCCATCAACACACACACACACACACACACACACACACACTTTTTTATATTTTATTTTATATTTTGTGTTTTTTTTCCTCCTACAGCACTGACCTGAGATCAGCTCCAGCGTGAACCTCAGACAGAACCGTCCTCGGCTGCTCACGCAAAAAAAAAAAAAAAAAAAGGTCCTGTTCTCACACCGGTGACGTCACACCGCCGTCTAATCACACAGCTGATCAGACGCTAGCACGTTAGGCTAATATATGTTTCTCATTCGATAGCTGTGTGTGTGTGTGTGTGTGTGTGTGAAATGTTCAGCTGTGGATTTAAAATATTTCTTCGTAAATAGTTCGTAGGAGCATTTACAGAAGAAATGAGGTGTTGATGAAAATCAACAATTTTGTAAATTCTGTAAACTGCCGCATAAGGAGACTCACTAAAGGGAACTTCGACTGAATTTTGTAATCATTGATGAGTTACTGTGATTTAACTTGTGTGTGTGTGTGTGTGTGTGTGTATATATATATATATACACGTCAAATCATTTATTCATTTCATAACATCTTGTAAAACTCCATCCATAAACTAGAACAAATAAGACGAGCCATTTAATGAGGACAAACGAACTGCGTGTCTACGGTAGCTGACGCACTGCAGTGGACGAGCTGCATTATTGTCTGAATGCATTTAGCGCGTGTCACACTTAGGGGCACTCTTTCACCGTTTAGTCGCCATTTTGTCGTTTTCAGCTCTCTTTCTGACTTTAATGGGATTTTGTGGGCGTGGCTAAATGGAAATCAGCCCTACCTGTGAGTGTGCTTGGTAATTTATATCTGTCTATCGACATCGACACGTGATTACGAAGAAAATCAGTGAACGTTCTGTAAACTCCAGTTTCTACTGTGACAGGCTGGATGGTGCGGGACAGCAAGCGGCACTTTTAATCACTTTCTTAAATCAAATTATCATTACCTTTAAAAATATTTGTAACATGTTAGACTTGTCACTTTTTCTGGTCCACATCCTCATCCTTTCTTGCTCTTTCTACTGAAAAATTGTGTTTTTTTGACCATATAGCTATATGTAGCTACATACGTTTCTTACTTTAGCTAAGTGGATTTTATTTCACATTAATTCTCATTAATGAACTCAAAAAATTCTCAATTTTTCCGTGATAAAAAGCGAGAAAGCGCCATTTCAAAGCGTATATTTCATAATCATGTCGAGATGAAAGATTACTAATGTGAGATGTAGGAAAAGGGGCGGGGCTTCCAGGGGGTCAGTTAAAATGCATTAAAGAAATCTTTAGTTCGGTTTGACCACGAAAACATTTACACACAACTTTACTGAACGGTAAATGACGACCAGTGAGACGTGACCAGCGTGTGAGGTCAGGTGACATCATCACCGTCATCATTAATATTTTTTATAACTAACCGATCGTCATTCCTGTTTCTTATTAAACGTTATCTCTGTGATTTTTAAAAAATCTAAAATCATTAGAGCAGGTTACGTTTAGCGTGTTTAGCTGTAGCTTGTTGAGGTTACGTGTCTCTCCGTAGCGTAAAGTGTGTGATCTTTAATCACGAATATCACGATTCTCGTGTTATAATTTATAAATTTGTAAATTAATTAACTGTCACTGGAGCGGAAAATAACTGTTCACTTATCAGTAAAAACGCTGACAGACAAATATTCAGCAATAAAGCAAACGCACATGACTCATATCCTCTAACACAACATGTGTAACGTAGTTAAACCACAACAGAGTGATTAACACACACACACACACACACACACACAGCTCTGCTATACCATCACCGTGGCAACAAGAGCTCGCCAGCGTCCTGTGTACACAAGATCTGCTTCATACTGGCGGTTACCAGGGCAGGACCGCAAACACACACACACACACACACACACAGACTTTAGCCCTAGAGGCTATGTGCTAATAGTGTGAGTCTCAAAAGGCAATTAAAACATGACACAGTGTGTGTGTGTGTGTGTGTGTGTGTATTCTCTTTCCGTTAGTTACTCTCTCTATTTCTCTCTCTCTCTCTCGCTCCCTCTCTCTCTATTTTCCTTTCCGTTCTCTCACCTTTCACCTTCTTTGCTTTCCCCTGTCTGTCTGTCTCTCTCTCTCTCTCTCGCCGAAGTGAAGCTGTCTGTCTGTCTCTCAACCTGTCTTTCTCTCTGTCTGTTGATATTTTGGGAGAGAACAATGAAAGGAAGTGTGAGGCTGCAGTTTAAGAGAGAGAGAGAGAGAGAGTGAGAGTGAGAGAGAGTGAGATAGAGAGAGAGTAAGAGTGAGATAGAGAGAGAATGAGAGAGAGTGAGAGAGCGAGAGAGAGTGAGAGAGAATAAGAGCGAGAGAGTGAGTGAGAGAGAGAGAGTGAGAGCGAAAGAGAGAGTGGGAGTGAAAGAGAGAGTGAGAGAGAATAAGAGAGAGAGTGAGAGAGAGAGAGTGAGTGAAAGCAAGAGTGGGAGTGAGACAGAGATAGAGAGAGTGAGAGAGAATAAGAGAGAGAGAGAGAGAGAGAGAATGAGAAAGAAACACACACACACACACACACACAGCATTCTTTACATACAGCACATAGCTATCTGAAGGTCACGTGTGTGGCACGGACTCGTATCTGTCTATTCATCTGTCTGTCTGTGTATCTATCAGTCTTTCTGTCTCTCTTTTTATTTGTATTTTTATCTATCTGTCTGTGTATTCATCTCTGTTTATTCATCCGTCTGTTTGTTTACCTATCTACCCATCTATATCTATCTATCTGTTTCTTTATCCGTCTGCTTGTCTATTCATCTGTCTCTCCTTCTGTTTGTCTATTAAAATGTCTGTCTATCTGTCTATATATTTATATATTTAATGGTGTATCTGTCTGTCCTTGTATGTCCTTACGTCCGCCTATTTATCTACCTGACACTGCTGACCCACTGTCCTGCATCCACATGAGCTCTGTGTGTGTGTGTGTGTGTGTGTGTGTGTGTGTGTGTGTGAGGAAACAGGAGACGGTGCTGGTTAGAAAGGTGTGTCCACTGTAGCTTCAGCTAACAGGAAGAGTCCATTAAGACGCCACGTGTCGTGCGAAATTCCAAACCGCAGACAGCAGGACACAACTGATAACGGCGGCCATTTTAATTTTACTGACCAGGACGAGATTAACAGAATGGGGTGATGACGGATTTGTAGATCAGGTAACTGGAAAGGAAAGACGGTTCAAGGAAACGTCTTATGAGTGAGAATACACACACACACACACACACACACACACAGACACACGCACATTTTCCAACATCTTCAAACCAACACACTTCTAAATGCTAAGTCCTTGCTTATCTATTAATTCAGGACTGAATCGTTCATTTTAAACGATTCGGGAATGAATTACTCATTTGAACTGATTCTTTTTACAGTTATGTTTGAATCATAAACGGCTCGAAGAACTGAGCGCCGTCGTTTCTCCTCCAAACCCGAACACCTACCTGCTACCGCAAAAACTGAACCAGGGGGTTAAAACGAATCTTCTGAATCACTGACTCACCATTGAAGAAGCTCTTGACCTTCAGGTATCCGACGCTGAGCCTGAGGACGGACAGTTTGTCCAGCCGGGAGCGAACATCCTCGGAGAAGGGCAGCAGGCTGGTCAGCTTGTCCAGCTCCATGTTTAGCCGATCCCTGTGCCGCTTCGAAGGGTTCGACTTGGAGCCTTCGGGTGGAGGAGGCTTCGGTCTGGAACGAGAATCCAGATATCGGCTTATCAGTTAGCTAGTAGCTTCAACTCCTTAGCATGCCTGAATGATGTATAGCCTTTAACTCGCTTTCAAAAATGCTAACGTTGTCGAAATAACGAAAGCTTGTGATGAAAATTCAGTTAGCAAAGAACAGGATGATTTAGCTGCTCTAAAAAAAAAATGTAAAAAAAGCTCCTGTGCAGTTTTGCCAAAAAAATGCATATTAACACAAGAAAAACGAGAATAAATCATATGCTGGAGCACTAGCTCCGCCCCCACCATAACTGCAACCAATCAGAACTTTACACACCAGCCAGCTGGCACTTATGACTTTGCAAAGCTAAAACCGTTTATATATATATATATATATATATATACACATACATACATACATACATACATATATGTACCAAAAGACGTTAGCATAAACTGAGAAACTGAAATTAAAACCAAAATTAATTTTAGTTTGTGGATTCGTCTGAAATTTTTCATTAGACGTGATCATCATGACGTTACTGTGGTTGATGCTTTTTGCTAAAATCTTTATCACAAATTTCCTTTTTAAAAATGATGAGCCTATGATCAGCTACAGCCTCGACCTGATCACTCAACCGCCAAGGCGAGGAAAGAGAGCAATTATTTCTGGGGGGGAAAAAAAAAAAACATTTTATTTTGATATTGATTTATTGCAGATCTTTTTTTTCACTTTTATGATTTGGCATAAATAGTATCAAACAAAATACTTTAGTGCACTACAAAGGGAACGAGGAACTATTCTGGGTTCAGCCCCGTGCTAAGCTTTCATTTTAATTTATCTCTGATCTGTATTTTTCTTGGGGTCAAAACTTTCAAATATGTGAGTTTGCACAGAGGAATGGAAAAAAAAGAGTGCATTTCTAAGTGATCTTGGAGCTACGGTTTAAATGGGGCTGAGCGAGAGAAAGACAGGGGGAGAAAAAGAAGGAAAGAGAGAGAGAGACAGAGAGAGAGAGACAGAGAGAGAGGGAGGGGGAACGTCTGAAAACAATTAGGAGCTGGTTGGGGTTTTGTTTTAGTAAAAAAACAAGCCTAAAAATAAAGACGGGGTGAGACGGGGCGAGAGAGAGAGAGAGAGAGAGAGAGAGAGAGAGAGAGATATTCAAGGAATGTGTTCAGCATCTCTGTGCATCCGAAACTGTGAGAACGTCTCCAATGTGACCTCATTTCCTGTTTCAGAGGGCGAGACTGGGGACAAACGAAGCGACTGTGACACACCGAGGGAAAAGAAGAAAAGAGAGATATTCTGTCTATCACTCCATTCCCAGGACTCGCCGTTTTGGTTAACGTTAATCACAGTGAAGTTCACACTCATCTCTCACTGTCTTTTTTTTTTTTTTGTTTTTTAATTTTCTATTATTTTTCAGGTTTCACAGATGTTCCTTCACAAGCACAAGCAACAACTGGTAAGATATGAATAGTGACAATGAAATAATAATCAGGTCTAAAGTTTATAAATGTGTTATAAAAGTTCTCTGTTTTATGTAAAATGTAAAATAAATACTATAATTCAAAATCCATGCGGATTGGAGGGGGGCGCAAACTTTTGCACTGCACTGCAGTTTAAATCTTTGCGCAAACACTGGTGTTGTTGCCACAAGGTCCGAGCATGTTACCTAACTGCTACCAAAGACACCATGGCAACCAGCTGTAAACTCCGCCCCCGACACATGATTGGCTGTGCATCCGATCATTAATAAAACAATCCGATTTAACAATCTAAAACAGAGGCAAAGTTTTAGCTGGAGGCAACGTAACGCTCAGATACACTCAGGTTCAGTGTGTGTGTGTGTGTGTGTGTGTGTGTGTGTGTAATTAGTTTATCCTCATTACATCATTACACAATCGCGAGAAACTCATTTACTCGTACGTCACCCACGCCGCTGGTTACAGTAAACGCTAAAAGCGCTTTTCTTCCATCACTCACTCTCTCAGCGCTTCATTCAGAGCCAAAAATAAATATTTTCACAACCAATTTACTGTCTAGACACACAGCGTTAATTATTAATCAAACTGCAGCTGGCCTGCTGAAAACAAGAGACATGGAGAACAGCACGGAGAACAGCACGGAGAACAGGATGGAGAACAGGATGGAGAACAGGGTGGAGAACAGGATGGAGAACAGGATGGAGAACAGCACGGAGAACAGGATGGAGAACAGCCCAGAGAACAGCACGGAGAACAGGGTGGAGAACAGGACGGAGAACAGGATGGAGAACAGCACGGAGAACAGGATGGAGAACAGGATGGAGAACAGAACGGAGAACAGCACGGAGAACAGGATGGAGAACAGCACAGAGAACAGCACGGAGAACAGGGTGGAGAACAGGATGGAGAACAGAACGGAGAACAGCACGGAGAACAGGGTGGAGAACAGGATGGAGAACAGCACGGAGAACAGCACAGAGAACAGGGTGGAGAACAGGATGGAGAACAGCACGGAGAACAGCATGGAGAACAGGGTGGAGAACAGCACGGAGAACAGGATGGAGAACAGGATGGAGAACAGCACGGAGAATAGGCTGGAGAACAGGATGGAGAACAGCATGGAGAACAGAACGGAGAACAGAGTGGAGAACAGCATGGAGAACAGAACGGAGAACAGAATGGAGAACAGGACGGAGAACAGGACGGAGAACAGGACGGAGAACAGAACGGAGAACAGGACGGGGAGCAGGATGAAGAAGATCACAGAGGACAGGATGGAGAATGGGACAGAAAACAGGATGGAGAACAGAATGGGGAGCAGGATGGAGAACAGCACAGAGAACAGGATGGAGAACAGCACGGAGAACAGGATGGAGAACAGCACAGAGAACAGCACGGAGAACAGCACAGAGAACAGGACGAATTTACTGGAAACTAGCATTAAAGTACGGGAGTGTCTTTTACTGGAATTGTGTTGTTAGCAATAAAAGCTAACCTAACAGGAAGCTAGCTTAGCATTACAAGAGCGTTATACCGAGAGGTTAATGAAGTGGAGCAAACACTTACTACAGAACTTCATCTCAAGAAAGATTTCACAAAAAGGTAGCTAACAATCAGAGTGAACATTCTGCTGAAAGAACACGACTTGGCAAAAATTTCATAAGGCTAGTTTAAATATAAACAAGAACACTAAGTTAAAGCTAGGTTAGCAAGACAAATTAGCAACAGGACATTTTGATGAGGATTGTTTTAGCCAGACAGGAGAACCTTTTCTCCGAGAAACAGTTTAGCAGTGTGTGTGTGTGTGTGTGTGTGTCATGGTGTTAGTGAGCGTGTGGAAGGTTTTAGCGAGCGTTAGCTTGGCAAGTGCTACGTTAGCTGGCACGTTATCATTCTGCCGTAATGAAAGCCATTATCCAGGTCTGAGCCAGGACTTTACTGGAATCACTGTCATCAAAAAAAGAAAAAGAAAATGGCCGTCTCCTCAGAGGAATCTCCGCCTCGCCTCGAGACGGCCGCCAGACCCTAATTACGTTTTCCCAGAAATAAAGAATGAGGCGAAAGTGACCTCAGAAAAAAAAAAAAGAAAGAAAGAAAAAAGAAGGTCGGCGAGACAGAAAGTAGCATTCAGTCATTCAGGTCGGGGGAAAAACGCATCATCATTGTGCGGCAAAAAAAACAAAAACAATTTAAATAAAAGAGAAAAAAAAAGAGGCTCAGTTTACAGATTACAGGAAGTGTTCACTCGGTTAAAAAATTTAATCAGTTAATTTAATTTACTTACATTTTAAAAATCTTTGCATCTCATTTACAATATAACAATTATTTAAAAAAAAAATTAATTAAAATAAACTTTACACAACATTAGCCCCGCCTATGTTACAGGTCAATGTTGCAAAGTCATCTAGTTGCATTCTGTATATCTAATGTGGGCGGGGCTTATACAGACCAATCAAATGTTTAGGTTTTGTAAACTTTTAAATAAATAGAAACAATAAACAAATAAACAAATATATATTTTGAAATAAAGTGTACCAAAATAAAATTAAAACAACCAAGTGAATAAAAATAAATTTAATAAAAGAACAGAATTATTCAAAATAAACAACTTCACAAACACATAAATAAATGATATTTATTATTTTAAAAGGGGCGGAGTCTGTGATGATGTCATAAAGCTGTAAAGTATTAGAAGGGGGGGAAATTCCTATAAACAATAGTGCCTCAGTGTAAAGCAGACACGCCTGAACCAGCCTTTTGTTTTCGCACGGATTTCATCATCACTCACACACACACACACACACACACACACACACTGCGATGTAGACCTGCACATTACTCAGGTAAGTCTCTTTGTGTACATTTACCTGAGCAATTTTTCACACGAACACATTAACACACTTCACACCGCATTTAACTCTCAAGTGGAACTTCGGTCACGAACACTCGATTATTTAAAAAAAAAAAAAAATGAATGAAAAATGATGAAAATCTCACGTAATGAAATATTTCTGTAAATGATGCTCCAGCAAGAGGAAAGAAAAGGCGTAATAAATCAGGAAAGAGAAATGTACCTTTACTGAAACAAAACGGAAACATTACTGGTTTTCATTAGATGATCAGCTGAGCACTGTGTCTGTGCGAATGTATAATTACGTTAACCAGCGTTAAGCTACAGAGAACAGCACAGAGAACAGCACAGAGAACAGCACAGAGAACAGGATGAAGAACAGCACAGAGAACAGGATGAAGGACAGGAAGGAGAACAGCACAGAGAATATGATGAAGAACAGCACAGAGAGCATCACAGAGAACAGGATGAAGAACAGCACAGAGAATATGATGAAGAACAGCACAGAGAACAGGATGGAGAACAGGAAGGTGAACAGCACAGAGAATATGATGAAGAACAACACAGAGAACAGGATGAAGAACAGCACAGACAACACGATGAAGAACAGCACAGACAACACGATGAAGAACAGCACAGAGAACAGGATGAAGAACAGCACAGAGAACCTGATGAAGAACAGGAAGGAGAACAGCACAGAGAACAGGATGATGAACAGGAAGGAGAACAGCACAGAGAATATGCTGACGAACAGCACAGAGAACAGGAAGGAGAACAGCACAGAGAACAGGATGGAGAACAGGAAGGAGAACAACACAGAGAACAGCACAGAGAACAGGAAGGAGAACAGCACAGAGAACAGGAAGGAGAACAGCACAGAGAACAGCACAGAGAACAGGAAGGAGAACAGCACAGAGAACAGGATGGAGAACAGGAAGGAGAACAACACAGAGAACA
>CM075027.1:17373042-17383289 GCA_037576675.1 Pangasius sanitwongsei
GAACAGCACAGAGAACAGGAAGGAGAACAGCACAGAGAACAGGATGGAGAACAGGAAGGAGAACAACACAGAGAACAGGATGAAGAACAGCACAGAGAACAGGAAGAAGAACAGCATAGACAACAGGATGAAGAACAGCACAGAGAACACAATGAAGAACAGCACAGAGAACAGGAAGAAGAACAGCACAGAGAACAGGATGAAGAACAGCAGAGAACAGGAAGAAGAACAGCATAGAGAACAGGAAGAAGAACAGCATAGAGAACAGGAAGAAGAACAGCATAGAGAACAGGATGAAGAACATTATTAATCAGAAGAAAGGTCAACTAATCTAACTAACTGGAACCCTCTAGAACACCCGACTCTCTGCGCGTTACAGAGTAATAACTGGAACCTTCTAGTTGTGTGCGTATTGTTCTGAGTTCCAAGTTCTCCAATATTGTGGAACCCATGCAGGGTTATCAGCCAACGCTAAGTGCAACAACAGTTAAAGTGTAATTAAACTCATACAAAGCTTTTTCTTAGAACTTAAGCAACACATCTGAGGGGAATGTTGGTGGTTCGTTGTCGTTTCCGTGGTCACCGTGTCTTTGCAATGCTAGCACATGACTGGTGTTTCCCGAGTTTCCTAGCAACAGTGTTTTCCAAAGGTTCCTTCTGAACTCAGTGTAACATCAGAGCTCTGAGTTCTGAAAGTCGTTATTCTCGTGATTCTTCAGCGCAGGGAGCAGGGGAACCTGAGCGTACTGTAGCTTACTGTAAACTCCCATGATGCCTTGCTGTTAAATGCACAAACACACACACACACACACACACACACTCCATCATGGGGGAAAAAAAGAACACACAAGGTCTCTCGGCTGTTTAACTGGGCGACGTCCACTGGAATGGCGCGTTCTCCTCTGATAACCCCGCTGAACTCACACACACACACACACACACACATCTGGTTCTGATCACACACTCACACACACACGCACACACACACAGAGAAAAAGGCAATAAACCCAAGGTTGGCTTCCAGTATGGCATTCTGTTGTGAATCACTGTGTGTGTGTGTGTGTGTGAGACCACCCTGAAGTTGATTATTTTCCTATAACAGCATGTCCCCAAGTGTTTTATTCCTCTTATACCACAGCAATTTACCAACAATTGCAGTTCTTTATTTCTTGAAGAACGTCACATCATACTGTTTATCTGTTTATATTTATTTATAAATTTATTTACTCTCTCCGTCGTGGTCTGTAATTAAAGCGCTGATATTGTTTCGTGGTAATAAAGTGTTTTTTTTTGTGTTTTTTTTAATTTGAATGTGAAAAAGTGACAGAGACATGATGAAACAATAAAGAGATAGAAGGAGAAATAGAAAGAATGAGAGATAGAGGAAATATATACGCGTATAGAGAGACAGAAAGAGTGAGAGGAAAAAATAGAGAGAGAAAGAGAAGGAGAGAGGAAATAAAAGAAAAAAGAGAAACAGAGAGAGAGGTACAGACAGAAAGAGAGAAATTGTGACAAAAAAGAAGGATAGAGAGAGAAACAGTGAGAGAGAATGAGAGAGAAAACTAGAAACAGAACGAGTGAGACGAGAAAGAGAGAGAGAGAGAAAGAGAGAGAGAGAGCGACAGCGAGAGAGAGAGAATGACGGAAACAGAGTGGTGCAGACAGAAAGAGAGACAGAGCAAGAGAAAGCGAGAGAAATACAGTGAAATAGAAAGACAGAGACAGTCAGCGAGAGGTAAACAGTGTGTGTGTGTTTGTGTGTGTGTGTGTGTGTGTGTAAGAGTGTGTGAGAGTGTGTGTGTGTGAAGCCAGAGTCGAGTTACACACTAGTTGAATGCGCTCTTTGTGTGAGGCTCGGAGAACCCGATGCCCTGCGCGGCTCACTTAAGAGTCTACGCACACACACACACACCTGTGTACCGAAATATGGTACTGAGATACAGCCGTGTGTGTGTGTGTGTGTGTGTGTGTGCTATGAGCTGATATGACCATCACAGTTAACAGTTAACATGGAAACTTAATAAATTAATACCGACATATATTTAACACTGAAACAGAAAGCGCTATCTCATTTGACAGCAAAGAAAAAACAACAACGTTGTTTCATTCGTCAGTCCGTATTTTCTATCCCTGACTTTTTTCGTGTTTAAAGGTGAGTGTTCGTGTTTAAAGCCAATGGTCTAGAGACTCTGCTGTAAAACATCTTCTCAAGAAAAATCTGGTGAACTCGGAGGCCTGAACTACGCACAGGTGATTTTAATAACAGACTTAAGCACGTGGGTATCCCGACTCTGAATACCTGGAACTTTCCTCAAGTAACTTTTGGACTTTGCTGACTCTGAATGCTCTTGTATTCATACATAAGCTTTTTCAGTTCCACCCTTGTTGACCCAGATCAGCCTGCCAGTCAGCAGAATCAGTGTGTGTGTGTGTGTGTGTGTGTGTGTGTGCTTCCTGTTTAGCGCTGGGTTTATGTACCTGCCGGTGACTCATACAGCTCTATTATTATCATTATCCCGTACTAATGAGTACCAGGACTGCATCATTTGCAGCTCGTCATGTGTGTGTGTGTGTGTGTGTGTGTGTGTGTCTTCACATTTTAATCACAACTGACAGCTTTCTGAACACTTCATTAACCCGAGTGTTAATCTCGAGGGACTTACGCTGCATTCAGTTGAAACTCGTACCTCGAAATTTCTGACCTCTGACTTGGAAAGAGAGGAAAGGTCTCCTCAACCCTGAGTTCAGGGAGTGACGTCAAACCAACATGGCGGCTCACGGCATCGGCAGTAAACACAGCGGCACTTCTTCTTCTCTTTAAATGAGTTTTACTGTATACACACGCATTAGCTTTCGATCAATCAGCATTCAGACGTATCCTTGTGTTAAATCTATAACGCTGACTCTATACTTCACTGTTCTGAGGTAAATATACAGCACTCAGCACAGTTAGCTTGCTAGCATGTTGCTAACAAAAGATGAACATGGAGGTGTCTCAAACATGGAGACACGGAGGTCAAATGTGAGAATCGTTAACTGTTAAAATAATGGATTAAAAGTAGTGCTTATAGCGCATTATATCACCTGTATGTCTTCTCATAACCCACTATGCAAAGTGGGGCTTGGTGATATAACATGTTACGAACACTACTCATAAAGCATCGTGTTAACAATTCATACCGCATAATAACGATAGCTATACAGCGCCATGCACTTTTATAAATAATTATGAACTTATGAATGCCTTATAACATGATACGAGCATGTTCACAGATTATTATACATATGACCTTCTTACAAAGTTGTCAAAATAAATCTAAAATGAGCGAACAGTGTAACGTTTGTGTGAGAAAATGTCCGTCTATATTTTTGTATATATTACAAATACGTTCTGAAGACATCTTGAATAACTCTGAATCAGTGAATCAAATTAGCGTTCAGTGTATCAAAGTGAATCAAGCTGTCTTTTGATTCACTCTGATACACTGAACACTAATTTGATTCACCGATCAAAAACAAACGAATCGTGAATCGAATCATTTCGGTCGGCTCAGAGATTCATTCTTGATCATCAGGTCTACAACGTAACACCTGACGGGTTTTGTTTGTACGTTGTGATTTTAGATTTGAGGAAAATGAATCGTGATTATGATTTTAAAGCGTTTTTCGGTCACGCACTTTAATCCAGCTGGTGTGTTATGGTGCGTGTTCCACCTCACGTGTCGCTTTGTATAAAAGCATCTGCATAATGAATGAATGTAAATTCACCTGTTTGAGGGTCAGAGACCCATTAATGAGGTCTCTCAGGTGTGTCAGAGCATCACACACACACACAACACAAACATCCTACTGGACAGACAGGACATGGTGAGCTATATTAAGGGATGCATTAGCAACACTACACGCTTCAACCCGTATCTCGCGTACTCGTAACTTGTGAGGCGTGAACGGAGAAGAACCCATCATCTGGACACGGACAGAGCACCATATTGAGTTTAGTCCTTGCTCCACGCCCTACACGGTACACTTTCTTGGCAATTATTTTCTACTCTAAGTCCAGTATTTATAAAAGATAGTGATGATAAAGGCTTCCCATATCCACATAGTGAATGAGGGTGACGTCATCAGCTATCACCCTGAGTAGACACCATGGAGACCCGTGAGGCATCTGGGATTCTGCCAAAATTGCTTCAATGGGTGACATGGTTGCTAGGCAATAGCAACAATATCATAAATCTTTTAAAACTCGGAAAAAACAGTGACGTACTGAAATGTTGAACGTGTATCCTCTGACTAATCGTGCAGCCTTTTATTAAATGTTTTTGCTTTTTTTTTTTAAATTTAGAGACAGCACGAAACGCTGTTCCCCCCCCCCCCCATTTCAGGGAACAGTGGAATGATCCGTAACCATGGCGCCTTTAATCAGAGCGCGAGGCGGACAAAATGAATGACTGACCGTTATTAACGGAAACGTCTCTACATTCATATTTGATTATTATTATTATTATTATTATTGATATATTAAAAGCTTTTTTGTTTTGTTTTCATTGCTGGGTTGTTTTATTTCTGCTATTATATAATGACTCATATTTTGTTTTTAAAATGTACCTCAAGAGTACCGTTTAAAAACCGTGCAAATTACCCGGATGTTGTTAAGACGGCTTCCTCTTAGCCTAGCATGGCACCAAAACAAATCCAACACAACGGATTTGAATTAAAACTGTATAAAATTATCTCTCTCCCTCTTTTTTTAAACTCAATCATCTCTCTAAATGAAACGTTTGCGTGCTTGTCAGCTTGTGTGCTGTGTTTGTGTGTGTAGGTGAAGTGAAGTTTTAAAGAGTTTAAAGTCCACGCACAGGTTACACGAAGTAAAAAAAAAAAAAAAAGACCTAGCCTTTTTAGCCAGTTTCCACCGCCGTTGTGTAAGCTTGCGTGACTTAAAAATATGTTAATTCGAGGAGGAGGAGGAGGAGGGGAAAAGAGGGGGAAAGACAAAAAAACCCGTGTTCTCATAAGGGGGAGTGTAAAAAAAAAAAAAAAAAAGAAGAAGAAGAAAAAAGAAAAAAAAAAGGAAAAAGAAAGCCTATCGGATTACAATAACATCCTCGAAGCCCGACCACCCCCTCCCTCATGCGAGCATCGCGTGAGAGCCTCCGCGCGCCTCGATTATGATTAATGCAGAGGCTCCGTCCCAAAAAACAAAACAAAAAAAAAACAAACCCTGTGCACTACCGTACTAACGAGTGACTAAACAGGACACCACCGACACCGACACCAACGCCAACACCGCCGCGAGGAAACCCGACCCGACTAACGGTCGACTGCTAATCCGCCATATTGCCTCAATCAACCAAAAAACCCTCCACAGGATATCTGTATGTGTATGTATGTGTATGTGTTGTACTACTCTCTCCATACTGTTTAGTGCGGTAGTGCTTCATTTTGGACGCGACCCAAACAAGCGCTCTTGCCAAAACCAGAGCAGCACAAAAGACCCGGATGTTAAGGTGGACCGGAGAGTTTCAATCACAGGCGGAGGAGCAGGAGGAGGAACCACCGAGTGAGAGTGTTACTCACTGTGCCTGAGGGGAAGAGCTACACAGGAACACACGACATATTTTACGGAAAAAAAAAGTGCACAAACACATGTACAGTAGGTGCATCCCAAATCGCGCTATTACTACTTAAGCACTATTCGACGCCATTTTGTAGTGTGAGTGTGAGTAGTCTGTTCACTAAATTCCATCTAGATGAAGCGCACTACTTGTCACTAAGATACGTACCCGGATGACGCACTAAAGCGGGGGTTACGCTGGACGTTTCAGTTCCTCTGACTTCTGTTCGTACGCACGTGGACGCTGGAGACCGGAAACGCAAGCTCGGTGCGAAGAAGTTTCACGTTTCGCTGCGTTCCAAAGTTTAAGTTTGGTGACCTGCGAATTCGTATCACGCGAACACTGATAGGAGATCGACACGTCCCGGCGTGACCTCTTCTGAAAATCCAAGATGGAGGAAGCGCTGATCGTAGCGGTGTCGGACGCTTCATGCAGTCAAAGGTCGCAGCTTTGTTTACGTTAGCGGAAAATGGGCGGGGCTACTTTAAATGTTTACATTGCCAGCAGCCGTAGTCACAATCACAACTTACTATGTTAATTTTGCATCTTGTGAGCAAAACTCACCTGCGGAGACGATTACGCCTCCATCAGCTAAAGCTAGCGGCGTCGCATTACGTGCGTTTGACGTCACGTGCCACCGACTGGGAAACGGCTCATACTTACGTTAGTAAAAACCCGTTAACGTTCCATTTGAGACGATACTGAACTCCTAAAATTCAGAACGTCATTCGGGACACAGTTACAGACCCTGCGTCCCAATTCGCCTACTTATACTACGCCCTAAAAGTGCGTACTCTTTTTGTGAAGAAAAAGTACATACTTTTGAGTGCGTAGCTAAAGAGTAGTATGCAAGTACTGGGTCACGCTAACTAACATGTCATGTTTTGGAAGAGAACGCTGTTGCCTAGTTACGCGCATCGTCACCGTAAACAACCTCCTCATTATTCCTGATATCATTTATACTATAGAATTTAATTTACCGTTCCCTCGATTTATTTTTTCACATTTCATTTACACCTCTCTAAAACGCGTCCTTGAATTCCGCAAAGCAAACCGTCACAAAACTCCTCCTCCTCCGGCAAGCAAGGAATTGTGGGTAATATTAGCTGAAAAAGTGTCCACGGATCCACACTTCGAAAATCTACCGGAAATACTCGACCATCCGGGATCTTCTGGGATCCTCCTTTCAACATCCTACGATTAATCTCGGATATTATTTAGGATTAATAGGCGAATTGGGACGCAGCAAAAACACACACAAAACGAAACAAAAAAAATCACGACTACGCTTTTTCAGAGCGAACGTTTACACTTCACTACTTCACTTTTTTTTTGTTTTTCGCTGCAGTGGTATCATCATTATCCTAATCACTCTTTAAAAACGTACCACACACACCTTCTCGGGCACTAAAGGTACCAAAGGTACTAAAGAGGTCCGCTTCATAGCTCCGCTGCAGCGACGAGGAAAAGTTCTGACAACGCACACTATTTCTGTAAAAGTCGCACAAAAAACAAAAACAAACAAACAAACAAAGAAACAGATGAAGTTATATTCAGGACACAAATCTAGTAACCGCACTGTGACGCAAAAACGCACAGAGTGACTCCAGAGGAAAGCGCGCACGAGTCTGCACGAGTCTGACTCTAAAACACACACAAAACTTCTGGGGGAAAAAATTTTCGTGTTGTTGTTTATCAAACACTGCATATGACGCAAAGAAGCAGCAAAGAAAGTTACAAACACACACACACACACACACACACAAGGAGTTGTGCTTTGACAAATCTGACACACACTTCTCACATCATGCATCTAAAACAGAAATGTTGTATAAAAAAAAGTGCACTTTCATTTGTGTGTTTGTTTCATGAATTCGCGAATATACATGTTTCAGATCCAACACATTATTATTATTATTATTATTATTATTAGCTAATATTAGCACGCGCTTACGTTATGACTTTATTGCATATGGCTGCGCGCGCACACACACACACACACACACACTCTGACACACAAACACACACACACTCTGACACACAAACACACACAGTGCAGCTGATGCAACATAAACACCTGTAGCAGAGCAGTGTACTGCACGGTAATAGTGACGTTATTAGCGGTTATGTCGCTGTTATGAGCGCCGGCGGTGTGACCGAGAAATGCATCACAGAGGAGTCGGTTGGGCCGCGCGAGACTCTCTCTCTCTCTCTCTCTCTGTCTGTCTGTCTGTCTGTCTCTCTCTCCCTGGCGCGCGCGCCTCCTCCTCGTCTGACGTTTCTTTTTTTACACACACACACACATATATATATATATATATATATATATAAACAAACAACAACAAAGTAAGAAAGAAAGTAAGAAAAACATTCGACTCACATTTTCTGAACCGGCTTCTTCCGTTTCTTGCTCGCGTACGTCCCGCCGCCGGGCAACATGGTGTGTGTGTTCATGACATATATATGTATATGTATATGTATATATATATATATATATATATATATATATATATATATATATATAGATATATATAAATAAACACGGACACAGACGCGCGCGCGCGCACAAGACGTGTCCTCCTGTTTATCCGTGTGTCAAGTCCGCGCGCGTGAGACCGAGAGACAGGGCTTCGGTTCCGAGTCGGTTCACACGGAGAGAGAAGGACAGAGAGAGGAAACTGAGCCGAGTCTCTTCCTCCAGACACCAGTACATCCAAAGTTTAAAGAGAGAGAGAGAGACAGACAGACAGAGAGAGAGAGAGAGAGAGAGAGAGAGAGAAGCTCGCGGAAAGTTTTCCGTCTTCGGCGACGGACGCTAATGGCGTTACAACGGCGGATTTTCCTTCTTCCTTTCTGCGCGCGTGCGTGTGCGTGCGCACGCGTGTGTGTGTGTGTGTGTGTGCGCGCTGTGTGTGTGTGTGTGTGTGCGCGCGCTGTGTGTGTGTGTGTGTGTGTTTTTCGCTCCAGGGTGAAGCTCTTCCCTGCAGAAGGCGGAGAGAGCGCGCGGCCAATCAGCACCGCTCACCGCGACACGCTCCGGCCAATCAGAAACAGCTCGCGGACAACACCGTGGTGCTGACCAATCAGAAGCGCTTAACCCGGACGCATGTCTTTTTTTAGAGCAATGCTATTGGCTGGAGTCAGGTTTGAGGAACTCGAGTTCTTAAGGTGGACCGGAGAGTCGCGTGAACTCAACGCACTTTTAACAAACCAGCTTTAGTTCAGTGTTTAAGAAAACTTTTATAGTGTTCGATGTAAACATGTAAACATGTAGTGTTTAAAAAAAAAACAAAAAAACAACCAAGAGTGTTCCTTTAACGTGTTTGTTTAATTATATTTTTACAGTGTCTGATTAACATATAGAGTGTTTAATTAAAAATTTTATAGTCTTAACTGTGTTTACTTAGAGTATTTAATTAATTTTTTATAGTATTTGATTAAGATACAGAGTGTTTAATTACTTTTTATAGTCTTAATTAACATGTAGAGTGTTTAATTACATTTTTATAGTTTTTGATTAACATTTTAGTGTTTAAAAATTGCAGTCTTTAATTACATGCAAAGTGTTTAATATAAAAATGTATAGTGTTCAATTAACATGTGTTGTGTTAATTGCCAATTGTCATGTGAGTGTTTAATAACATCTTATAGTGTTTAATTAGCATACATGTTTAATAAAGAACAACAGTATTCAATTAACATGTAGTGTTTAAATAAAAACTTACAGTGCTCAATTAACATGTAGTGTTTAATAAAATCCCACAGTGTTTCATTACCATGTTAGTGTTTAATAAAAATCTACAGAAACCTACAGTGTTCAATTAAGTTGTAGTGTTTAAATAAAACCAAGTGTTTAATTAACACATAGAATGTTTAATAAAAAATATTCAATTAACATATAGTGTTTAAATTTAAAAAAGTGAGTTTAATTAACATTTAGTGTTTAATAAAATCATATAATGTTCAATTAACATGTGTTAAATAAAAACTAAACTAAAATAAAATCCTGCAGTGTTTAACATGTGAGTGTTTAATAAAATCCTACAATGTGCAATTAACACGTAAAGTGTTAAAAAAACAGTATTCAATTAACATGTTTTTAATCAAATCCCAGTGTTCAAAGAAAATATAGTGTTTTAGAAAAAGCTACAGCGTTGAATTAATGTGTAGGAGGTTTAATAACATCTTATAGTGTTCAGTTTACACGTAGGGTGTTTAATGAAGTCCTAGAGTTTACATTCAATACAATCCGATCTTCTTAACACCTACATTATTAAATTAACACTCATTTTAGTGTATAATTAACATGTACAGTGTTTATTTAAGTCTATTTTATAGTGTTTAACCATATCGTACAGTTTAATAAACTATAAAATCTTAGTGATGTATCTAACACATACAGCTGAATAAACCTACAGTGTTGAGTTATCCTGTACAGTATTTAATCAGTGTTGCAGTGTTGAGTTATCCTGTACAGTATTTAATCAGTGTTACAGTGTTGAGTTATCCTGTACAGTATTTAATCAGTGTTGCAGTGTTGAGTTATCCTGTACTGTATTTAATCAGTGTTACAGTGTTGAGTTATCCTGTACAGTATTTAATCAGTGTTACAGTGTTGAGTTATCC
>CM075027.1:17394727-17407677 GCA_037576675.1 Pangasius sanitwongsei
ACAGATACAGACGCAGCCACAGACGCAGCTACAGATACAGACGCAGCCACAGACGCAGCTACAGATACAGACGCAGCTACAGATACAGACGCAGCCACAGACACAGCCGCAGCTACAGACGCAGATACAGACGCAGATGCAGACGCAGCTACAGACGCAGCTACAGCTACTGATGCTCACCACAAAAATAAGTCTAATAATAAACACTGATGTAGTGAAGTTTTCTTAAAGTAAAGAGACGTTTATTTAACATTAACATTTATGGAAGGAGTCTCCAGTGTCAGTGCTTCGGAACAGTCAGAGGTAAAACGATAAGTTTTCCGACATCTCCAGGACAGAGGAGTTTACGCTTTGTGGTTTCTCGGTAACATGATAAGCTGTATTTCTTTCTTAAAGAGAAATAAGAGGCTGGTGAGGGAACGAATGTTTATAGCCGCTATAACGTAAGTAAAAACAGGAACTAAATGTTTTCACGAACATTAAGTGTAAATATACAGTAAAAGGATAAAAAAAAAATACGACGTGTCATTCTATAATAAATAAAAGGTTGTAATCGGTACATGTTAACAATTGCTGTGCTGGAAGAGGAATAAAACTCCCGCGGATGTGCTGTTATAGGAAAATAATCATCTACAGTCATGTTGTTTTCCGTATGTAACGCTGTAACACTGCTAGCGTGAGTAAAACCTGCTGTTGACTCGGTGTAGCGAGTACGCTACGCTAATCTCAGTGTTGTTACCCCTACTGCTCTCAGCCAATCAGAAGAGGTGCGCTGTAGATAAAGTGTGAGTCATATCTCTCTCGCTCTGTGTGTGTGTGTGTGTGTGTGAGTGTGAGTGTGAGTACTTTTCCAGGTAAAACTTGGCAGCAGTCGGAGATTTTACACGTCTCCACACCGAACGCGCCAGCGCTCTGTAAGCAACCGTCAATCACCTTTACGATGCCAATCGTCAGGGAAAAAAAACAGGGAATTTTTTTTACCTGTTCGGAGCGCTTAGTCACAGAGGCTTTGATCTCGGTTTTCTCGTGGTGATGATAATTGACAGGAAGCATCAAAAGTGTGTTTACTCATCTTCACACCTCACACTCTGATTATTAACCGTGCTTTCATGAGACCTGCGCAAACTGATTGTGGTTTGTGATAAGCGATTCTGCTCTACACTGAGGAAAAAATCAACACACACACACACACACACAAAGTACTGCTTGTCAAAAATATGGAAATGAGAGTAACTCCTCTTTGAGTCCATAAAGGGGCGTAACCTGGCCTGGACATTCAGGGCTGTAGCCTCGAAGACTTTTTTCTTTAGCTCCGAATAATTCTCCACTTGGAGCGGTTTGTCACTACGCAACTGAACGTCGATAAAAGAAGACGGCAGTGTTGTAATTTTGTATCTTCAGCGAATCAGACAGTGTTTACAGGAAAATACGTGGAAATACTCGTGTCTTATTGACTGACAGTTCTGCCAAAACGCTAGCTAGTGTGAGCGGAAAAACTGGATATACAATACGATTTCTTACCGGTAAAAAAGTCGAAACTGAAACACTAACATCCTGTCATGCTGAGACACGAAGACAAGGCGTGTAAATGTCTATACGACTTCCAAGCTACATGAACATGACACGAGCAGAGCATTAGGACAGCTAACGTACTTTGCATGGCATTGTAGTTAGCTAAACCCATACAATAATAGCTTAGTTGTGCCTCCCCTTAGCTAGCGACACCAAACTAGCCTAGTCTCGTGTTAGGCGGCGGTCACGCCAGACTTCCAGCTTGCGAAGTTTCTTCAGAAAACGCTGTGAATGTGGGCGACAACTGGATATGACATCACACGCCAAGGTGTTTTTTTTTTTTTTTTTTATCCACACATCATGGATTCTGACGCGCTTCTCTTCTGATGTCGATTTTATATTCTTGTAAAGTTCTATTGTATAAAATGGGACGGTGCGACACCGCTATAATCAGCGCTTCCTCCATCTTGGATTTTCCGAAGAGGTCACGCCAGGACGTGTCGATCTCCTATCGGTCTTCACGTGATACGAATTCGCAGATCACTACTTTGGAACGCAGCGAAATGTGAAACTTCCTCGCACCGAGTTTGCGTTTCCGGTCTCCAGCGTCCGCGTGCGTACGAACGTGAGTCAATGGAACTGAAAAGTCCGGCGTGACCGCCGCTTTACATAGCCAAAAAGTTTTATATTTTATCGGTCTGCTAGTCCTTTTGTGATAAATCCAACTTTTTGTCTGATCATGTGACCGCTAAGCTTCCACAGCTTCCATAAAACAAAACTTTAGGCTACTAGCTGAGCTGAGGTCCATCAGCAAATAAATAATAACCAGATTATGAAAATTTACTCAGTCACTTCGAGTAGTTAACCGTTTTCAACACTCATTCGTCAAATCGTCATTTTTTTATGGGTTTTGAGGATTTTCCATCATGTAGGCCCAGTAATAACGATACTAAATATCTGATAAGATGGTTTGAGACATTTAAGTGAACTATTTATGTGCAGATTTAATGGCAAATCAAATTCAAAATCAAATCCAAACCTTTCTTTCCTTCTCTAATTTTCACGTTTTTTAAGCAATTAGCCCTCACATGCAAGAAAGAAATGCATGGAAACACTCTATTTAGAAGTACGTTTTTAAACGTTTTTTTGATGGAGAAGAATCTCAGCCCCGGATGAATAACAGTCCAGCTAACGCCCCTGAGTCCAAATATAGAAATTTTCGAGTAGGAAGAAACAAATTATGGTGCCTTCAAGTGCTGCTTGGAAATTCCTACTTTTACGAGTTTGAGGGCGTAAGTACACTGCGATGTGCGTTCAAGTGGTTTAGGAAACAAGCAATCGGAATAAACACAACATCCATCCACGAATCCACAACGTCTACAACGTTTACTGACGTGTGATTGAGTTTCCGACCAGGAATTACGACATTGTACGTAGTGGAACTTATCTCGTAACTACGATGTTTCCAACAGGACCTGAACGTAGCATTTATAGCATTTATATACAGTGCATACACACACACACACACACACACGTATATACACAAGTATTTTCACAAATTTTTTATCCAGCTCATCATTTCTGAGAGATTTAAGACATATTTATAAGTGTCGCTACTCGCGACCTCTAATACTAGCCAGCTAGCTAACATGCTAGCTGACTTGACAGGATTAATCTGATGATTTTAAGTCATGTTCATAAACACACGAACGCTAGCTAACACAAGCTACTCTGACAGGATTTCTGAGAGTAATAAGTCATATTCATAGATGTACATGCTAATTCTAGCCAGCTAGCTAACATTAGCTTACCTGAAATGTTTATGTCAGGATTTTAAAATCATATTGATAAATTAATTATATTATATGTGAATAAATTCATAATAGTCACTGCAAAGTCTAGCAAAGTAGCTAACATGAGCTAACCTGACAGGATTTCTGAGAGGATTAAGTCAAATCTGTAAATTTACATGCTAATTCTAGCCAGCTAGCTAACATGAGCTAGCTAACATGAGCTAACCTGACAGGATTTCTGAGAGGAGTTTTGATCTCCACAGCTAACGTTAGCTTTTTTGAGCTGTACAATTCAGAAGGCGGCGTGAAGACAGCTGTCTTGTAATGGACCTAAATGTTACTTTGGCTAAATTTGTAGACAGCGTCTTGTGTGTGTGTGTGTGTGTGTGTGTGTGTGTCGTTCTCCTTTTTAGACCGTTAGCATGATGTGGAAGTTTAATGCCCAGTTTTAAAAGGTAACTAGAAAAGTGAACGTTGCTAAGTAGTGAACACTACAGGAAGTGTGCGGTGAAGAAAACCAGCGTGACTCACGGGGCAGGATAGCAGTGTGTGTGTGTGTGTGTGTGTGTGTGTGTGTGTGTTTAATGGCAGTGCACAGCTGTTCGATTTGGCGGCAGACAGTTTTGTCCCAAATACCCCGTGGGCTGGAAATACCCTACTGAGGGCAACCACACCTACCCTGACACTGAACAGCTCCACCTACTGGAGAGAAACCACACACACCCACACACACACACACACACACACACACCCCCACACACATTCACACACACACACACACACACACACACACCCACACACATTCACACACACACACACACACACCCACACACATTCACACACACACACACACACACTCACACACACACACACACCCACACACACACACACACAGGTCTCATTAATACAAATGATAAACATAATAAAGATACAATAAAATAAGAAAAGAGATTTTGGCCTTTTTTCTCTTCTTCTCTTCTTTACTTTATTCTCTCCATCTCTCTCTTTTTTTCTCTCTCTCTTCTTCCTTACAGTCTTCACCTGTTTTTTCCATTTTCTTTAAAAAAAAAAAAGATCTCTGATCTATTTTTTAAAATTTTCTTTTTCCATTTTTTTCTTTTCCATTTCTCTTCACTTCTGTCTCTTCTTTTTTTTTCTTTTTTAAAATTCTTATCTTTTCTTTTTCTCTTTAATTCTGTCATTTCTGTTTTCTTTGTTATTTTATACATCTTTTTCTCTTCACATTTCTATTTTCTTTTCTTTTCTTTTCTACCACACCTCTTTTCTTTTTTCTTTTTTCTTCACTTCTGTCTTCTTTTCTTTCTTTCTGTATTTTATTTATGTGTTCGATTTAAATAGTGCTCTTCTAACACACAATTCATTCTCTTTTTTATCTTGACTTCGGTCTTTTATTTTCTTTCTACCTCTTACCTTTCTCTTTCTTTCTTTCTTTCCCGCATCCTCATATCTCCATTTCTCTACGTCCTCCTTTCTTTTTTCTCTACTCCATCTTCTAACCTGTCAAAATGTTAAAGTTTTATTTTGTTAAATATGTCAATTTAAGCCATTAACTTATCTTCTTTTGTATATTAATATTACTAAATCATTTTAATGCCTAGAAAGCGATTAAGATTAAAATGGCCGCCACTCGTCTCTACGCTTTTATCCTGTAAAAAATACCAGGAATTATGAATAAACATGAGTATGCAAATGAGAAGCATGTCCTCCTGTCATCCTGTCAGAGTGTCGATTTACATCCTCCTTTACATTTCTCACTGATGTATTTAACAGGAAACAAACCCGTCGTGATATATTTCAATGTTACCATGACAACCACCAACATTTGCTCCTAATCCTAACATTAGCCACGTTAGCTAGCTAACACGTTCCTTGAGTAAAAGTTTCCACCCATCATGTCAGCCTGATAATTTGCATATGAAACATGATCGGTCCAAAGTCGTAACGCTTACGTTGTGACGTCATAAGATGGTTTGATATGTAGCCCCGCCCCCAAAATCAGTTTTATACAGTCAGAAATGGAAGTGTGAGGAAGGCGATGAAGCCAAACGTATAGAATCAGCATGCAAGAGGAGTTTAAAACTCGCTGCTGAGTGAAAATACGTTAAAGAATGGGAGGATTCTCTCGTCTCCTGTCCTCACACGGCCTCGTCAGCTCGCGATCCGTCTCTCCGATGTTCCTTCTGTTCTTACACTAAACCACAGATACACTCAGCGCCAGGCCCGGATGATATTTCAGGACAGCAATGGGATGTTTAGATGTGTGTGTGTGTGTGTGTGTCAGTTTAATGCAGTTTATGTTATTGCAAACACACACACACACACATACACACATATACAAGCGGATGTTAAGGTCACCTTTAAGAGTCACTTTGGACCTGTGTGTGTGTGTGTGTGTGTGTGTGTGTGTGTGTGTGTGTGTGTGTGGGCTGACATGAGTAGACCCTTGTGTAAACTTTACCTCTACTCATGACATTTTCCATGACACATACACTCCATCTCTGTCTCTCTCTCTCTCTTTCTCTCTCTCCATCTGTCTGTCTCTCATTCATGTTTAGAAAGCAAACATTTCCCAAATGGAGATGGATAGAGAGAAATAAACTGATAAAGAAAGAGAAAGAGATGGATAATAGAGACAGACAGAAAGAGAAACAGATAGAGACAAACTGATTAGAGAGAGACAGAGTTATAGAGAAAAAGACTAATAGAGAGAGACGGATGGATCGAGAGAGAGAGACAGGTGGATGTTAGAGACAGAGAGACAGAATGATAGACAAAGAGAGATAGACTGAGAGAAAGAGAAATAGAAGAAAGGGATATAGATGGAGGGACAGACTGATAGAGAAAAAGATTAATAGAGAGAGAGACGGGTGGATGTTAGAGACAGATAGACAGAGTGATAGAGAAAAACAGATAGACAGAGAGAAAGAGAAACAGATGGAGGGACAGACTGATAGAGAAAATGATTAATAGAGAGAGGCAGATAGATAGTAGAGACACACTGACAGAGGGAGACAGAAAGAAAGACTAACAGAGAGAGAGAGAGAGAGAGAGAGACAGATGGAGGTAGATAATAGAGATGGACTGAGTGAGAGAGAATGAGAGACAGACAAAGAAACAGACTAATAGAAACAGAGAGAGAGAGACTGATAGAGAGAGACAGAGAATGAGGGGTCGGAGGGTTCGGACTGTAGTTCTGCCAGTTGTGGGGTTTTTATCGTACCTCAGGAATTATTTGTTTGCTCTCGTCTGAAGAAAGCGTTCCATGGAGGCATCGTCACTCAGACACACACACACTCACATATGCGCACACACACACACACACACACACATACACACTGGATATGTCAGTCAGTATAATTCATATTACATCACTGTGAGAAGTGTTTAGAGTTTAGGGGTTAGGGATTAGGGGTTAGGGTTTAGAGGTTAGGGATTAGGGATTAGAGGTTAGGGGTTAGGGTTTAGGGGTTAGGGATTAGGGGTTAGGGATTAGAGGTTAGAGGTTAGGGTTTAGGGGTTAGGGATTAGGGGTTAGGGATTAGGGGTTAGGGTTTAGAGGTTAGGGATTAGGGGTTAGGGATTAGGGGTTAGAGGGTTTAGTTAGCTTTTGCTAACTGATAACTGTGCTAATCACTAATCATGGTAAATGCTCTATTTGTTTCTTGAATGTTGAAAGTGTGAGATTTTATGCATCTCTGGACCTTCTGGATCCAGGACCAGTGAGACAGATAGACAGAGACGGAGACGGAGACGCGTGATATTCCTGTACGGCAAGAATACTTCACAAGATTCACATATGTCCAAAACTAAACTGAAAAAAATTGGAGATGTTACTAGCAGAAAACAGACATGTTGGATTTAGTGAGAAATAAGTAAGAGTCTCAACAGGATCTGACCTTCACATGCGCTAACAGGAACGATTTTAGCAAATAAAGACATTTGCATGACATTTTAGGCATCCATTACATGTTAGCCACATCAGCCTTGTAGCTTCTGTGCTAAACTATTGAAGAAAACTTTCATATTTAGTCAAACTGTGAATATAGTCCTCATTGTTGTTCTTATTTCATTTTAATTATTTGTTTGTATTCTGCTTGTTTGGTCTCGTTTTTGCTAATACTCTCTTTAGCGCCATTCGGACGGGATTCGTGATACATGTTAATGTTTTCATGAACGTCGTCTGAGGACGTCTGTAGTAACACACGGGACGAGTATAAATCACAGAAATGGGCGTGTCTTCACCATGTATGTAAAAATTCTACGCATACACATTCACACACCTCACTTGAGCGCACACTGATTGTTTTGGTCATTATTATAAGCGCTTGTTGTAGGGGGCGTGGCCACTAACGCCTGAGCATTAGTAGGTCGCATGACCGTAACATGACTGTAGTCTGTACCTGTGCTAGGAACTCAAGAACTTCGCTTCTCTGACATGCTCTTTTAAAAACGTTTTCTATATCTGATCGTTCTGTGTTTTAAACGTTTAGGTTTTGGAGCCGAGAGAAAAGAGAACAGAGAGAGAGAGAGAGCGCTTCCTGGAGCGTCATTATACCAAAGAAAAAGCGCAAAACCTCTTTTCCTACAGGATTTAACACAATCTTCATTGACATTCAGACGGGATATATGTATGTGTGTGTATATGTATATATATATATATATATATATATATATATATATATATATATATATATATGCAGTATATGCAGTATATTACCTGGAATTATTTCGTTATTGAAGGAAAAATACGCCATAATCTTTCCAGACTAGTGCGTGCGTAGTCTGTATAAAATTACTGACATGATAGATTCAGACTAAAATCCCAGGGATACTCTGGGAATAATTACATCACACACCTCCACATGGGAAACTAATCCCGTCTGAATAGGGCTTAAAGATGACAAAAATAAAAACACACAGAGAGAAAGACAGACGACAGTGCCCTGTTTTCATTGGCCTACATGTTTTTCTGTTCTTCACTCCATCTCCGTTCCTCTAAACACACGCTCTCTGGCTCTTTGATAATTTCAGACTAAATCCCTCTGTAACTAAAGACGACTTTTTTTTTATAGCCCTTAATAACAGCTCTGTCATTTCAGTGATGCTTGAGCAAAAGTGTAATTAAATATAGTCATGTCATTAAAGCACACTGAACTGACGGAGAGAGGGAGAGAGAGAGAGAGAGTGTGTGAGAGAGGCCCTACATGTGGTTTGAGTTTTAGAGAATTAAAGTTTTTTTTTTTTTTAACAAAAAACCCTTTACTCAGCACTAAAACTTAGAGGGGATTCAAGACGTGTGTGTGTGTGTGTGTGTTTGTCTTACAGGAGTGTAACATGAATGTTGAGAGCCGCAGGGATTCACGCACGCCTTTAGTTTTATTCTCAGTGCTCAGTGTGTAGTTGAGGCGTATAGTGTATAATGTGCATTGTGTAGTTTCTAGTGCGAGTGTGTGATGTGTAGTGTATGATGACTGATGTGCAGTTTATAATCTGAAAGTTTTCTACGCACTAGTATGTTGTGCTTTGTGTAGTGTAATACATGTAATGTCCAAGCCGTAGCTTCTAGTATGAGTTGCAGTGTAAGTGTCTAAGATTTGTACAGTGTAGAGTGTGTAACGTGTAGTGTAGAGTGTGTGTGTGCGTATAATATGTATTGTGTAGTGTTACATACAGTGTGTAGTGTGTATAGTGTATAGTATATTCTAAATTAGAATAATGTGTGGTGTTGAGTATTTAGTGTGTAGTGTGAAGTGTGTTATATAGTGTGTTACACAGTATGTGGTGTGTGTAATGTATAGTGTCATGAAATCCTCAGTAGGATGCAATCACAGAATTCTTTAACTATAGACAACTAAAAATAACAAAACAATGACAAAAAGGAACCAAAAACTAGAAAACCTAAAACAGAAGACTAGACTGAGGCAAGGAAAAGAAAAGAAAACTCAAAACCCTCTCACCCACTCAACCTATACGCACAATGCTCTACAACTAAGGAGAGAAAACACACAACCTAAATTGGGAAACTAATTAGGAGAACACAAAACAGGTATGATTTCAAAAACATGAGAATAAGGGCACCCTCTGGTGGTCTGGAGGAGAATTGTCCATGGTACACATGACTTGCAGTGTATAGTGTGTAAAATATAGTGTAGAGTGTGTAATGTGTAGTGTGTAATGTGTAGTGTAGTGTATAGTGTGTAATGTGTAGTGTTTAGGGCAGTGTATAGTGTAGAGTGTGTAATGTGTAGTGTTTAGGGTAGTGTATAATGTGTAGTGTATAGTGTCTAGTGTTTAGGGTAGTGTAAAGTGTGTAATGTGTAGTGTTTAGGGTAGTGTATAATGTGTAGTGTATAGTGTCTAGTGTTTAAGGTAGTGTATAGTGTAAAGTGTGTAATGTAGAGTGTATAATTTGTGTTTAGGGTAGTGTACAGTGTATAGTGTGTAATGTGTAGTGTATAGTGTCTAGTGTTTAGGGTAGTGTAAAGTGTGCAGTGTAGAGTGTGTAGTGTAAAGTGTTTAGGGTAGTGTATAGTGTAAAGTGTGTAGTGTATAGTGTTTAGGGTAGTGTAAAGTGTGCAGTGTAGAGTGTGTAGTGTAAAGTGTTTAGGGTAGTGTATAGTGTAAAGTGTGTAATGTAGAGTGTATAATTTGTGTTTAAGGTAGTGTATAGTGTAAAATGTGAAATGTAGTGTACAGTGTATAGTATGTAATGTGTAGTGTTTTATATGCATCATGTGTAAGTTATTGTGTGTAATATGTGTGTATATAGTGTGTATAGTGTAGAGTATACACTACACACATTACACACTCTACACATTACACACACTATACACTACACACTCCAGTACACACAGTGCAGTGTGCAGCGTGCAGCGTGCAGCGTGAACAATCAGACCTGGTCCACTCAGTGTTGTGGTGCAGAGTGAGATGTGCTGAGACTGTAATTACACAAACAAAGACGTGTGTGTGTGTGTGAGAGAGAGAGAGAGAGAGAGAGAGAGAGAGAGAGATCCTTCTTTAACCCGTTAATTGAGGCCTTGAGTTCTGTGCAAAACATTATAGCATTCAAAACACACACACACACACACACACACACGTTGTTTTTGAATGTGAGGTGTTGTGGGTGCCGCATGTCCCTGGCATTCTCTCTCTCTCTCTCTTTCTCTCTCTCTCTCTCTTTCTCTCTCTCTCTCTCTCTCTCTCTGTGTGTTATTTTTAGTGGTTCAGGCTCTTGGCTGATTTTGACTTCCATCATCTGCTGCTGATTACAGTCTGCTGATGGAGCTCAGAACTCTTTCATTCTCTCTCACTTTCTCCATCTCTCCCTTTCATAACCTCCTCTCTCTCTCTCTCTCTCGCTCTCTCTCTGTCTGTCTGTTCATTCTCTTTCCTCTTTCATTCATGCCCATTTGCCCTCTCTTATCCTCTTACCTCTTTTACTCACATTTCCTTTCTCTTCCTCTTGCTTCCTGTTCTTCTTCACCCGCTTTCATCTTTCCTTTCTCTCTTCCCCGCCCTGTTCTTTTTCAGTCTCACCTTTCCGTTTCTGTTTTTCATCCTCCCTCTTCTGCTCTCTCTGTCTTTGTCTCTTTTCTTTTTTTCCCTCCTTCTTTCTCTCTGTTTCTCTTCCTGTCTCTCTTTCTCCATCTCAGTCTCTCATTTCATTCTTTCTAATTCTCTCCCTCTATCTTTCTTTCATTTATTCTTTTCATTTTTCACACCCTTTTCACTCTCTCTCTCTCTCTCTCCTCGTTCCTCCTTTCATTCTGTCTTGTTTTTCTGTTTCATTTTTTTTTTTTTTTCATAAAAGAAAGTCCTTTGCTTCTTTTTTTCCCCTTTATTCTCTCACTTAGTCCCTCACCCCATTCTGGCCATGTGTATGTGTGTGTGTGTGTGTGTGTGTGTGTGTGTGTGTTTTATTCCCTGACTGTGTGTGTCAGAGTGTGTGACAGACAACTTACACAGCACAACTGAGAAACTCTGCTGGGTCAAGTGTGTTTTGGTGTGTGTTTGATTGAAAACATATGAGTGGAATGTGTGTGTGTGTGTGTGTGTGTGTGTGAAAGAGAGAGAGAGAGAGAGGGAGGGAAAGGCCAGTGAAGTTCATGTCTTCACCTTCTTCACACTATTTTAAAAAGGTTACTCCTTGTACCCAAAACCATCTGTGAGGATGTGTGTGTGTGTGTGTGATATGATGATTTTCTTACTATGTTCAATGAATAAAAAAACACTCCGTATTAAACACTTCCTTTCTGATTGGTTACATTTAAAAATAAAAATTAAAATATTAAAATTAGATTTATTAAATATGAAATATATTTAAACATGAAATATAAATAAACTTATCTTTAAAATATATTTTATTTCATATATTTAAATAATACACATTAAAACATTTTATACAAATTTACATTTTGATTGGTCACATAAAAATATGAAAATATAAAAATCAAACGTGGCGTCATGGTTAGGAATAGATACGATACTATTGCTAGCTTAATCGCTGATACATCTGATATTACACTGCAACTGATTTGAATACTGGATGCTGATTGGCTGATTGGTCAGGCAGTGGGAGGAGCTGTATCTCTCACTTCTCCTGTATTACCTTTTACCTTTCCTCTTTTACCTCGTCTCACTATAAAATCAGTACAAATCATGATTAACTGATGCAGAAATTGAGTGTGTGTGTGTGTGTGTGTGTGTGTGTGTGTGTTAATCTATACTAAACATGAAGGTTAGTCTGAGGTCAGTGTGATGGTTAGTGTTAGAGATCAGATCGAGTGTGTTTAGGTTTTGGATTAGTAAGATTTACTGACCTGTGTGTGTGTGTGTGTGTGTATATGTGTATTTTTTGTGTGTATGTGTTTTACATCATCATTATGTGTGTATGAGTGTGTGAGAGATAGAGTGAGTGTGTGTGTGTGTGTATATATGTGTGTGAGAGAGTGTGTGTGTGTATATGTGTGTGAGAGAGTGTGTGTGTGTGTATTTTTTGTGTGTGTGTGTTTTACATCATCATGTGTGTATATGTGTGTGAGAGAGAGTGAGTGTGTGTGTGTATATGTGTGTGTGAGAGAGTGAGTGTGTCTGTATCTGTGTGTATATGTTTGAGAGAGTGAGTGTGTGTGTGTATTTTTTTTGTGTGTGTGTGTGTTTTACATCATCATGTGTGTATATGTGTGTGTGAGAGAGAGAGTGAGTGTGTGTGTGTGTGTATATGTGTGCGAGAGAGTGAGTGTGTGTGTGTATATGTGTGTGTGAGAGAGTGAGTGTGTCTGTATCTGTGTGTATATGTTTGATAGAGTGAGTGTGTGTGTGTGTTTTACATCATCATGTGTGTATATGTGTGTGTGAGAGAGAGAGTGAGTGTGTGTGTATATGTGTGTGTGTGAGTGAGTGTGTGAGAGAGTGAGTGTGTGTGTGTATATGTGTGTGAGAGAGTGAGTGTGTGTGTGTGTATGTGGGTGTATATGTGTGAGAGAGTGAGTGTGTGTGTGTATATGTGTGAGAGAGTGAGTGTGTGTATATGTGTGTGAGAGAGTGAGTGTGTGTGTGTGTGTGTGTGTGTGTGTGTTAATCTATACTAAACATGAAGGTTAGTCTGAGGTCAGTGTGATGGTT
>CM075027.1:17423622-17426122 GCA_037576675.1 Pangasius sanitwongsei
GTAAAAACAAAGACAGGTCACTGTGTAGGTGTAAAATAACTGACTGTAGACCTTGTGTTACTGTATTAATGAGTGTAATGCTGAGTATTAATGAGGGTAATGCTGACTACTAATGAGGGTAATGCTGACTACTAATGAGTGTAATGATGAATGTAATGAGTATTAATGAGTATAATGCTGAGTATTAATGAGTACATAATGATGTATGAGTGCAATAATGAGTATTAATGAGTGTAATAATGAATGTTAATTTGTACATAATGCTGAGTATTAATGAGTACATGATGTATATTATGAGTGCAATAATGATTATTAGTGAGTAATAATGAATGTTAATTTGTACATAATGCTGAGTATTAATGAGTACATGATGTGTATTATGAGTGTAATGATGAGTATTAATTAGTGTAATGATGAGAATTAATGAATTATTATTAATGATGAGTATTAATGAGTGTAATGAATATTAATTAGTACATAATGATGAGAATTAATGAGTGCATAATCATGACTATTAATGAATGTACATCACCATATGTTACACAGTGTGTGTGTATGTGTGTGTAACTGACTGTAGACCTTGTGTTACTGTATTAATGAGTGTAATGCTGAGTATTAATGTGTAACGTGCTCCGCCAGGGCGGAGCAGGCGGAACTGACGGGCGCCAGGGCGGAGCTGACGGGCGCCAGGGCGGAGCTGAAGAGAGCCACAGCCGAGCAGAAGGGTCCGAAGATCCCCACGGCGGAGCAGACGACCACCACAGCAGAGCAAATGTCCACCAACGTAGAGCTAATGAGGCAGGTGCCCACCAAGGGGGATCAGGCAAGACTGGCACCAAGAGGTTAATAATGGCCTCTGAGGTCGAGACAGGGCAGGCAAAAAGCTCGGAGACGGCCTCCTTGGCCGTGACGGGGCAGGCGAGGAGCTCGGAGACGGCCTCCTTGGCCGTGACGGGGCAGTCAGAGGGTTCAGAAGCAGGCGCCGCCGACTCGGGAGGTTCTGCAGTGGAAACTGCCACCTTGGGAGGAGCTGAATCAGCGCTGCCGATTTGAGAGGCTCTGCAGCAGGAACTGCCACCTCGGGAGTAGGAATGGGCTCTGGAGCGGATTCGAGGACTGGAGCGGGCTCTGGAGCGGACTCACAGACTGGAGCAGACTCAGGGGTAAATTCACGGACTGGAGCGAGAACAGAGCAATGTGTAGCCCAAACACACAGGATGGCGACCGCCATTACAGGGAGCACTGAGGATAGAGGAAGAGTCTCTGTAACGACCAGTATTGAAGCGCTTGGCATGCCTGCTGCACGCACCGACATCAACGGTCGGACACCAGCCTCAAATGCCCTTGGAAAGCCTTGGTGTCTTCAAACGCAACATCCACGATGCTTGGGAATACAGGAGTGGCATCCGTGATGGCTGAAGACTGAGGCTTGACCTCCATAATGGCTGGAGACTCTGGCATGACAGACATCTTGTGAAGTGGCTCTGGACTGGAGGCCATCTTGGGACGTGGCTCTGGGTTGGAGGCCATCTTGGGACGTGGCTCTGGGTTGGAGGCCATCTTGGGACGAGGCTCTGGGTTGGCGGCCATCTTGGGACGAGGCTCTGGACTGGGGATTACAGAACAGGAAGGCACAGAGAACACAGGAGTGGCAACCATAATCACTGGACCTGCTGGTGGCCATGATGGGTCAAGCTCCGCTGCTGCCGGAGCTTGCCGCTGTTGGCCCCCCCCAAAACAATTCTTTGGGGTTTCAAAGTCCTCTGCCTCTCCCACAGTAAAAGGAGAGCCACATGACAACAGGGCATAGTCCATAACATAGTCTCTTAAGGTACAATTAACTTCCCCTCCAGGTAACAATGACTTGGTTGGCTCATTGAGTCCAAAACGGAACAAGTCCTTAAACAAAACCTCATCATACAGTGGTACTTGATATGACAACTCACAGAATTGATGAACGTATTCCTCGATGGATAGGTTCTTTTGCCGAAGGCGCAGTAGTTGGTCGACTGGGTCCATGATAGGCCTGGAATGCTCAAAAAGCCGCTGGATCTGGGTGTGGCTGATTATTCTGTAACGTGTGGAGTCGTGACAATGGAGTTGGGGATCCAAACGCAAGGCTTTATTCACAAACGTGGTCAACACAGGCAGGGTCGAGCACCAGCAAACAGTATAATCCAAGGCAGTGGCAAAAGAGTAATCCAAAAACACAGGCAAAGGTCAGGGCAGGCAAACAATCAGAAACAGGGAAACCAGTCCAAGGGTCAAAACACAGGTAAACACAGGTAAACACAGGTAAAATAGGCAACGCGGAAACACGGAAACTCGGAAACTAGGAAAACACAAACACGAACAACCAAACAAACAACAATCAGCAACCTAGGAGCAGGTGTGAGCAACTTTTAAACAGAGCACTAACCAATGAAAACAAGACCCATGAACCCAAGGAACCAATCAGGACATAACACACAAACAATGGTAGCACATGACAAGATCACAG
>CM075027.1:17431122-17444800 GCA_037576675.1 Pangasius sanitwongsei
AAATAAATAAAAAAAAACAGAAGACAAACAGGGCTCTGTGTGTGTGTGTGAGTGTGTACTTATAGTGGCCCGTTTCGATGGTCAGTGTGTGTGTGAGAGAGAGAGTGAATGTGTGTGTGTGTGTGTGTGTGAGAGAGAGTGAGTGTGTGTGTGAGTGTGTGTGTACTTATAGTGGCCCCTCTCGATGGTCAGTGTGTGTGTGTGTGTGTGTGAGAGAGAGAGAGAGTGAGTGTGTGTGTGTGAGAGTGAGTGTGTTTGTGTGTGAGAGAGAGACAGAGTGTGTGTGTGAGAGAGAGAGAGAGTGTGTGTGTGTGTGTGTGTGTGAGAGAGAGAGTGTGTGTGAGAGAGAGAGAGAGTGTGTGTGTGAGAGAGAGTGTGTGTGTGTGTGTGTGAGAGAGAGAGAGTGTGTGTGTGTGAGAGAGAGAGAGAGAGTGTGTGTGTGTGTGTGTGTGAGAGAGAGAGAGAGTGTGTACTTTGTCAGCGTGGTTCTGTGTTGGTGTTCAGTCACTGTGCTCAGGTAGTCAGCTACAGTGTGCTGTAGGTTTAGGACCAGAGAGCACTGCGTTTTACTCTGTGCTTGTGTGTGTGTGTGCTTGTGTGTGTGTGTGTGCTTGTGTGTGTGTGTGTGTGCTTGTGTGTGTGTGTGTGTGTGTGTGCTTGTGTGTGTGTGTGCTTGTGTGTGTGTGTGCGTGCTTGTGTGTGTGTGTGTGTGTGCTTGTGTGTGTGTGTGCGTGCTTGTGTGTGTGTGTGTATGTGTGTGTGCTTGTGTGTGTGTGTGTGTGTGTGCTTGTGTGTGTGTGTGTGTGTGTGTGCGTGCTTGTGTGTGTGTGTTCCAGTGGATGCTGTAGTTTAGTTTTTGTAGTGTTCGAATTTGTTGAGTTCTGATTGTTCTTGTGTGCAGCTGCTGCTGATGTAGAACCGTGTTAGTGTGTGTTAGTGAGCTGAGGTTCAGGACCAGCTGGGTGAAGAGACTCTTCTCTCTCTCTCTCTCTCTCTCTCTCTGTCTTTCTCTCTCTCTCTCTCTCTCTCTCTCTCTCTCTCACTGTCTCTCTCTTGCTATCTCTCTCTCTCTCCATTTCTCTCTCGCTATCTCTCTCTCTCTTTCTCTCTCTCTGTCTGTCAAAGTCAGAGTCAGCAGGTTGCTTTATTGGTGTGATAAATATGAACATTTGTGTTGCTGAAGTTTGGATACAGACTTTGAGAACACATTAGAAAATAACTACAGAAATAAATAAATAGAAAGAAATTGTACATGCATTCAACAATATAGTCAAAAAGAAACACCAGTAATGACACTTATAGAACCCTGAGGAAAAGAAAAATAAATAAATAAATAAATAAATAAATACTCTCTATTTCTCTCTCTCTCTCTCTCAGTGTTTACAGATGAGATGGTTCTGTCATGTCAGCACTTTTTTTGCTCAGGACTCGGGAGAACATCATTAAGCCACTCATAATGATTCGAGCGCTTCATTAAGGAAAGTCATGAGTTACCCTCGGCCTTGATTGCTCTCAAAGGACCTGTGACCTTTGACCTTCTGGTTTTCCCCACAGGTCAGAAGAACTGACTTTGAAATGAATGCAAATGATGAGAGAGGAAGTGTGAATCGATTTCACACACAAACGACTACAAATGGACTTCAGTCGTCCCTTCGGGGAGCCTTAAAACTTCTGTGAAGATCCGTACAACAGAGTTTTAGTTTTTCCATATCACTGAGAAAGCCAAGGCTGTGCGAGTAAGGGTGTGCAAACTTTTGCACTTGACTGTGGATAGACAGCAGTTATAATACACTTCATTTTTTTCTTAATAAAGTGTGTGTCATTATTCAGGATATCATTAGTTAATTGATTTAATAATGTGTGTGTGTGTGTATGTGTGTGTGTAAGGTTCCAGGAAAAAGAAAAAAGTCCCAGGTGAATAAAATGTTGGAATGGATTTTGGTGAAAGGTGAAATTTTGCAGAACTGAAGATAATTGACGTGTTACAGGAGCCGAGACTCGACGTGGGCTTGTGAACAGAATCCCATTTACACCGTGTTAATATGTGTGTGTGTGTGTGTGTGTGTTCCCTTTGAGTGAATGTCAGGTATGATATAAAATTCTACTTCGCCCTGTTTGAACTGGTGTAATATATTTTCAGTCGGAGCTCTGCAGGCGTGTGAGGAAACCGCCGCGTTTCATTTCACACCAACACTTCAACACCACGAAACACCACAAAACCTGAACGAGCTTTATACATACATATACATGAATAAGAATTTTAAAATCGATTCTGAATCTAACAGGAAGCAGGTGAAGAGATGCCAAAACAGGGGAGATACGATCCCTCTTTTTAGCCCCTGTTAAAAATCTAGCCGCTGAATTCCGCTCGAGCTGAAAGCGAGATAACGCAGACTGATGAAGACCAACACACGGAGAATTACAGCAGTCTAACTGCGGTGTAATAAGAGCCTGAATCACACTTTCCACGTCTTTATCAGAGAGAAACTGCTTTAACTTTGTAATAGACCTTAAATGAAAGACGCTTCCCTTAACAACAGCACTAATTTGTTTAACAAACCGTAAATTTGAGTCAAAAATAACTCCAAGATTTTTGTTTTGTTTTGTTTTATGTGTATTAGAGAAACCTGACTGGACCTCGAGGACAGAGGAGACGATGGAAGAGCCTACGACGATGACTTCGGCTTTACTGTCATTTAACTGCAGAAAACTGTTAGCCATCCAACATTTTATGTCCTCAAGATATTTAAGAGGCTGCTGCTATTTGACAATTTGCATTTAAAGAGGTCAAGACTAACACAGGAGTGCACTTACTTCCGTCCTATCACACTCCAAAGCTGAGATCTGAGCCAAACTGCCAAAAATATAACACTACTCTTAGTTTCATTAACTAATTTTTTGCTGGCTACATGCTAGCTAGCTTATAGACGAGCGTAAGTTTGTTTGGGTAATGTATAATCTCAATCGATTATAGAAATAGTTACATTTCTGTCATATATCAGTTTAATAGCATGGAGACTAGCAATGGGGTTAGCTTAGCGTGCTGCTTTGCTCAAGCAAAACACCACTAATCAGCTCGAGCAGCTAGTAATAGCCAAATATATATTAGCACAAAAGTTTTTGTTTTATTGTTTACAGACGTGAGGTATTAGTTGTCTGTCTGTGTGTGTGTGTGTGTGTGTATACGTGTGTGTGATTGCTATGCACTGCCATTTATTATACTTACGTTTTTTTTTTAAACTAGCAAAAAACACTGAATTATTGATTAGCTTGACTGTTTCAGTGTGTGTGAGTGTCTACTCATGTGTTAATCAGAGTCCAGATCGATGTAAATAGTGATGCAGTGTCTCCATAACACAATGACTTTTTAATTACAGCTGTGTTATTTGCATCTTTAACCGATGTCGGGCGTCAACGCAGCAGCTGTTGCACAGACTGTTGAAGAAAAAAAAAGCGTGCGTGTGTCTGTGTGTGTGTTTATTTGTGTTTGAGCGCTACATCATCACATGAGCTTCTTTATTAATTACAGAGTGAAAGACCAAAACAAGCATTTATAATTTAGAGAGAATTACCTGCAGGGATTCAGCGCTGCTTCCTAATCATTCCTCCAAATAAATATAACACTGTGGAAATGAATTCAACTTGGAGTGTTTGTGTGTGTGTGAGACAAATAATGTGATTATCGCTAACTAACCAGAAGAAGGCAAAGCCAGCCACACACACACACACACACACTTAAATTCTGATTTCATTTCCTCTTTACACCAACCCGCTCGTTGATATCTAACCTAATAAACAACAAATTAGAATGTTTATGAGAAATACGCAATCAGCTAACGAAGACAGAGACGATTACAAACACAGACACACACACACAGCAGACTAGTTACACACAACACACTCCCGTCTGCTACATGCTAAGCTAGGTTAATACGACAAAACAGCACGTGCTACTTGGAAGTCGTCGTAAAAATAAATGGATAAACATAACTGCCACTGTGACAACTGTGACTGTGGAACTAGCAAACACCAAAGTTGTAGCTAGCTAGCAAACTAACACATGAGCAGTGATGGAAGTGAAGCACAGATAAATATTTATACTGAATATTCATTAACAGATAAAATACTGTTAAGTCCAGTGTTTTTAACAAAAAAAAAAGTTAGCGATAAATTGTAGCGACTAAATTGTTTGTTCTTATGTTAAAAAACTGAGAAAAAATAGTGCAGTTACACATGAACAGTTATTTTTATTTATTTAATTAATTAATTTTATTTTTCGATGTACATGACACTATTAGGGAATAGTTAATAATTAGTGTGTGTGTGTGTGTGTGTGTGTGGGCAGTTACATAGCTATCTTTTTGAACATGAATGTGACTACTAGGGGGCATAAAATGAAAAACAAAATGAAAGAAGTGGATCATTACGGCTTCCAAATCACAGACACATTAGGGCCTTTCGCACTGCGGGAACCTTTTCATAGAACCTGAACTAATTGTGGAACTGGGTGCGATTTTAGTACCGGACTGCCTTTTTTGAGAACCAAATTAGCTCCTACTCCGGAGCAGGGTCTAACCAGCACAACTGGTACTATCCGTGACGTAAGTAGACGTTGATTGGCCAAACGCGTACGAAAACGCCGTCACCCGCCATGATTTAAAACGCCGTGTAAACATACTGTAATGTCGACTTATTTCACAAATATGGAGAACAGCGATAGACGGATGGACGCTGAAGTGCAACACGGCTCCGATCACAGCGTCCTCCATCCTCTGGTTGTTTACGTTGTTCTTCTTTGTTTCCGTTGTTGAACGCCGCGCACAAATGACGTCACTGTCGACCGGCTTACGTCACTTCCTAGTGCCCACTGTCGGTGCGAACGCAACCCTTTAAATGGTACTGGGAAATAGTTCACGCAAAATCGCCCAGTACTTTTAGTACTGTACATTTAGTTCTGGAACTAAAGCGGTGCGAAAGGCCCTATTGATATCTGCTTTTAATACCAAGAACCATACAGCCAGATCCTTTCACACCAAGTACCAGAACTGCATCTTTCCCATTGGCACTGATCCTGTACCACAGGTTCTGGTTGTGTGGTTACCGATCTCTGCCTTTGGTGCCAGGAAAGTCATGAATAAGATGTAATAATATTCGGAGGCGGGGCTAATTATTTATATAATGTCACATAACATGAAACTCAAAAACATAAACTGGCCATTACTTCTGAAAAAAATCATTTGAACCACGTTACTTTTTTATTTTTTTCTAGATTTTAGACATTTTGTTTTTATGGTTTTTTTAATCATTTACCATTTCAAATCCAGTGGAAATATCTGGACTGTATTTGTGTGCATGTGTGTGAATTTACTGTCACTATGTCACACACACACACACACACACACACACTTTCAAAGCATCCACTGGTACCTTTAGTTCAGTTCCAGGACATAAACCATTTACTGTGAATTAAATCACAACAATATACAGCAATACACACCGATGTAGCAGCTACTCTCCGAGGCTGAGTCACACCGATTACCTTCCCCTCTGCAGCCCATCCGGCCTCCAGGAGGTACTGAAACACACACACACACACACACACACACACACACACTTTCAACACACCGGTCCATTGCACACAGCCTGACGCTGCAGAACTGAGCCCAAAGCAATCAGCGCTCTACAACAGGGCGAGAGAAAAGTCAAAAACTGCACGAAGGCACATTTTCCTTCGTCACGTCAGCACATTACACACAAAGCACGTAATCATAAGTCGGGTCGTGCTGAGAGAGCAGAAGAGGAAGAGAGATTCATGGAGTTTACCTGAGGAATCTGGGTGCTCTTCCCCGAGCCGGTCTCTCCCAGGATCACTACGGTCTGAAAGCATTCCACCATGTACAGGATGTTGTTCCTGTGCTACGGGTTCGACATCAAGAGCAGAAAGATGTGTGTTCACATGACAACGTGATGAGAAATTACTTTTTCTCCCCAACACTGGCCTGTGCAACACTGATACATCACACACAGCAGCAATATGCAAACAGATATGCAAATGAGCCGTCTAATTAATCTCTTGTTTATTGTGTGCTGTGATCATCTTAGAGGAGAGTTCATGCAATTCAGCTCATGCAAATCATTCTCAGTCACATAAACCAAACAGATAACATAATAAAAGAAGAAGAAGAAGAAGAAGAAGAACGTAGAACTTAGAGGAAAAGGTTAGAGCAAAAAAAGTAAATGTAAAGTAACGTAAAGTCATGTAAATCAGCGTAAACGTTAGAGTAAAAAAGTAATGTACGTTAACATAAAGCAACGTAAAAGAAGAGCAACAAATTAACTAAGCTTTGTAAAGTAATGTAAAGTGCCATTAGAGTAAGAAGTAATGTAAAGTAATGAAAAGTAATGAAAAAGTTAGAATAACAAAATCATGTAATGTGAAGCAAAGTAAACTTTAGAGTAACAGTCACGTAAAGTCATGTTAAGCAATGTAAAAGTTGGAATAACAAAGTCATGTAAAGTAATGTAAAGCAAAGTAAAAGTTAGAATAACAAAGTCGTGTAAAGTAATGTAAAGCAATGTAAAAGTAGAGGAACACAGTAATGTAAATTAATGTAAAGTAAAGTAAAGCAACATAAAATAGAGTAACAACTAAAGCAACAGTGTAAAATAGGGTAAAATAGAGTAAAAGAGAGTGTAAAAGATTTAATAGCAGACTAAAATAACATCATTAGTGTAAATTGGAGTACTTATGATAAACAGAGGTATAGATAAACACTAAACATGACAAAATATAAGCTCTTAGCAAATAAAAAACATCTTAAATCTACACAAATCTCTATAATATTAATCAGTATTATTTTACTGCACTGGCTGATCATTTAACTACCTTCCAGCATTTATTATTTAACAGAAGTTAAATTATTTAAAATCATTTCATAAGATTGATAAGAGCACTTAAAACTAGTTTTATAAAAAAAAAAAGAAAAAAGTATATATGTACTTTAAACAATCTTACTGTCACTGTACAGTCATAATGTCAAAATGAGTAATATTACATATGCGCAAGTTCAAGATGTTTTACTTGTTAAAATACTTTTTGGAAATATAAACAGAATATAACCACATGCAGCGATTAAGGGGTCCAAGCACTGTGCGATAGCATTCGCACAGTTATAAACAGAAATGTGTTTATGGCACTAAAGGGTTTAAGGGACAAACCTTAAAAATTGTCGGGAAGACTTTTGGGACAGGGCCGAATTAGCGTTCCAAATTTGATATAAAAAGGAGTGTGGATGTTTTTATGGGTTCCCTTGGCGCTTGGACCCCTAAACGTAGTATCTTTCCATGTCAGTGGTTTAGCTTGTGCCGATCCTTCGCATGTTTTCCATCGTAGATACACTTCAGTTATATCAGTACCTTAAAGACAGGCAGCTTCTGCCTCTGTTTCTCCACAGACAGGGTGCTGTGAGGGTTGTAGATGACGGCGGTGCCGCTCGGCTCCGTGTTCAGCTCCCTCTCCTCACACACTCCCGGCGCCTCGGCCCCTGTATATACACACACACACACACACACACACACACACACACACACACACACACCACAAAAAAAAAAAGATTTTATCTAGGGTTTCCTCAAAGCAGAACAAACGTAAGAATGCACAAGTATAAGTAACAAAAAGTGCATTTACATATGGACCATGAACATTTACGCAACCTCGTTTATGCAGTATTATAAAATCAGAAGATTACAAGAAAGAAATGAAAATAAAGACAGAAGGAATCGACCGAATGAGGCATCCATGCTCGCTGAAGCCTCACTTTAAAGCAACATGGTATGGCTGCAACACTGATTTAATATTAATTACATCACAGCGCTGTTGAATTCTGGATTCTGATTCGTCAGAAGGTGTTGATTTATTTCCTAGAACAGCAGCCCTGACAGTAGCGCAGGTGTGTATTAATGCACTCGTTCTAACACGTTATCGTTTCTATAGTAACGGCTCATTCACAGTGACTCGTACAGCGGACTCTCCACTAGTAATAAACAGATTAATAAACGTGTAATTGTTAATATGGTGACTTTCTGTAACAAGATGTTTATTTAACAGCTATGGAAGGAGTCTCCAGTGTTAGCGTTTTGTTCAAGAGAAAGGAAAAAGAGAGGCTGGTGAGGGAACTACTGCTCGTAGCTGCTATAACGTAAGTGAGAACAGGAGCGAACTTGTTTTGCGGACGTCCCACAACTTGAATGTTACTTCATCGTTTTTTAATAAGGACGTGTTTAAATTTAATAATTTAGGACGTGTTGTTGTAGGAAAATAATGAACTTTGGGGTGGTAAAAGTAACTCCGCTTCATCATTCCCAATCATTAATATAATGCTTTGTAGCCTAGACAAAGTTTTTTTGTACGTCTACACTACTGATGCATCCTAAAAGACCAAGTTTGGGCTCATATGAGCTGAAGGAGTTATGGAAGCATCAGCTGGAATATTGGGAAACACCCAAAAAAGAAGGAACAGAAGAAGAAGAAAGACAATATGCATTACACGTTGCATCATTAGTGCAGTTTACAGGCCGTGCATTCTCCTGGCGTCTACTTAAAATCTTTCCGTCACGGTGTGTTGGGATTTTTAGAATTATCAGGTGTATGGAGCGGATTAAAGTTTAAAGTTTTGTATAATTTTTTTTTTTTTTTTTAAAGCATGAAGCAGAGGGTAACGCTCAGCATAATGCTACCACCACCACGCTTCACTGTGGAGATGAACGTTTGGTTTCTGCCTACTGTAACGTGCCAAAAAAAGTTCAATTTTGGTCTCATCAAACTTAAGAATATTTTCCTACATGATTCCCGGTCTGATAAAAAGTGCTGTGTTGTCTTTTAAGGTGTCTAATCTTTTCTAAGTGTGATATCTCTCAGGGGGTGAGTCAGTGTCTCTCAGTTAGGGTGGAAAAGCGAGTGCAGGGCGTAGAGAAGTCTGCAGATGTGCAAAATGACCCAGAAGAGTGTATTATATCTATATGTTCATCTGTAACTGTAACTGAAGAAAAAAATATTGTTTAAAAAAAGAAGAATGACGGATAATGGTGATGGACAGCCGAGGAATCAATCACACACACACACACACACACACACACACACACACACACACGATGAACATCAGGGTAAAATTCTTGATTGTCTTACATTTTATTTTTTGTTAAGGTAACAGGAAAAGAAATTATAAAGCTACTGAACATAAGCACAACACAGGACAAGCCTAATTTATTCCAAAATGTCACTTTTGATTAAAACTGCAGTATTTCATAACAAACCACTTTATGGCAAAAATAAACCACCAGAAAAGCGTTCATGATTATATGAACAGAAATTACAACTCAGACGAACGCAGTGCAGGAGGTAAACACACACACACACACACACACACACAGAGAGAGAGAGAGAGAGATCAGAGCTGCTGTAAGAACACACTAATTCTTCAGTATGAAATGAAAACAGAAATGCAACACACTTCTACTCTCACCTCCACTACCACACACACACACACACACACACACACACACACACACATAGCGGAATGAAATGAAAGGGATTAGAATCTGTAGAATCTGTAGAATCTGTAATCTTACCGGGTTTCCAGAATTTCATGATGGAGTGGGGCGCCGCCATCTTGAAAAACTACGTCATTTATTCGGGCAAAAACTTTAAAAAGCCAAACGCCACCAGGGGGCGACAGAGGACCAATATTTATAATCAGCAACTATTGATCAATAATTAGTTATTCATTTATTTATAAAAATGTGTAAAATTCAGATACGAGCTCAGATACTACGAAACATTATATAATTATAATTAATTTTAAATATTTTTGACTACTTGTTTATTTTTTATTTCACATAGTAAAGCACTTTGAGCTGCATATTAAATGTATGAAAAGTGCTCCAAAAATAAAGATTATTATTATTATTATTATTATTATTATTATTATTAATGTTATTGTTGTTGTTTTACTATTTCATTTTTTTACTATGATTTGTTTCTTCTTTTTTTAATTTATTTATTCACTTTTTTTTACTTTACACCGGAAAGCACTTACACCTGCATTTTAAATGAATTAAAGATCCTGAATAAATATGTAAAGTTTATTATTATTATTAGTAGTAGTAGTAGTAGTAGTATTTGCCAATTTTACTATTTTTATTTTTGATTACCTTTTGTTTCTTTATTTCTGTTTTTTCCCTCTTTTACCCTCCACCCTTCACTCTTTTACTCTTTGTTAAAAACCCACTACATGTAACATCAGATTCGTATCACTGCGCTCCTGTGCTTTGTCCCTCTGGCAAACCCTCAAACCAGCAAAGCGGATTTCATGTAGAACCCCTTTCACCAGGAAGCTAAGAACGTCTCTATCCAGACGCAGAACGCCGGCAGACCTACAGGAAGTCGAAACATTAGCGTGACTCACAGACTCACACGATGCTCTGTCTGAGAAAAAGCAGACGAGGTGCTGGATCAGGGTTAAATGGAGGGGTTTGGCCAGAAAGAATTACATTTTAATCAAACATAAATCTAATGTCTTCAACTCCCCAAGGTTACGAGGTTCCCTCTGATGGACTCGCAATTTCAGATCCTCTATAAATAACGTCAGGAGATGACTAGGCCATGCAAACACCTTTTAGAAACCAGTCATGCGTTATTGTGGCTGTATGTTTGGGCTCGTTGTCTCGTTGAAACGTTCATCTTCTCCCCAGATTCTCTTTCTTTGCCGATGAGATTAAACTGTTCTCTAATATTTCCCGCTACATTGCTTCATTCATGTTTCCTTCGATGGCGTGTGCTGCATCAGTACCGTTTGCAGAGAAGCAGCTCCATATCGTGATGCTCCCACCACCGTGCTTCACCGTGTGTTTGGTGTTTATGGGATCATACGCGCGACCCTTCTTTCTCTAAACATGATGAGCTGAATTATTGCCACAGAGTTCGATTTCTTTTTCCTCTCACCAGAGTATATTGCTCCAAAATGATTTCTGATTGGTTTAAATGCTTTTCCTTTTTTTTAGCAGAGGAGTTTAGTGCGAGGTGTAGAAACGGAGATGATGGTGCTGAAGTTCATTGCTTATTGTTCTCTGTGTAACTGTTGTTCCTGCTGCTTTCAGGTCGTCCTACAACTCTTTAGAGTGACTGCTGGCTTCTCTTTTACTTATCATTCCTTATCATTATTCTGAGAGAACATTGTGAAATCTTGCGTGGAGAACCGATCTGAGGCTGATTAGTTGCGGTTCCACCTGCATTACTATCGAAGCGACTGTACTGACAGGGATGTTGAAGGTCTTTGCTATGACTCTGTCTCTCTGTAGCTTTTTCCATTTGAGTATTGTTTCGTCATTTTGTCCCTGTGAACTTTAGGAAGCTCCTTCACCTTCTCCATGATCGCTACTTGTGTGAAATCTTCCCAACCAATGGCAGCGTCTTTTATAACGACACCAGGTGCACGAGAACGTTTTTCATTTTTTTACGAACTTTATTTATTTTTATGTAACCTTTACATCCTTACCAATTAAATTTTTTTATACACATCTTTGTTTATGCTTAAGAACATACACTTTGTTGTTCACAGTTAAAAGTCGAAAGACATGATGTGTGTAAATTTGAAGTGAATACATGCACAAGTATATTAAAGAACAAAAACAAAATCGTATGAATACTTATTTCCCGTCACTGTGTATCTAAATAAATGCATGTAGACTTTTAATAATACTTGTATATAATGTTTTTGGAAAATAATAATAAAAAAAAAACTGAAGTATGGAAATCAGCACTATCCAACTGTTTTATATTACTCCACTGAAGCACGTTTGTTTATTTCAAAGTGACTATGTCTCTCTCTTCTCCACGCGTAATTACATCGTGGAACAAACAAACATGTCCCAAATTACATTGCTTGTGTTTGAAAGGAGGAAAAAATAAAATAAAGTCTGAGCTCAAAATATCACTTTCTTGCACATTTTCATGAAGGGTGCCAATAATTCTGGAGAGCACCGTAAGACTAAAATTAAAGAAAATTAAAGGCAAAGCACCGAACCGCCCAGGAGTCAGACATGTTGGATGTGTTGTAGTTTCTGATTTGGAAAACAGATGATTAGATTTTACAGATTCTAAATAAAAGTCGTCGTTATTTTTTTTCCCGTTTTATCAATATTTATTTGAGCCTCTGAGCCTTAAATTCAGGAACTAACTCTAAAATCCAATCAAGAATTTTTACATTTTAACATTAAACATGTTTAAAATGTGTTTCTACATCATATGTTTATTACAGTCAATGTTTTTTTCCTCATCAGTGGTAATATTTAATATAAAAGAAACTTTTATTACACATGAAGGTGACCAGCGAGGGATCGATTTTTATTTAAATAAATGAAATGGAAGCCATTTTACGGGTGAATTACAGTTTTATTACATCATAACAAACTCAGAAGAATTTAAAGTCGTGTAAGAAAAAAAGTGGAAACGGTTCGATTTTCCGGCGGAACTGTAGAAACGAGGTAAAATGAAATGAGAGGAAAAAAAACATCCACCGGAAAACAGTCTTTTTAAGAAGGAAAACGTTAAATACCTTTTTTTTTTTTTTTTCCTAAAAAGTATCTCTAATTGTTTCATGCGCTCCACACGTTAATACCCTTTGAGTATCGGATTAATCTCAGTCTTAATCAAATCGTTGGAAAATCAGAGGTGCAAAAAAAAAAAAAAAAAAAAAAAAAAAAAAGCAGTTTTTAATGCATTAATGCGACTCGACAGAGAAAAACAAGACCCGAACGTAACACCTCGTGCATATCAGCACTAAAACCTCGACGGCTTCGTCCGCATTCGTATAAATTCCTCTCTAAAATACTGAGACGTACGAGAAATCTCATCATGCGAGACAGAACAGCGAAAACACACACGTGATCTCCAAGCTTTAAAATGGAAACTATACAGAATTTACACTTGTTTTTAAATTATCAAGACCTAACAGGTAAGACTAGAGTAATGGAGAAATAAATTTAAATTACAAACTAAATACAAAGTCAATCATGGAAAGAGGGGGGGAAAAAAAAAAGAGAGAGAGAGAGAGAGAAAGAGAGAGAGAGAATAGCGTTGAATCAGAACACATGGCAGTGCACTGGACGGGCGTCAGCTTAAAACTGGATGAGCCGCCGATCAGGAAGTGGTTCAGAGCAGAGTACCCATGATGCACCTGGGTCGGGAGGCTCCGGTCGCTGCTGGTGACGTGTGTAAAGCCCAGTGCCGGCCGTGTGCAGCCCGTCCCAGGACCCCACTGTACAGCCGAGTGTACTACGCTGCTTTAGAGCAGGTTCTCCACCGGACCTCAGTCATAATGCAGCGCTGTGTAGAAGATTATCCACACCACCTGTACACACACACACACACACACACACACACACACACACACACAGTCAGACACCTGAACTGGAAACTAGAGATATCAGCCCTAAGAATGAGAATGGAAACCCCAATCCCTCAAATATACCTTTTATTAATCTGTTTAAAAAAAAAAAAAAAAAAAAAGTTTGTTTAAAAAAAAAAAAAAAAAAAAAAAAAAAATTAAATTTGTTTTTTTTTTTATAATAAAAATAAAAAAAAAAGTTTAAAATATATATTGGAATTTATTGTAAAAATATT
>CM075027.1:17444900-17447400 GCA_037576675.1 Pangasius sanitwongsei
TCCTACCAATATACTCACTCTCCCTCCTCTGAACATGTCCAAACCATCTTAATCTGGCCTCCCTAACTTTGTCCCCCTCCCTGTAATCTTACTGTTCCACTTCCCTCCCTTTCATTCACACACATGTACTCAGTCTTACTACGACTGACTTTCATAGTTGTTATTAGACAGTTTGAAGTAATATTCAGCTGCAGCACACACACCAAAACTTTTGTCCTAAATATCTTGTTTCTCTGGAAACTGCGACTCTGATGAAAAGATATCTCTCAACGCTTCTCTCTCTCTTTCCGGTTGCTTTGTGCTCATTATGGCGCCGGGTTTGCTGTCAGGTTACACAGTTATACTGGACGGAAAAGCAGTATTTACTGTCTATGAGCATGTTATCAGTGTTCAGGACTGTCAGAGTACAAGATTGGTTTTAAATTATTGTTTAAAAGCACTTCTCTAATTTCACTAAAACTCTACCGAGACACAAAAGACGAAAAACCTGAAAGTCAATATTTTCCTGCTCATCCAATCATCGTTCGCTTGAAATCCAGTTAACGCACACACCGAAGACATGCATGAAGCGTCTGACACGCTTACCCATAATCCCCCTCTCTGTGTCGTATCACAGATACACAAACGTGCATCAAAACCGAAGTACACTCTAAACTAGGTTTAAGTATGTTCATGTTAGTGACATCACAACCATCACATGACCTGTCCACGCATATCTGTAATATATGGACTTCGGAGGAAATGCTATATTTTGATAGTTTAATAATCGAGTGTGTAGCTACAGTAAATCAAAACAGGAATTTTTTAAAAGAAATTTTTATGATATTATTCCTTTAAAAGTGTTGTACATTTCTGCAATTGACTGCAGCAATAAGGTTTAACCTTGAGGGTGCCATTATTTTTGGTTTTAAGCATCCTGTCTGACTGTGTGTGCATGTGTGAATTTTTTACTTTTTTTTCGGTAACCTTTTTTTTCGTACTTTTGTAGATTTTGTACTGTATTTGAGTGTCATTTGGTCACATTCCAGTGCTTAGGAGGACATTTGGTCCCTGTAAGTGCAACGGTACCTGACAAAGTGTGCACTTGTGCAAACAGTCGGGTCCAAGAACTTGCGTTCACTTCTGAGTTGCACCTCATGGGGTCTTCCAGCCACGTACGGAGAAGAATATGAGAAGCGATAATGATGATGCAAGTGTTGGAAAGTCAGAGAACTGGAATTTAAAGAGAGAAAAAGATTGATCAAATCGAGAACTTTGTGAACTTCTCGGTGAATAAAAAAAAAAGTTTTCACAGTTTGGTCTTTTCAGTATAAAACATAAAAGTGAAAGAGGACTATATTCTATATTTTATTATTTTTTTGGTACTGTCAGATACGTTCTTCTACATTCTCTTTCGGAGTTCTGTACTGTCGTCTTTGACGAGTCTAAGCTAATTAATTTCTTCTTAACAAACAAACGGCCTAATATGCTTTTCTAGAATATAACACATTTTTGTCGTATATCAGGTGTTGTGACAAACTATATTTTTAAAGAAATGAGACTTATTTCTGTATTTGTACTGTAAATAAAAACTCTGGTACATTTTATAAGGGCGCTTATGTAATAAAGTGCTGTGTACATTTAATCGTTCTCAGGATTTGTGCATGTTTTCTTTTCCAGAGCAATTTATTATCTGTAAAATATTGTATATTAATGCGCTTAATAACAATACAATCTACAGATGATATTATTCAATCTGTAATCCTCTGATAACAGGAGTATTGTGGGATTTTTTTCACAAGTTAAAATTCCTGGACGTGTTCTTGATCCAGCCGAAATATCGAGGAAACGTCAGTCAGTGGCTCACAAACAAAAACTAGCGATTTCTGACAAGTCGACTCGTAACTGTAACTTTCAACTCTTTTATTTGACCAAACCACTGCGTTAAAATCTGATTCTGAAAAAAATAAGAAATGAAACTGAAAAATGACAAATATTTGCCTAGCGTATAAATTAATTCAGAATTTTTTCCCCCCTCACATGACTCTGATTAGCTATGTTAGCTAGCTAGCCATAACGTCCTGTAATGATTTCCCTCGGCTACAACATTGTTCTCTAGAACGCAGGTCCGTCCTTCAGGTTCTCGGCTGCTTGTGTTTGGTTGGAGGTTATTTGATGACGTCGATGTGTTTCATGTTTAAGTTTGAACCACTTTTCCAAACATTTGGACGGAATCGTATTTTTTAACGCTCCCATGTTAGTGATGCAAATGCATTATGGGTAAAACCGTTGATGAGAAGCTTGATGTAACGACAGAAATCTGCACTAATGAGGCGGGTTAACGAGGCGAGTTAACGAGGCAGAGAGAGCAGACAGGTGGCTCCTCGTTCACGCCTTTAACACAAAGTGATGAAGAATGTCAGAGATTTTTCCTCTATCTGTCTCTTTCTCTCTCTGTCTCTCTTTTTCACTGTTTTTGTCTCTCTCTCTATCTCACTTTCTCTGTCTCTCATTTCTGTCG
>CM075027.1:17449900-17479511 GCA_037576675.1 Pangasius sanitwongsei
TGCCAGCGATTAGAAATTTTACACTAGTTACATTTAATGTTCCATGAAACAAGTGAGCTCCTGTTCTCACTTCTGTTATATATGTCCTGAAGATGTCTGAAAAATTACAGCTTTACCTCTGACTGACTGTTACAAAGCGCTGACACTGGAGACTCCTTCCATCAATGTTACATAAACATCTCCTTGCTTAAAGAAAAGCCACCAAATCAAAGATTTTTAATGCATTTATTATCAGTTGTGCTTCCGCTGTACACATCCCTCTTTATTAGCTGTTACTATGGAAACAATAACGTATCAGAACGAGCGCATTAATATAAACCTGCGCTACTGTCAGAGCTGCTGTTATAGAGAATTAATCAACACCTTCTGACCAATCAGAACGCAGAAGGTTCCCTGAGTTTCATGTGATTGTGCAGAATTTATTTTTTCGCTATTTACTCCACCTGTGTTCAGGATTTACAGAGAGTTTAGAGAAACGTTCAGTGCTAGTGACATGCAGCTCTCATACACACACACACACACACACCGGCTCTAAACCACACTAATAAACTTCCTCATATCCCACCGTCCGAGGTTGGAACCGGTGGCATTAAGGGAGAGATGAAGTTTCGCTGCAGCGACACCAGACTCCATATTCCGTTATTTCCACCGCAATAAAAACAGTAATATGAGGAATGTGGAGCGAGCGCCGCTGGAACCGGCTTTACTGCTCGTCTCAGCAGGATCAGCTCGGCTCTCTGACAGCGTGCGAGGAGAAACTTCAACATTTTTATAGCAATATTTCAAGAAAGCCAGCACAGAGGAGACCTTTAAATCACAACCGTCAGATTCTAGTTTAAAGTTAGCTTCAAACTCGAGGAACTCTTCAGGAACTTTCTGAGCATTTTTCCACACTTTCTTCCAGCTAGCTAGCTAGATTAGTCTTTCTTACCCGAGCTAATTATAGACAAACCCTGGTATCTATGCAGAGAAGCTAACGAGGAAACCGGACGTGGATGGGGTCGCTTGAGATGTTTACTAATCATTATTTAACATGAAGGTCTATGAATATAAACTTGGTTCATGGAAGATTTTACAATAATAACTGAAACGTCCAACACGCTGTTGCATTAGTCAAAGCTTTCACACCTGAAGCTGGAAGCACAGAGCGGACATTTAAAATAAAAATAAACATATTTTTGCGCAAATATCTCCATCCACACGAACAGTCAGCGATGGAAATGAATCCCGATTCATCTAAACAACATGGCAGGTGGATGCAGCAACTGCGACTAAACTCTCAAACAAACCAAATCAGCAGGCAAAAGTGTAGCAGGCAAAAGTCAAGTGCAGGAAATAACCAGATGAAAAGCAGAAGAAAAACAGGAAAAGTGCTCAGAATTGCAAGTCAAAGCCGGGTGAAGAGCCACGTGACAGCGTGCTCTTTAACTACACTGAAGAGTCATTCACCTGGAAACAGGAAGCTGTTGGAGTTCAGGTGACTGAGCGAGCTGTAATGTCCAGACTGGATTCCGATCGGAGCTGGAATGTGGAATGGAAGGCCCTAATTGCTGCATCCGAAGTGTCCCGTTGCCGGACTGCACTGCATGGCAGAACTGTTTACTGCAAATATTCTTACTGTTATATGAAGTTATTTATCGAACACTGGATATTGTTTTTGTCACTGCCTCGTGTTGTGTCTAAGAACAGCCCGACTGATAACAGCCTGAGTGATAACAGCCTGAGTGATAACAGCCCGACTGATAACAGCCTGAGTGATAACAGCCCGACTGATAACAGCCTGAGTGATAACAGCCCGACTGATAACAGCTGATTCATTACGCTTATGAAAATATTGCGGGAAAAAGCGGTACGTTTGCTAGCAGTTAGTTATGTGACGCGTAATTTTGACTACATCTCCCCTCTTCCTGACTACATCTCCCCTCTTTTCAACTACATCTCCCCTCTTCCTGACTACATCTCCCCTCTTTTCAACTACATGTCCCCTCTTTCCGGCTCCATCTCCCCCCTTCCTGACTACATCTCCCCTCTTTTCAACAACATCTCCTCTCTTTCTGACTACATCTCCTCTCTTTGATATGCTGCAGTGTGTCGCACGGTCCTCAGTACATTAAATGTAAAGTGCGATATGTTTTACCCACGTGTTAATATCTATCATTCTGTGGATGGTGCACCTGTTTGTAATGCGCTGTGTTAATATTGTTGTCCATAACTTCTAATAATTACAGCTGTATGAATTTAAAGCCCTTAAAATAAGGTTGAGAAGCACTGGAGTAAACTGATATCACGCAGGTTTAAAGCATGATGTTATTATGATATGAGTATTTTAATATCTGCACACACTGTGGTTAAAGCTGAGCTGTAAAGCGTTGAATGTCTCCTGAGGGAATAATAAAAGGCAAAAGCGCCGACGTTATTGTGCTCTAAGCATGTTTTCTTTGCGTACGACTCCCTCAGGCCCAGTTTCCTATAAACACCTCATCATATTTCTGCTCATAAGCGTGATGTTTAACAGCGCAGCATCATGTTTACTGGGTATTGGTGCACATCTGGATCAATAACGCTGAACAAATCCAGCGGCTTTTTGTATTCAGCGTCAGAACAGACGCGCTGGTGAGTGTGTGTGAAGCCTTAGCGTGGAAAATTGATTTATTATAAACACATACAGGGTCAAGAGTGTGTCTGATATTAATGTAATCTGTGTGTGTGTGTGTGTGTAAAACTGGATTTTATTATCCAGGTATTTGTTCTTCATCAGGGTGTAATGAAAAATAACTACTCGTACTCTTACCTAATTATATTTCCTAGAAAAATCAAACCCTTTCCACCTTTGAATTCAGACTGTAGTCTTAAAGATTGACTCACAACTCCAACCAAGCTCCTGTGAAGTGTTTATTTTATTAACTATAGTTAATTAGTCAGACCATATCAGTGAAAAGAATAAATTCAAGTAAAACAACAACAACAACAACAACAAAAACTGGAATAAAAAAAGACATTTACAATAGTTATAAATACAAAAAAAAAAAAAATCTAAATACAATAAATCATTGTGGAACAGCTGCATTTCCCCCTAATTATCTTTATTAATATTTTCAGTTGTGACCATGCAAACAACAAAAACAAAACAAACCAAAAAAAAGATAAAGATTCAAGTCATAAAACTTTTCACAACATCTAAGAATTTCTCCCACGCAGCGTCAACGTCTTTCAGCTTTCCTTTCAAAGCAAATGTCATTTTTGCCAAATTCATAAAAAAAAAAAAATTTTTTTGCATTTAGTTGCACAAAGTTGCAGAAACTTCAAATTGTGAAGTCCTTTTATGGATTTTTGGAGTTATTTTCTCTGGGATTAACTTTATTTAAATGATCTGGGGACAGGAACAGTCCAGCTTGTAGTCTCACTCTCTGTTCATACATTAAAGCTTAAAAAAAAACAGATCCAGAAAAAAGAGAAATAAACACAGATTTTCGGTACGTATCGGTTTGTGTCACAGGAGTTGATAATATGTCACACTGCAGCGTTAATTCATTTCAGAAACTGTATTGGAATCGGATCGGATCGGAATCGGGCTGATGTGACTGGATTCATGCAAATTTATGCAAATGAAGTTGGAAGAAATCATTAACAAAAGCCCCGCCCCCATCTAATACAATTATTTACAATTGTGCTAGCGCCCTTACAGAAAATATGTGAAAAATAAAAGAACCAGATGTGCAAAATATGAATCACGTGAAAATAAAAACACATGCACTACATTTAAATCAGATAAATGACCCGAGTGTAACAATCGCATGAGGAAATAAACAAACTGAGTGAAACGTCACGTGGAATGTGATTATGTGCACCTTCGTGCGACTTTTCTGCAGGGATTCATTTGAAATGAATGAAATTTGAAAAGTACTTTTACGTATTTAAAGTTTGACGCTTTTTAACGAGCGACTTTCGCTTTTCACGTATAAGATTTTGACGCAATACTCCACATTTCCTCCACTTCCTTACCCTTTGATCAAAACGGTAAAAAAAAAAAAAAAAAAAAAGAATGAACCTGAAATAAAAATTGTAGCTTCCTGTCGTGTGGTGAGGACGCTCCGTGCCGGTTGGACGTTCTGACCTGTAGTCTATATTATATTATTCATTTAAAAATAATATTCGGAGCTTCCCATCGCCTCTTTTCCACAAAGCTGCTCTCGCGGGCGTCAGAAAAGCCGAGGCGTATCTCGGCGAGGCAGCAGTGACTCGGGTTAACGCCAGCACGCGCGCATGTCTTTACTCATGGCTGATAATCTTCTCCCGTTCTCTCGGTGCACTCTCATCATGTAGGAGGTCTGAGCTCCTCCATCAGCTCCTACCGGGAAAAAAAAAAAAACCAGTGCCAGGAAGCACGGCTTTCTCCATAATGGCCTTCTCGGAAACGTTCTCGTCAGCTCTGGGCTCAGAAAGCAGCAGAGACAGACAGGAAACGTCAAGATTGCTTTAGAGTTGCTCAACTTCAGGGCTGCAGTGGGAGCTGGGAGCTTCTCCGAACACGTCTCCACGCAAATTAACGCAGATATATGTGGGCTAGTGAGCACGACATGTTACGCTCCGAAATAATAAAAACCCACAGGACCAGGCTTCTAGAAAAAGAACAAACACGCTTCCTCGAATTTAAGTTTCAGATTAAAACTTCTCTTTGTGTGTGTGTGTGTGTGTGTGTGTGTGTGTGTGTGAAAGCTAGCTTACAAATTAATGCAGCTACATTTGCACATCATGCTAAGGTACACTTCCCAGGTGAGACTGTGCTGTGGAGATGTTTTAGAACCATGGAAGAGAAAGAGAAACTCCAGCGCAGCACTCACACATGTCAAACTTTTTATCCGTTTATAGGTACATTTAATGCCCTGCAAAAAAAAGTTGCTAGAAAAGAGAGGAGATGTAGTCGTAAACCCCTCTGTCCTGAAGATGTGGGAAAACTTAAAGTTACAGCTTTACCTCTGACTGTTACACCAAGTCTCACCATTAAACACCAACACACACCATTAAACACCAACACACACCATTAAACACCAACACACACCATTAAACACCAACACACACCAAGTCTCACCATTAAACACCAACACACACCATTAAACACCAACACACACCAAGTCTCACTATTAAACACCAACACACACCATTAAACACCAACACACACCATTAAACACCAACACACACCAAACCTCACCATTAAACACCAACACACACCAAACCTCACCATTAAACACCAACACACACCATTAAACACCAACACACACCATTAAACACCAACACACACCAAGTCTCACCATTAAACACCAACACACACCATTAAACACCAACACACACCAAGTCTCACTATTAAACACCAACACACACCATTAAACACCAACACACACCATTAAACACCAACACACACCAAACCTCACCATTAAACACCAACACACACCAAACCTCACCATTAAACACCAACACACACCATTAAACACCAACACACATCAAACCTCACCATTAAACACCAACATTTCCCCTCAGTATTAATAATATTGGCAGTTAGTTTATTTTCTCACATTTTCATCTTACAAACTCTAATGAAAACATTTTTGCTGGACGGATTTGTGACGTGTTTTACACAGGATGGTGTTTCACATGCAGTGGTGTTACTAATATCCGGTAGCAGTCATCTTCACCACAGTATTTTTTTTTTCTATAGATTCTCCCAGATGTTGTGACATCTGTAGAGTTAAGCATATGTTGTATTTAATTTAAAGCTGGTTGAGCTCATCACGCCTGACTGAGGAAGGAGCAGCAGCAGCAGATCAGTCAGTCTGATTACACGCTTTATTATCCACTGCTTCTGCTCCGACTCACACGTTCAGCTTCTTAAATCCGTCCAGGTGGCAGAAAATACAGACATCTACCGTATGTTGGGCTTCTTTTTTTTATCACACTGCTGCTGATTTAATTTTAGCTGCAGGAATAAAAATAATATAGAGAAAGCGCTAACACAGTGGCTTTGACTTGGGAATGAGGTTTTATTCCCCTGAGAGAGAGAGAGAGAGAGAGAGAGAGAGAAAGTACTATGGTGAAAGAAAAAGTGAGATAAGGACTGAGAGAATGGGACTTTGCATTCCAAAATCATGAGTGCAAAAGTTTGTACACCCTTGGAATAAAATAAAGCCAGGCTCTGCCATCTTCCTACTTTTCTGTTGAAAAGTAAACCTGCACTTTATTTTTAACTCTTTTTTCTTTTATTTTTCATGTTATCTTTTTCTCCTGAGAAACTCTGAGGGCACAAACTTTTGCACTCTTCTCAACGTCACTAAATGACTCAGAAGCGTGGATCACCTACAGAACAGGTCCGGTGTTTTGAAATATCACACATTTCATTGCTCCTGTTTGCAATTTTAAACAGCTTCAGCTTCTATTTTATTAATTTTTTTAGCAAAAAAAAAAGATACTTTCACAGTGCATGCTGGGTAAATTCTGCCGGTACAGGGATACAGGAATTGAGGGTCGAAGTAGACGAGAGCATTATAAAAACAGGACTGGAACTCAGATAAGAAGTGAGACACACGGGAGGAGAAGAGTTTTTTTTTTTTTGCTGTAAATGTAACACTAATACCATTAGCAATTATTAGGGCCAGCGGTTAGCACAATTTTTCAGTGCTGACAGACGTATAAATCCAAAATCACCTCAATCGGCCAAAAAGTCGGAACAATAACGCTAATTTAGCGTGCTATATTCCTCAATTAGCGTATGTGGCTTAGCCTGAACACTTTTATCATTTTTATCCAAAGCCAGAGCACTCTGCGTGAATGGAGATAGAATACGTCCCTAATGGATGTGCACTCACTTGTTAGTGGAGAAAAAGCTGAAAAACTACACACACACACACACAGACACACACACACACACACACTCAACTCCATCCGCCAAGAGCTGACTTCCTGCCAATAGTGTTTTAAAAAAAAAACCTCTCCAGAGATCCGGCATCTTTCCGTTTTTCTTCTCTGAACTCCCTCAGAGAGAGAAACGCTGCAGACACGCGGCATTGTGCCTTTTTATTTTCTGTGGTTTGTTTCCAGACGCTGCAACACGCTAAAACTCGGAAAGAACAAATTAACCAAAAAAACCAAAAAACAAGATGGACTTGAATGAAATCACGGCTGAAGCTGCGATTGGTGCATCTACATTTATTTATTTGTTTATTTGTTTATTGATTTGGTAGAACCGTATTAATGTTCTCATGGAGACGGTCCTGATGTCTGCATGAATGTGTACATTTCATACCTTGCACCTTTCACATGTGCTAATGAATAGATCATTTGAACGAGTGGGCGGAGTCAATGCAAACTGATTAAGTGATCACGTGCCGTGCGAGTCACTTAAACCTGCAGATCACTTCAGGAACACAGGCCGTGTGTAAACGAATACACCTGAAGGGCAGGTAATAAATGTGTGGAAGCTCGTCTAAGTGGAATGCTGGCTAACGAAACAACACCGGGTGCAAAAGGCGCGTTCTTTATTAGTCATGCGTGCAAAACATTTATGTTGTGTTTATACACTAGAGACTAACGCTGCAGTCGAGTGAAGCTCGTAACTCGGAATTTCTGACCTCCGACTAGGAAAAACTAACTAACTAAGCAACAAAGAGAGGCTGGTGAGGGAACGACTGCTTATAGCTGCTGTAACAGAAATGAGCGCAGGAGCTAACTAACATTAAGTGTAACTATAAATGGATAAAAAGTATGATGTGTCGATCTTTAATTCAGTAACAGTTGGCACGTTCCTGAGTACCGCAAAGCCTAAACATTTCACGTTAAATAAACTTCTCCTTACTTTAAGAAAATTTTCTTAAATCCGTTTATGTGGAGCTGCCGTACGAGTCCCTGTGTCCGAGCTGTTACTATGGCAACGTATCGTTTCTTAAAGCATCTACGTAGCGCTGTAGCACAGCGTGTTTCCGTATCAGAAAGGGTTCCTGGTAGAACACTATGAGGAAGCTAAGAACCCTTAATTATCCAGTGAACCGAGAGCCAGAACTCCTGACAGGTCCTCGATATTAAACAGAAAATAACGAGTAATCACGTGGCGTGTTGTACGGCACACGTACACAGAGCGGAAAAAAAAACGGTTCCGTAAAGAGTTCTTAGTTAGAATGATTAAAAAAAAAAAAAGTTCGATCTAGCTTCTTCCAATCAAATAAATTCATCTGTAGGTTTAATAATAAACATTTCTCCACTCTCTCGCTCCTGTCCCTTCAGTCAAGTGATTTAAACAAAAACGCTAAAATATGGTGTGTTCAGGAACTTTTCACCAGCTGTGTGTGTGTGTGTGTGTGTGTGTGTGTGTGGGGGGGGGGGATATTCGCTGAATCCGGGACATTGTTATTGTTGACGCTGCTTACGTTAACGTGGTGATTTTTCTTTATTAGTGCTGATAAAGCTCTGCTGAATTGGACTGATAGAGACGCAGGGATGAATAAATCCCTCTGAGGACACGTCCGCCGGTGAGAACGCTGCTGATCAGTCCAGATGTGGCGGGACGGAGTCCCAGTTGTGCCGCACGCCGCGCTCGGCCGAGTCCTCATTAGGAGTGATGGATGCTCGCTCGCTTATTCCATCCTCCCTCATTTCAGCTCTCTCTCTCTCACTCTCGCTCGCCCGCTCACTCCATTATGATCCGCAGCCGGGAGAAAAATCCTCCCGTGATGTGTGTGTGTGTGTGTGTGTGTGTGTAGGAGATGATGAAACAGATGAGATTGCACTGTTAGGACAACTGGGATTTCTCCCTTGCCTGTAGAAAGTGTGTGTGTGTGTGTGTGTGTGAGGTCTTCTGCTTAGGAGAAAATAAGTGAAGTGTTTTTTTTTCGAACTCTAAGCTCTAAGCCTCCTACGTAGGGTCAGATGTGTTTTTATAGAAGACTGCGTCCCAAACGGCAGCGTGCGTCTCTGAGTGATGGGCACAGTGTGTGTGCTGCTGAGAAAGTAAAATAATCAACAACGAGGCGATGGTGTGAGTGAAGCGGAGTCTTTTTCACCACGCAGAAGTTTATTATTCTCCTCTAACAGCACGTCCCTGAGTGTTTTATTCCTCTTACACCACAGCAATTCCTTTTCTCATTTATTAAACATCAACACATCATACTTTTTATCCTTTTATAGTTACATTTAATGTTACATTTAATGTTAAAAAAAAAAATCTGTTTATTATCCATGGAGTTCACATGGAGTGAAGGAGCTGTTGCCATAGAAACGATGACGTATTAGAACGAGCGCATTAATATAAACCTGCGATTTGCAGCTGCGCTACTTTACAGGAAGTGAATCAACACTTTCTGACCAATCACAGTCCAGAACCCAGCGGCGCTGAGGTGTGATACAAGCAATTCTTTTTTTTTCTTCTTTTGCTGAACTGTTACTTTAAATAAATAAAGGTCAACATTAGATACATGACACAGTAATGCGGTTCTAAGCAACGAAGGAAGTGGAGATTGTTTTGGTCTCCTGAGACGTCTTATTCAGCGTGCTGACTAACGCTAATTAGCGCTCCAAATTCCCTGATTCAGTCGAGTGAAAGGCCACCATCTGCTGCTCCGCCGCTGCGCGATGACTCACACGTCCCATTTCTGCTAGCGGATTTTTGCGAAAAGGACAAATCACTGACGCACGTCCAGGTGCGCAGAGAATGAGCGCTGAGACGCCTCGCGCTCGGCCCCACGCCGCAGTCAGCCTCATTACGGAAGACGTACCCTAAACTTGACTCTGCGTGTGAGACAAATCCTTCAGAACATCTGCGCTTCCAAACACCGGCAAGCTGGAAAATGTATTTTAGAGCGCTGCTACAGGAAAGAAACTTCTTTTACTCCAAATTTAGCTAATAGGCTGTCCGAGTTTTTATTTAAAAAAAAAAAATTTATGGTAATGTCCCTAACAAGTAACGGTCCTCCGTCTTGTCAGTCAGGATTGTGGAGTTTCTGATTTTAATGTTATTGAAAATGAATGTTATTTAACGTCTTACACAGCAGCGCACAGAGCCCTGAGCTGAGGGACGCCTCGACTAAACGCAGCATAAAAACATTTATTTATGACATCACAGAATCCGTCCACACGTGCTCGGGGTGTCAGCTCCTGCTACGACGGTAATGTGGCTAACAGTAATAAAGGCGTATAGCCTCCAGTGTAGCATGGCATGCTAATTCTGCATCCAGCAGCTTTGTAAAATGTAGGGTGCCAATAATTTTGAAAGATGAGTTTGCAGAAGAAATGAACGTGCCTAAGCGCTGTTCAATCATTCAGTCATTCGTTCATCTTCATTACGCACTTTATCCTGCTCAGGGTCACCGGGGCAACGGGGCGGGACTTAAGCGCTGTTATAATGAGACTTTACGGTTCTCATATCTTTAAAATCACACACTTTCTCCATTTACACCATCATGAGTGCCAATACTTTTGAAATTCCACTTTGTATATTTACTTATGCTGGGTTTTTTTTTAAAATCATGTCTGATTATCTATCTATCTATCTATCTATCTATCTATCTATCTATCTATTTGTTTGTTTGTTTGTTTGTTTATTGGCTTCTCTGTGCCTTTTTAATCTCATGTCAGATTTGTTTGTTTATTTGTTTGTTTGTTTGTTTATTGGCTTCTCTGTGCCTTTTTAATCTCATGTCAGATTTGTTTGTTTGTTTGTTTGTTTGTGTGTTTACAGTGGAATGTGGTTAGAGGATAAAGGAATCGGTGCTGTGTGTCAGTGAGCTGTAAGTGTGTGATGATTTTAGACCTGCAGTTTGAGTAATGATGCTGAACTGGAGGCCGTGAGCTTCTGCTGTTAGCTCCATTAGCGTGGCAGCTCCGGTTCCTCAGTTCCTCCTGAAGAACACATGACGTCATGGTCTTACGTCTGCGTCTAGTGATTACGTTTCAGAAACAAAGAGTGTGTGTGAGTGTGTGTGTGTGTGAGTGTGTGTGTGTGTGTGAGTGTGTGTGTGTGTGTGAGTGTGTGTGTGTGAGTTTCAGTGATACAGTGACAGATGATGCTCTTTCTCCGTCACTGAGATCAGGTCATGCTTGCTCTCTCTCTCTCTCTCATGCTCTCTCTCTCTCTCTCTCTGTCTCTCTCTCTCTCTCTCATGCTCTCTCTCTCTCAGTCTCTCCCTCTCTCTCTCTCTCTCCTTCTCTCTCACTCTCTGTCTCTCTCTCTCTCTCATGCTCTCTCTCTCTCTCTCTCTGACTCTCTCACTCTCTGTCTCTCTCTCTCTCTCATGCTCTCTCTCTCAGTCTCTCCCTCTCTCTCTCTCTCTCTCTCTCCTTCTCTCTCACTCTCTGTCTCTCTCTCTCTCTCATGCTCTCTCTCTCTCAGTCTCTCCCTCTCTCTCTCTCTCTCCTTCTCTCTCCCTCTCTGTCTCTCTCTCTCTCAGTCTCTCCCTCTCTCTGTCTCTCTGTCTCTCTCCTTCTCTCTCACTCTGTCTCTCTCCTTCTCTCACTCTCTGTCTCTTTCTCTCTCTCTCTCACTCTGTCTCTCTCCTTCTCTCTCACTCTCTGTCTCTTTCTCTCTCTCTCTCACTCTCTCTCTCTCCTTCTCTCTCACTCTCTCTCCTTCTCTCTCACTCTCTGTCTCTTTCTCTCTCTCGCTCTCTCTCTCTCTCTGTCTCTCTCTGTCTCTCTCTCTCTCTCCTTCTCTCTCTCTCACTCTCTGTCTCTTTCTCTCTCTCGCTCTCTCTCTCTCTCTGTCTCTCTCTCTCTCTCCTTCTCTCTCGCTCTCTCTCTCTCTCCTCCACCTGTTCAGATCAGACGTGGAGAATCACGGCTCGCTGATAAACGCATCATAGATGTGTCCTAACGACACCTCGAACTTTATAAACTGTCGATGTCCCTCATTACACCGTCACTGCAGGCTGTCTCTCAGGGTAATTACATCATAAACTATAACAGCCAATCAGGTTCCAGCATGCAAATGAGGCCGTGCAGTCATGGGTTTTAAGGAGAAAGGGGGCGGGGAGTGTAAGGTTGGGGGCGTGTTCATGGAATCAGGATTTTTTGATGAGTGTAAAAGTATTGGCACCCCAGGCCATTTCTTTCTTTCTTTTTCAATACAGGAACATTTTTATTGTCTCTAAAATGAGCTGCTTATTCACAGAACTTGACAAATTTTATGTTGATTAAAAATATTGGCTTCATCACATGTCATGACTATTTATTTCTTTATACTTTTGTTTGTTTATTATTCAATATAGAAATATATTTATGGTTTGTTTGTTTAGTTGTTGGTTTCTTTATTTGGTCTCCAAAAGCATTTGTATATTTATAGAATTAATTTTTTGTTGATCAGGGTGAAATTAAAAAAATCTCTGTGCTTTTTAAACTTGTGTCATGTCACATTTTATTTATTTTTATTTATTTGTTTGTTTGATTGTTTGTTATTCAAAATAGGAACATTTTAATAAAGGAAAATGGTTTAATTAATATGTTTGTTTATAGAATTTGAACTGCAATAAACAAAAACATTAATTAATTAATTTATTTCTCTATTTATTTATTTATTTAGTTAGTTAGTTTTGTTTAATTAATTTATAATTAATTAATTAATTAGAAATAAATGAATAAATAAATAAATATCTTTGTTTTTAGAATTAGAATTGAAATAAACAAAGATATTTATTTATTTATTTATTTATTTATTTATTTATTTATTTGTTTGTTTGTTTGTTTGTTTGTTTGTTTGTTTGCTTACTTGTTTGTTTGTTTGTTTAATTATTTAATTGCTGTTATTTACTGTGCATATTCATTCTTTCAGGTTTTTGATGAGTTTTCAAGATATCTGATGAGGATTTATTTATTTGTTTGTTTACTTATTTATGTATTAATTAAATCCAAAATCAAGAAATTGTTTTCCTAAGTTTGAAAGTATTGGCACCTTTGTGCCTCTGAGGTTTTTTTTTTTTTAAATCTTATCCAATACAGAAAAAATGCTTAAGGTCTCCAAAAGATGTTTTGGGTTTTAAGGAGGCGTTAAAATGTCTCTAAACTGCCGGTTCTCATGATGAACAAATGAAAGTGTTGGGAACCGGCTGAGGTTTATAAATCTGCACTGAGACTCTGTGTACATCAGCATCCTTCACATCCATCCTCACTGAGCTGACGAGGAGAGAGGTTAAAGATTTGAGAATAAACATTACAGTGGTGTTGATGTAAAATCCACAGACACAACACGGGGGAACACGACGCGTTTATTCCCTTCATCCTGCTTTACGGCTTAATCCATCACGGCCCTGCCAAATAAAAAGCGCCTGTGATCTAGAACCTGTCTGGAAAATGCTGACGTTCCTGACTGACGCATCGCTCAGCTTCTGACGCTGTAGGGGGGAAAAAAACCCAGAGGATGGAGAGGGAGACGGAGAGATGGAGGAGGAGACAGTGAGTGTGAGACAGAAAGGGTGAAGGTGAAAAAGAGAGTGATAGTGTGAGTGTGTGAGAGAAAGAGAGACAGAAGAACTGACAGTGAGACAGAGAGTGTGAGGGAGAGAGAGTAAGAGATGGAGAGAGACAGAGGCTATGAGAGAGAGAGAGAGAGAGAGAGACAGAGACGGAGAACGAGTGAGACAGAAAGACTGAGGGTGCAAGAGAGCAAGAGACAGACACAAAGTGAGAGTGAGACAGAGATGGAGAGAGACAGTGATAGACAGAGTAAGACAAAAACAGAGATAGAGTGAGTCAAAGAGTGAGTGACAGAGAGTGAAAGACAAAGATAGAGTGAGACAGAGGAAAAGAGAGAGAGAGAGAGAGAGAGAGGGATAGTGAGACAGTGTGACAGAGAGAGACAGAGAGTGAAAGAGAAAAAGATAGAGTGAGAGAGAAAGACAGAGTAAGCAACAGAGGGTGTGAGACAGAGAGAATGAGAATGAGACACAGAGACAGAGAAAGACAGAGAGAGTGAAAGTGAGACAGAGAGAGATAGAGACACAGACAGAGAAAGACAGAGTGAGACAGAAAAAACAGAGAAAGCAACAGAGAGGGTGAGACAGAGAGAATGAGACACAGAGACAGAGAGTGTGAGATAGAGAAAGACAGAGAGAGTGAGACACAGAGAGAGTGAGACAGAGAGAAACAAAAAGAGTGAGACACAGAGAGTGAGACAGAGAGAAACAAAGAGAGTGAGACACAGAGAGAGTGAGACAGAGAGAAACAAAAAGAGTGAGACACAGAGAGAGTGAGACAGAGAGAGACAGAGAGAGACAGAGACACAGAGACAGAAAAAAACAGAAAGTGAGACAGAAAGAGACACAGAGAAAGATAGACAGAGTGAGACAGAGAAAGACAGAGAGTGAGACAGAGAGAGTGAGACAGAGAAAGACAGAGAGTGAGACAGAGAGAATGAGACACAGGGACAGAGAGAGTGAGACAGAGAGAGTGAGACAGAGAAAGACAGAGAGAGCAGGTTCCCTGCTGATATAGAACGTTTCCACAACATGCTGCCACCACCATGCTTCGCAGTAGGGATGGTGTTCTCAGGCTGATAAGCAGCGTTAGATTTCAGCTAAACAGAAACTCTTCCTTAAAGCTCTGCTTTGTGAAGCGTCCCGGCAGGACAGGACTCTGGTCTTGTAGGCCTAAGGGCGTGGCCAAGATGGCCGCCAAGTGGACAGACTTTACTAGTAGGACTTTGTTAGAAACTCCTCATTTCTCACACTAAATTCTAACATTAGCTGATTATAAATCATTCCTACACTTTTTTGTGCGATCTTCCTGCTTAAACACACACACTGTATAAGCTAATGCCAATGCTAATGCTAATGTTATTATGCTACTTATGTTAAAGAAAACAGAAATTAGGGCTGTTTATTTTTGCTTATTCACACGTTCACTGCCATTAGCACCACTCTTAAGTGTTCCAAACTGCTGTTTATGCTACTTCACAAAATCAGTTATGAGCTAAATGTTAAACTCCCCAATGAAAGCTTTATGCTAAATGAGACTCCTTCTCTTTACCACACTTAGCAAAACAGGTGAAACATCTGGTGAGGAAAAAAGAGGCGTGCTGTGAATTTAGCACAGGACTGAAATCAGGCAATCTTTGAGAAGTAAATATCTGATTACTAGCAGGCTTTAACCCCATTACTGGCCATTTTTTGCTACAATGAGAAGAGACACAAATGTAGTACATGACCTTGTAAAAACATTTCTTTTTATTGGTAATAAATATACATTTATGTACAATACAGCTGTACAACTCTAGCCGTAGAAAACAGGCTGAAAATAAACACCTTATTCATTTTAGCACATTCTACAGAGTGTGTGTGAGGCTCGAAGCCACGGTCATGAGATTAAATGCACTTTGAAAAATAGGTTCATTCAGTTTTCGATTAGCAGGAGAGCCAGAGGAGAGGATTAGCAATGCTAACGCTTGCGTATTACGAAAATTGCACCATTTTGAGAAGTAGAATTATGCAGCCAGTCATGGTTAACCAGCCAGTCAGGAATACTTCATGACCTCCGGAGTGCTTGAGGGTTGAGACGAAGAGTTCAGAAGAGTTTAAATTAAACAAAACCTCAGGAAGCTGCTCAGTTTGCGCTGGATTAGCGATGCTAACACTTCTTAGGATCTTTAAATATGCAAAGAAACCGTAAGAAACTCTGATTTTCTAGGAGTGTAAAGAGAAAGTGTTTGATGTGATGCTCACACTACCATCTAAAGACGATCCCTGTCCTGTGATGGTTTAGGGAATCTCTTTCCTGATTGGTTAAGGTTGCAGTAAGGGGCGGGGTTAACACTCCAACACAATCGTCGTCACTTGTTAGAATTCCTAAGAATTTTGTGTTTGTTGCTGTCTGTCTATATCACAGCGCTACAAAGTGTCACACTGCTAATGCTGATAGCTAGTGGGTGTGGCTTGTTTGGCTTTTAAAGAGGAATCCGAGGAGCACCAATCGTTTTACTGCGTCAAACCTAATTTGCATATAATTTGGGGAAAGAAAAAAAATCAATTCAACTAAAAAAATTGTTAATTAATTTGAGTGAACGTAGTCATTGCAGCTAAACACATCACAGAAGAGGGTTATTACATCATCAGTTGTGACAGCCAATCAGGTTCTGGTATGCAAATGAGGTCATGCAACAACAGTTGTACCCAGAATTTTAAATCAGTCCAAACTGCTCTGGAGGAAATGAACTCGAGTGTCACTGCCACTGCGCCCTATCAACACAGGAGAGTGTTATTACATCATCGACTATAAGAGCCAATCAGGTCCCAGTATGCAAATGAGGCCATGCAGTAACGGTTTGAAAGGAAAAAGGGGGCGGTGCTTTGTTTTCTTTGAGTATTCATGAGATCAGGATTTTTTTGATGAGGGAAAAAATATTGGCACCCCCGTGCCTTTAAAAAAAAAATCGTATTTTTTGGGGGGATTTTCAAGCTTTACACAAACACGTGACGTTATAGACGTCCTGCAGACGAGAGTGAACCATCGCTAGCGTGCGGTCAGATCCGAAAGTCAGAGACTGCGTTTCCGAAAATAAATAAATAAATAAATAAATAATAAGACTGTATTGATGATGATTTTACTTTATCCATTGTGCAGATTTGGAGAATTCTATTTCCTGTTTTTCACCGATATTCAAATTTACTGAGGAATTTAACACATAAGGACGTGGGCAAACAGAGTGTGTGATAAAGCGTACACGTGTTACTGCTGGAATAAAACATGACTTCATGTCAATTAAAAAAAAAGAGAAGTGATTAAAAGGTGTGATATAAAGATCTCTCAAACTGCTAAATCCTGAATTTATTGTCTTGTTGTATATTTGATGTGTTAACTTCTAACACTGCCGCAGATCTCGGACTCGACTGCGTGCTCATCCTCTATAAACCGTCATGATCTGATCCACATCTTCAGCCCAAAAGCGAAAAAAACCAGCTGGCCTGAAATCAAACCTGTCTGATGTTTATCCATGTGGAGATGGATGTGGCGCTCAATCAGACGCCGCTTTTGATCTCCAGGCGTTTCGAGAGCAGGTTTGTCATTTCCGTACCGTCACACGCTGACATCTGCGTAGATCACAGCTGGATACACATCTGACACGGCTGCCTCTCTGCTTTCAGCGCGACACGCCTCAGCATCGGCACGGCGACAGAAAAGAGACGAGACGCTGCTCTGATTCCACATACGGACCCGCAGAAGCCGAGCTCAATCAGGAATCCTTCTATTTTTATCTAATGTTATTCATCACACCGCGGCGCTGTTCAGTTCTGGATCCTGATTGGTCAGAAGGTGTTGATTAATTTTCTATAACAGTAGTGCAGCTGCAAATCACAGGTTTTTTTTTATAATTAATGCTCTCATTCTAATACGTTATCGTTTCTATAGCAACAGCTCATTCACAGGGACGTGAACAGCGGACGCGCCACATAACGTTTTTAAAATAAATCGTTGATATGTAAGAAGATTGATGGAAGGAGTCTCCAGTGTCAGCGCTTTGTAATAGTCAGAGCTAAAGCTGTAACGTTTCGACATCCTCAGCGGTTTCTTTGCGGTTTCTCGGTAACGACTCTTTATAGCTGCTATAACGTAAGTGAGAACAGGACACTGTTACTAAGAACCGATTAAAAAGTTGGATGTTTCGTTCTTTAATAAATAAAATATCGTACTCGTTGCTGTGGTGTAAAAAGCAGCTATAAACAGTCGATCCTGTCAGTGACAGATGAGCAGCTGTGATTGATGATCAGTAAAACATCAGCGTGTGACGACATGAAGGTGATAAATCTGCTCTCAAACCACCTGAAACATCTCACGATGGAATGAATGGAATGAAGTGGAGCTCTGCTACAAACACAGATCGAGCAACAGGACAATCAACTCCTCACAGGTTACAGTTTCAGTCCTCTCATGTCCTCTCATCATGTTAACGTTAATGCTGGTGTTGGTGTTAATGTTAATGTTGGTGTTAGTGTGATGATGTTGGTGTTGATGTTAATGTTGGTGTTGATGTTGATGGTGTTAATGTTAATGTTGGTGCTGATGTTGGTGCTGGTGTTGGTGTTAATGTTAATGTTGGTGCTGATGTTGGTGTTAATGTTGGTGTTAGTGTGATGATGTTGGTGTTGATGTTGATGGTGTTAATGTTAATGTTGGTGCTGATGTTACTGTTGATGGTGTTGGTGGTGTTGATGTTGGTGCTGATGGTGTTAGTGTTCATGATGGTGCTGGTGTTAGTGTTAATGTAAATGTTCATGGTGTTGATGTTGATGTTGGTTTTGATGTTCATGTTGGTTTTGATGTTAATGTTGATGGTGTTGATGTTGTTGGTGTTGATGGTGTTAGTGTTCATGATGGTGCTGGTGTTGGTGTTAATGTTAATGCTAGTATTGATGTTAATGTTGATGTTGGTGTTGATGGTGTTGATGTTGATGTTCATGGTGTTGATGTTGATGTTGGTTTTGATGTTGATGGTGTTGATGTTGGTGTTGATGTTAATGTTCATGGTGTTGATGTTGGTGTTGGTTTTGATGTTGATGGTGTTGGTGTTAATGTTCATGGTGTTGGTGTTGATGTTGGTTTTGATGTTGATGGTGTTGATGTTGGTGTTAATGTTCATAGTGTTGGTGTTGATGTTGGTTTTGATGTTGATGTTGGTGTTCATGGTGTTGATGTTGGTGTTAGTGTTAATGTTCATGGTGTTGGTGTTGGTGTTGATGTTGGTTTTGATGTTGATGGTGTTGGTGTTGATGTTGGTGTTGATGTTGGTATTTTGCACAATCATTCCTGATCACTAACTGATGAAAATAAAGTCATTATTGACATTTTAGGAGAAAAAAAACCAAAATTTCAGATTTTCTCATTTATAAATATAATAAATATAATCATCTATCATCCAAATTCATTTTCTCCAAACAGACACAACTTAGAGAAAACGAGTCTTAATGGTCTTACAGCACATACCAACGGCAGTAATGTGGTCATGTGACCAGGAGAGACTGGATCCGTCACCTGACTGTAGTGAAGCCGAAATAAATCCATAAACAATATCACATTTTCAGACTTTTTTTAAAAATGTGATGAAAATTGTGATGCAACACGACATCTGAACCAATCAGCTTCTTTCTCTTTTCCAGTCCGTGAGTGAATCATGAACATGAACAAGATGAAGAGACATCGAGATAAATGAGTTTTAAAGACAGTGTCCACTTTCCACAGCGCTTCCACTGACTCGCTCTAATAATCATAATAATCATAATCATAATAATGATAACTCTCATTAATACTCTCAATCATAATAATAATAACTCATTAATACTCTAACAGCCTCCTTAACACTCTCTTAATACTCTCATTATTACTCTCCTCAACACTCTCATTAACACTCTAATAATACTCTCATTAATACTCTCCTTAATACTCTCATTAATATTCTCCTTAATACTCTCATTAATATTCTCCTTAATACTCTCATTAATACTCTCCTTAATACTCTCCTTAATACTCTCCTTAATACTCTCATTAATACTCTCCTTAATACTCTCCTTAATACTCTCATTAGCACTCTAATAATACTCTCATTAATACTCTCATTAATACTCTCCTTAATACTCTCCTTAATACTCTCATTAATACTCTCATTAATATTCTCCTTAATACTCTCATTAATATTCTCATTAATACTCTCCTTAATACTCTCATTAATACTCTCCTTAATACTCTCCTTAATACTCTCCTTAACACTCTCATTAACACACTCATTAATACTCTAATAATACTCTCATTAATACTCTCATTAATACTCTCCTTAATACTCTCATTAATACTCTCATTAATAATCTTCTTAATACTCTCAAAATACTCTCATTAGCACTCTAATAACCCTCTGATTAACACTGGATTCACGTGTGTGTGTGTGTGTGTGTGTGTGTGTGTTTCCCACTGCAAGTTTGACTGGTCTCCTAACTGGGGTCAGAGGTCATATGAAGCACTCTTTCCTCCTTGATGTCACATTTACCTCCACTGCATTACCTCGGCTGTGTCCCAATCCCTGCTGTGTGGAGGCCATTTATAAAGTTAAAGGTCAAAGGTCATTATAAACTACTCCTGTCTTCCTTGAGCTTTGTTCTCCATCGCGTTGGCTGTGTCCCATTCCACTCAATCAGCCCTAGCTGGAATGGAAGGGAGGAAGGGAACAGGCTTCAAGGGCACTATCTGTGTCCTGATAATCTCTGCTCTCCTCCCTAAACTCAGCAAGGGGTTCATGAGGTCAAAGGTCAAAGGTCGTATAAAGTATTTCTTTCTCCTTTGATACAGTGGCTTCATTCTCTGTTGCTCGGTTGCGTCCTATTCCCCACACACGAGCTTATAGAGGGAACAAAACAAGCTTGAGCTTATGGAGGAAGGGAACGAGGATCAAGGGCGCTAGCAACTCTCCTGCCCTCCTCCCTAATGGCGTGGGTGATTTAGGGTCACTCGGCCGAGGGGTCGTTTAGGGGTCATATGAAGTACTCCTTCCTGCTGTCCCTGAGCTCCGGTTGAGCCCGCGGGTCCTTCTCTTTGGGCTGATGAGAACGTTCGCGTCGAAAACGCAACAGGAAACGCATCATCACCGCTACGACGCACAGCACGACCAGCAGCAGCGCAGCTATCAAACCTGCACATGCACAGAGACACAGACAGCGAGACAGGAAGACTGAAAATAAGAGCGTAAGACAGAGAGTAAGACAAGTAGAGAAAGAAATAGGATGGAATGTAAGACAGGTGGAGAAAAAGAAAGAGGGAGAGTAGAACAGAGTGAGATAGAGAGTAAGATGGGTGGAAAGAAAGTAAGACACAGATGGAGAGTAAGACGGAGAGTAAGACAGATAGAGAGAAAGTAAGACAGAGAGAAAGACAGATAGAGAGAAAGTAAGACAGAGAGAAAGACAGATAGAGAGAAAGTAAGACAGAGAGAAAGACAGATAGAGAGAAAGTAAGATGGAGAGAAAGACAGATAGAGTGAAAGTAAGACAGAGAGAAAGACAGATAGAGAGAAAGTAAGATGGAGAGAAAGACAGATAGAGTGAAAGTAAGACAGATGGAGAGTAAGACAGATAGAATGAAAGTAAGACAGAGAGAAAGACAGATAGAGAGAAAGTAAGATGGAGAGAAAGACAGATAGAGTGAAAGTAAGACGGAGAGTAAGACAGATAGAGAGAAAGTAAGACGGAGAGTAAGACAGATAGAGAGAAAGTAAGACAGAGAGTAAGACAGATAGAGAGAAAGTAAGACAGATAGAGAATAGAGACAGAAAGAATGGAGAGACAGGTAGAGTGAAAGTAAAAAAAAAAAAAAAAAAAAAAACGTTGCAGAGAAACAGAGACAGAAACTGAGAGGATGATGGGATACGACGGCGATGGCGGCGACGGTGTTTACCTCCGATCACGGCCGAGTCGCTCGGCTCCGAGTTCTTCAGACGCTCCTTCCCTCGCTTCTCTCCGTCTGTGTGGTCTGAGAGGAGGAGAGGAAAGTAGCCGAGACTACTGAGCTACTGCTTCTCAAAGCCACACCCACATTCCCATATATGGTCTTCACGCCACACCCACTCAAGAGCTGGTCTCGTTTGCTTACATGAACTCAAAGTCTTATTAGGATGAAAGTGCTAGAACATCGCTAGATGAGACTCACACTAGCCCCGCCCACTCAGTTCACGCTAAGCCCCGCCCACTCAGGTGTCCCAGGTGTAGCTGTTACCTGACAGTGAGTGTGAGTGGGATCTATCAGCCAGCTCTCCACAGTTGGACTCCACCAGATTCCCGAGCACACTGACCAATGAGCTTCCTCGATTCAAAATGGCTGCTTTTAAAGGAGCGAGGTGATTGAACTGGACCGACGACAGGCAGCCAATGAAACCTCTCGATCCTGCCTGGAGCACCTCCTCGTCCACGCCCACTCGAGCTGAGCACCACAGAGACGCAAACATGTCAGTAAAACACAAAATGAATATTCCAACATTAGTGTTCTGTTTTTATGTAATTGTCTCATATCTTTATGAACAAAGAAGTAAACAAATAAATATATATTATTTTATTTTTATGTGTCTGAACTGCTTTTGTTGGGAAACAAAAATATATTTATTTTTGATAAAATATTGTTGTTTAATTTTGTAATAATGTTTCTCTAAAAACATGTTCACATATTTAAAGTCACTTTAATTTATTTTTGATTTTCTAAGAAAAAAAAAGTATTATTATTTTATTTTTATGTCTCAGTTTCTCTAATGAGCGTAAGGGCTAGGCTTAAAGAAAGAGAGAGAAAGAGAGAGAAAGAGAGAGAAAGAGAGAGAGAGAGAGAGAGAGAGAAAGAGAGAGAGAGAGAGTAGATAATGTAGTTAATGTAGCTAACTATGATATACATCACGTACATTACATTTAGGTTAATGATTTTAAAGTGTGTCACATGACCTTTTTCTGTCACATGACCTTTTAAAGTGTGTCACATGACCTGCACACGTTATTTCCTCAGGTTTTACCTACGAGCTGAACGAGTATTAAACTATTCATTAAACAAATAGTTTAATGTTCCTACTGGTGACTCTGCCGAGCGTCAGCGAGCGGATCAGGTTCAGCTCTCGGTCTGTGGAGAGACCGAACTTCCGACTCACGCCCTTATCCACCTGAGGAGAGGGGAAGAGAAATTAATACGCGTTAATGAGTGCTAATGAGTGTTAATGAGCGTTAATGAGTGCTAATGTGAGTTAATGAGTGTTAATAAGTGTTAATAAGTGTTATTAAGCGTTAATAAGTGTTAATAAGTGTTATTAAGTGTTAATAAGCGTTAATAAGTGTTATTAAGCATTAATAAGCGTTAATAAGTGTTAATAAGTGTTATTAAGCGTTAATAAGTGTTAATAAGTGTTATTAAGTGTTAATAAGTGTTAATGAGTGTTATTAAGCATTAATAAGTGTTAATAAGCGTTAATAAGTGTTATTAAGCATTAATAAGTGTTAATGAGTGTTAATAAGTGTTATTAAGCGTTAATAAGCGTTAATAAGTGTTAATAAGTGTTATTAAGCGTTAATAAGCGTTAATGTGAGTTAATGAGTGTTAATAAGTGTTAATAAGTGTTATTAAGCGTTAATAAGTGTTAATGTGAGTTAATGAGTGTTAATAAGTGTTAATAAGTGTTATTAAGTGTTAATAAGTGTTATTAAGCGTTAATAAGTGTTAATGAGTGTTAATGTGAGTTAATGAGGGTTATTAAGCGTTAATAAGTGTTAATAAATGTGAATAAGCGTTAATAAGTGTTAATAAGCGTTAATAAGTGTTAATAAGCGTTAATAAGTGTTAATGAGGGTTATTAAGCGTTAATGTGAGTTAATGAGTGTTATTAAGCGTTAATAAGTGTTAATAAGTGTTATTAAGTGTTAATGAGTGTTAATGTGAGTTAATGAGTGTTAATGTGAGTTAATAAGTGTTAATGAGTGTTATTAAGCATTAATGAGTGTTAATAAGTGTTAATGAGTGTTAATGTGAGTTAATGAGTGTTAATGAGAGTTAATAAGTGTTAATGAGTGTTAATAACAGCTGCCGGAGACGTAGTGCTCGTACCTGGACGTACACGTCCCTGCCCTCGCGGTGGAGCTGCACTCGGTGCAGTTGTCCGTTAGCGAGGTTCTGCTCCGTGGCCGTGAACACGTCCGGCTCCTTCTCACGCCTCAGTTTATACCAAATCTGTAAACTCCCTGAGAGACGAACGAGAAAACACACGAACGCAGAGCTCTCGACGTTCCCGCTGCTCGGCTTCCACAAAAATAAAACTCGACACTCCCTCTCCTTCTTCTCGCTAATTACTGAGGACTGGCTAATCTTCACTAACCTTCGCTAACCTTCCCTAACTCTCGCTAACTCTCGCTAATTCACTTTACTCTCCACTTTTATTAGCTTTCCACCAGAGACTCCAAACTCAAAACTATCTAAAAATGCACCTAAAAAAACACAATGTCAAAATAAAGCTCATTGAAATCCAATAAAAATATTAAAAATAAATAAGTACAAACTGTAATAATAACAACAGAATTCACTGAATGGTTACTACACAGAGAACTAGCTAGCTAAGTACAAAAGAACGAAAGAATATTTTGAAAAAAAAAAAGAAAAGAAAAGAAAAAACTGAAATTTTGATAACACGGGGAAAGAAAGAAGGAAAGAGAAAGTAGAATACACCATAAAAAGAACTAAAAAGAAAAAATTTAAATATATAACAATAACGCAAAATACTGAAATAATAATAATAATAATAATAATAATAATCAGATTAACAAATTAACTCAAATTAGCTAATTGATGAACTAACTAAAGAAAAAGCATGAAAAATTAGTAAAAAATGAAAGAAATTAAAGAATTCAAGAAAGAAATAGTGAATTTGAGAGTATAACAGGTAGCTAGTGACCTCGCTAGTGAATATAATGATGTAAATAAATATAATAAATATAAATAATGAAGGTTTATAGTTAGCGTGTTAGCGTGTTGCTAGTTAGCATGTGTACCGTTATGAGCCAGGATTATGGCCATGTACTGCTGCTGGTACGTGGTGACCGTCATCAGCATGGCGGGAGATCTGGTGGTGAGGAAGCGGAAGGCGACGTTCTCCCGAGACCTGCTGCTCTGAGCGTAGATGGCCGACGACTGACGGCTGGCGTTGTGCATCACCGAGAACGGCTCCTGGAACGTGTACGTCACCGACGTGCCGCTCTCAAAAGACACGGAAACTTCTAGCGACGGAAGAAAAGAACGTGAAGGTGTTAAGAGTCATGCATCACATGGCGAGGACACAATGATCTCGAAAGAACGTAACGTCAGTAACAGCGATGGCTAATTACGTATTTTGTCAATTTGTACAAGCGTTACTTCATAGCAGTTGTAGATTTTCGTACGTAATTTAACAAAATCCGGCCACAAAAGTTAACATTTCGATGTTTTTAAAAACAGGACTACGTCGCTAATTGACCTCTTTTTGACTGGTTTGGTTGATAATAGTTGACAGAGGCTACGTTTTTTTCTGAAACATGCGAGAAAACTTGAAAAGGAAGAGGCGAATCAACATAAAATAAAACATAAATAAAAAATTAAAATATTCAAGCAACAATTTATTGCTAGCTAGTTAGCTAGCTTACTAACAGACTGGCATACAAACATTTGTTAATATTTTGTAGAAAAGGGCTATCTAGCTAATTATTAATAAATAAATACAAATACATACAAAGAACAAAAAGTGAAGAATATAAATGAGTGGGGGCGGAGCTAGCATGTGTAACTTTTCTTACTAAATGTGTATGTAGTTTAACAAATTTGTCTCGATATAAATCATACATTATTTGTGTAAAATCTTCTCTGTGTCTTGTTTGATGGACCCAAGCGAGGTTCTGATTGGTTGAGATCCAGAAAAGGGGCGTGGTTTAGAGCTGCCAACTTTTCCTGCAACTTCTTAAGCCAAATCGTCCACGGCGGTTGTGAAATCATTTGCCTTTTCGCTCCACTTCCTCTCTTTCCTGCTATCAGCCTGCTAATGTTCCACGAAGGAAGAATCTAAACGCGTCAAATAAACCCGCAGAGACAGAAGTTTAAATGTATGCTAAATTATTCCGAGCCTGAGCCGAGCCGCTTCGCACATGACCGGGTTTGTTCGCTCATTACTTCTGGAGAAACGGTAAAAAAGCGCCGGCCTTCGGGAGGAAGAAAGGAAAGGAGAGGGGAAATAATTAGAGAGGTTTGACTGGCGTAGCGGTCTGACATATCGCAGAATTTGCTCTGATAGCTTCGGAAAACGGTGCGACGGACAGCGAGACTCCGTCAGGACGAGCCGGGTCGCAACCTTCTGCAGGAAATTCTCACCGGTGATGGCGGATAATGGTAATAGACACCTCATTAAGGAGGAAGAAATGGGCAAGTGAGTAAGAGAGAGAGGAAGAGAGGGAGAGAGAGAGAGAGAGAGAGAGAGAGAGAGAGAGAGAGAGAGGCCAGTAATTTTCTCATCGTTTCTCCTCCGGCACTTTGATCACACTTTTACAGCCCACTTGATGTCTCCTGTCACACGGTTTGAGTTATCGGGAATAACTGTGGGATAAAAATACACACTGAGAGCGATGAAGGAGATGTGAGAGACGCTTCTGTACGTTATCACAGACATCACCGGGGCTTTTACATCCGTGTGCCGTCTTTATTTTTCATTTATTATCTGCTGTAGCAGCGGTAGTGGTGGTGGGAATTTCTAGAAGATATGACCGGATATCACCGGATATGACTCAAATCCGCCATTATCCGTATCCCGTTCCACGTCACATGACGCTACTCCTGAAGGAAAGAAGAACTTCTTTGGAGGTTGCCAGATATCTACTGATAACGAGTTACATACGGTAGAGCAGCAGGGTGCCAATACTTTAATCTTTTATTTAAGTTTTATTATTACTGTCTCTATAACAGCACTTTCCAAAGTTGTTTTTTTTCTTATGTCACAGCAATCCACCAGCAGTGAATTCTTTTAGTTAATTAAACAACAACATGCACTTTTTATCCATTTCTAGTTACATTAGCGTTGTGGAGGTCACTTCCTCTTCTCACTGCGTTATACGGAACCTAAACATAGGAGGATTTCTGAGGCTAACCCTAACCCTATGTAGTGAGCATGTAGAGTGAACAGGAAGCTGCTTGGGATTGAACATGACAGCTTGGATGGGGATCATGAATAAGACATGTTATGAGAAGGTTATGAACGCTTATGAGCAGTGTCTGATGACGCACCGGTCTGACAGTGCGGTCCTCCGTACGCCGAGTGTGTGCAGTCACACACATATCCGCTGTTCCTCTCGATACACCGCCCTCGGTTGTGGCACAGCCGCTTCTGGCTGCTGCAGTGACCCGGACACCCCGCGCTCACCCCCGGGGTCATTTTGGCGCGTTCCTCCAGGTCAAGGGTCATCCCATTTATAGTTAACGCTCTGATGCATCCCAGAAATCCCTTCTGTCTGGAGGCGGTTCCTCCTGCGGGGGCGAGAGGTGGACGTGAGAATAATTCAGAATAAACCACTCGCACTGCTGCCTTCTACTGTTTATATCTATTACTGCTACTATTCCGGCTAACATTACGCAATTAACCGATAATTATACGTGAGAATAGCTTGACGTCGCGTTATTACTATGTAATTACTTGGTAATAAATATCAGAAATGTAATAAGTTTGAAATAAGGACTTCTGGCAGCTCCATGAGCAGTTATTTCACCAGAAAAACGTCCCTAAATGTATTAAAAAGGTTTAGTCAGGAATAAAAAAAAAAAAAACGATGTGGACAAGGTGGTGTACGATATAAATCTTGGAAATTGGATTTAAATATAACATCATTAATCCCCCCATAAAGAGTGATGTGTTCACCTGAATGTGGGCGTGGCCAGGGGGCATGTGCGATTATAGGCTCGTACCTAATTAGGATTTCAGTGAAACGCTGCTTTAAGTAAAAATAATTAGTCCAAAACATGTAAACAGTGTGACAGTGATGAAACTAGAGCACATGCAAACAAAGAAGAAACAAGCTTTATAAAGTTCAGAGAGAGTTCATAATAATTATCATTTGATTTAAAGACACACCCAGAAACCTCGAGGTGACTTTTGATGACCACATTTCAAAAACCGCACGATCCTGAAAGTACAACATCAAGAAAATCAGACTCTATCTCCCTGATCATGACACACGGCTACTGCTTGTGGGCGTGGTTAACTGGTAACTCTAGGTTCTATCACCTGGTAAAAACCAGAGAAGGTGTGGCCTAGGAACTGAAATGGGTGTGGTCTGGTGTCACCTTCACAAGAGTACGTCCAAAATCTTGTATTAAAAAAAAGGGCGTGTCCTACCGATAAACAGCTGTCCGTTGAGCTGCAGGCGGGCATGGCCACTGGGCGGAGCTTCCAGGAAGCGCAGGGGGAGCTGGTCCACCTGCAACGACGCCTCCTTCACGTTTCGCTCGGCTCGGATGTGGTGCCACTGCTTGTCGTTCAGAGGGACGTGGGACTTCACCGTCAGTACCAGTGGACCGTTTCCGACGTCAAACGAGAACGTCACCGTGGATGGAGCTGAGGGGGCGGGGCCAAAAGTCAAGATCAAAGATGGTTGGTAGAGGACAGCCGTGTTATTCCCACAGCTCACTGATAAACACGAACCATCTCACATTGGCTGGAACATCCGGCAAAGAACATCAACACATTGAAGAACGGGAAGTTTTATCTATCTGGCCACCTTCAAACTTGATGCTTTTAAACACCGATTTTAGTGTAAAACATTCTCATTGTTGAACTCATTTTTGCCAAAAACAATACGTTAGGTAGAATTCCAATGTCCTGAAAAAGCCAAATGGAATGTTACGGAATGAACAATATGAATGGAGGAGAATGTTCTGGAAAATTGCACCATTCCGGGAGAACTGGGGTCGTATTGTTCCTGTCATTCATCACCAAACTATCAGCTAACTATCTAACATTAGCCACCAGTCGTGCACTGCGTTATTAATGACACTCGCAGGCCGTGGAAACAATCGCGCTGTCAGGGAGATGAAATATCCGTGTGCTGGATTGTGAAACAGTAAAAAGATCTGGCGTCGAGGATAAATCACCTTACAGGAAGACGCTAATAAACCTTTATCCTTGTTTAAGAACTCGCCTCACCGTTCAGCTCCAGCCGGATAAAATCTCTGACTCCCAGATTCTCCAGGAAGACTCCAGAGGGCGCTGTGGTCTTGAAGTAAAAGGAGATGTCGACGCTGAGCTCGGCCTGCAGTGTGGGGAAGTGCAGGGACGACGACTCCTGATAGAAAGACACGGCGTTCCACAGAAACCCTACGGATCAAAACGCCACGTAACGGAAGATATGAGCTCCTGACTTCAGCTGTTAGCGTACAGCAGCGACATCACGGCTTATTGCTAGCGTTAGCATAGCTTCTAGTCACAAATACTGCAAAATAAGGCATTCCGAACAAAAAAACAGTAACGTATGGCACAATAAATAATACATTTATAGTAAATAAGTCTAGTAAAATTCTGAAGCGTTCTGTCAGTGTATTTTTTCATGGCAAAGTTTCTAACTTATTTATTATGAATTACACATTTGATCAAAACAGAAAAAAAAAAAGAAGTCTTTTTCGTTATTATATTCTCACTGAACAAATCTGAAAAATGCAGCCGTGAAACCATGAGTTTGAGTCAAATTCAATCCTGAAAAGCGTTAAGACAAAAATAATAATAATTAGACGAAGAATTTACTTTTGTTTTACTTGGTATTTATTCGATTTTTTATTAGCGGAGTGTCTTACGGTCTCCGTGGCACTGCAGAGAGCCGACTCGGTACACAGCTTCCGAGCCGCTTCGGTTGGTGTCTCCCACCACCATCTCAGTGACGGGAAGATGCTCCTTATAGGACAGCAGTCCGGTATCGTTCTCCCTGAAAAGCACACGCGCAGAGCAGCTCGTAATGTTTAACGTCCATTAAATGTCCATTAACAAAAGACACTCACATAATTAATGAAATCCTAAACAGCCAAACAAAACTCAGCACAAATACAGCTGATTTTCTAAAATGTCTTATTTATTTATTTATTTATTTATTTA
>CM075027.1:17512114-17522567 GCA_037576675.1 Pangasius sanitwongsei
CTCTCTCTCTCTCTCTCTCTCTCTCTCTCTCACACACACACACACACACACACTCTCTCTCTCTCTCTCTCTCTCTCACAAACACACACACACTCCATATTTATGGAGATGAAAGACAAAGTGCACATTTCCTTCAATAAAACAGTGTCATTGTAGTAGTTCTGAGTATTTTCTACAATCACGTGGGCGTGTCCCAATCCACACTCCCTATTCACTATATAGGCCACATGAACACCATCAACAGTCCACTGTGGGCGTGTCCCAAACCACACTCCCTATTCACTATATAGGCCACATGAACACCATCAACAGTCCACTGTGGACTTCATCTTTACTGAAAGCTATTAAAGGGAAAATAAGGTGTATGTGTGTGTGTGTGTGTGTGTGTGTGTGTGTTTGAGAAGTCAGCTGAGCAAGATATGTTTCTGAGACTCATAAATATGAATGTATGTGACTGACAAGGAGACGATGTCCTGTTCCCTTAGTGAATTGAGCATTTCCTCTGCACTGATGGAGGAATGAAGTGACAGGTGTGTGTGTGTGTGTGTGTGTGTGTGTGTGTGTGGAAGCTCGTCACACACTTACCCTGTTGTTGGAAAGTTTACAGAACGTTCCTCTCCTCCGTTCCCTGCGCATGTGAATGAACACTATAAAGCCACAGTGATGTGAGGGTTGATGTAGCTTCGTGGTGGATGGTGGTGTTTTTGTTGTTGTTTGTTAGTGTTTGATGGTGTTTAATGCATGGGGTTCATCAGTGTTGAGGTGTATTGAAGAATGTTGGTGTTCGATGGTAGATGGTGGTGCAGAATGGAGAATGGTGATGTGTGTTGGATTTTGATGGTGTTTATTGTTATTGAATGTTGATGCTTGATAATTAATTTTGTTGTCTAATGGTGTTGGTGTGTGTTGGTGTGTGTTGGTGTTTAATGATGTATATTTAGTATTTGTTTGTGTATGTTGGTGTTTGATGGTGAATGTCAGGGTGTGTTGGTGTTTAATGATGTTAGATGGTGAGTGTTGTTTTGTGTGGAGTGTATGATAATGAATGTTAGTGTTTGATGGATGGCTGGGGGTGATGTTTATTGAAGAAAGTTGGTGTTTGATGATGAATGTTAGGATGTTGATGTGTATTGGAGTTTGATGGTGTTTGTGAGTGTTGGGTGTTTAGTGATGAATGTTAGTATTTTAATGGTGAATGGTGGTGTTTGATGGTGTATGTTGGTGTTTGATGGTGTATGTTGGTGTTTGATGGTGAATGTTGGTGTTTGATGGTGTATGGTGGTGTTTGATGGTGTATGTTGGTGTTTGATGGTGAATGTTGGTGTTTGATGGTGAATGTTGGTGTTTGATGGTGTATGGTGGTGTTTGATGGTGAATGTTGGTGTTTGATGGTGAATGTCAGGGTGTGTTGGTGTTTGGTGATGTTTAGTGAAGAATATCAGCTTGCTTTACATGTAGAATCCTAGCAGTGCAGTGTTACAGCTTCAGTGTTACAGCTTCAGTGTTATATGAATTTTAACACTGAATTTTTTGAGCAGCTGTAAAACGTGGTGTTGTGTTTTGTTGATCATCCAGTAAGTGATTTATATCGCTCGATTAAACATGCGTATAAAGCACATTTCTTCAGCTCGCTTACTCTCTCTGTCTCCCTCAGTGCATTACCAAATTAATGTGGACAGCACTTAGCAGCTAAACTGAGTGTGTGTGTGTGTGTGTTTGTGCTTTGCCTGCACAGAGCTGAGGTGTGTGTGAGGCATTAATGATGAACAATGGATTAGACATGGTCCAGTTGCCAAGGGCTAAACACGCACACACACACAAACACACACACACAAACACACACTCTCACACTGCCTGAAGTGTGATGCTCAGCCAAGTTCCTCTGATCTAGTTTTGGACTGCGTGCAAAGGCCACCCAGTAGCACCATGAGTGCACACACACACACACACACACACAGCTGGCACTTCCATATTCGGGCCTCTTAATGCTCTCCCTCCGTTCTCCTGCACTGCAGCTCTAATGCAAACGATAAAAGGCTTTATTCACGCTGGAACTGAGTCAGAAATGCAAACACAAGAAAACAAGCAGAAAATGTTAAAGTTTCAGGATGATCATGTGCTCTCTCACACACTCACTCTCTCACACACACACACACACACAATGGTGTTTAAAAATTAAATAGTTATCCTTGAAGTGAAAATCTGGATTTCTCTCTCTCTGTGTGTGTGTGTGTGTGTGTGTGTGTTTATGTGTTTGATGGTTACTTATGTTTAAAATGTAATGTCGCAGGAAACCAAGAATTTAAAAATATAATTACAATTTTTATTCTATCTTTTTTAGATTTGATGGTGAATGTTGGTGTTTGATGGTGGATGTTTGATGGTGAATGTTGGTGTTTGATGGTAAACTCAGGAAAACATGAAACATGAAAATGCAGCTATACATTTTTCTTTAATGTTTATGTGCTGAAAGTATTCAGTTGGACCTAAACACCGGTGGCCAACTTAACAGTGTTAAAGTCAAAATCCAAGAGTAGCCACAGAAAAGTCGGCAAATGAGCTCAGAGCAGGTTTGCACGAGACTCCAGTGAATTCCTCGGACTAATCGTACAGCGTGGACATTCTGACGTTTTCTTCTGGATTTGTATTAAAATATTTCAAATATATTTTCAGCAGTAATCCTATAACCGAGCGCTCAACGGCATCAGCGGCTTATCGCGTGGATAACGTTACAGATTACCGTCCTGGTTCACGCAGCAGCTCAGTACGTAGAGGTGTTAACCTGATACACTGAACACCTCACACACTTCCAGCATTTCACATTCACGCTGCATTTTTATTCGCCGCATTTATCTTTGGGTTTTTAATGAGCTAATCCATTTAGGTTGGAAGGGGCTTCGTTTTAAATTCGGGAGTAACGTAGCTCGGAGTGTGTTGACGTATCGGTCGGCCCATCCTCTTTCACCTGCTATCGGATTTACATTAGAGCCGAAGGATGAAGACGGGAAAATCTATTCTGCGTGAGACTGCCAAGAGTGTTCAGCTCTCCACTTAGCGGCGCAGAGTCCCGTCAGCGGCGGCTGTCTCTTCACATCTTACACCAGCACGACCGCGTGAATCGATTTTTAAAATAACCACCTATACTCTACGTCTCCTATACAAACTGTACAGATCCAAAATCACCTCACAAAGCACTGCAGAGTTCTGCACTCTGATTGGTCAGAAGGTGTCGATTAGTTTTCTACAACAGCGGCTCTGACAGTAGCGCAGGATTATATTAATGCGCTCGTTCCAATACGTTGGCGTTTCTATAGCAACAGCTCCTTCACAGGGACTCCACATAAAGGTTTATTAACGTTAACATTTATGGAAGGAGTCTCCAGTGTCAGCACAGTAACTTTAAGTTTTCCGACATCTTCAGGACAGAGGAGTTTTATGGTTTGAGGTTTCTCCGTAACATAACGAGAGAGAGGAAAAAAGAGAGCTGCTATAACGTAAGCGAGAACAGGAGCGAAATTGTTAAATAATCAATCAATCCAAAATGGATCCAGACGTTTTAGAACCTACGTTTTCAGGGGTCGATGTTAAGTCCTTCTTTAGATCCAGTTTTTCTAACTACACGATCATTTGATCAGTTTCATCCCTATACACGATTACGCTCACTTCTGGAAGAGGGAAATTTTGAAGATATCAAAATCTACCAAGCTAGCTAATTCACTAGAACCTTCGTAATTCCGGTTTCATGGAAAGGAAATAAGATCTGAGGAGGACATGAGGTCCTAAACCTGCTCTTCACGTTCACGTTCGTGCTCGAGTGTGTGCTGTGTCGTGTTTCCTCATCATGCCGTGAGTAATTCAATTAAAAATTCAAATCATGTCACATCATGTTCAGAATTGGGACACACACACACAAACACACACACGCACTCTGAATACACTAAACAGAAACGCAGCTCTCAGTATAAACCATCGTCGTCTTTAACCTTCACTCACAGATCGCTGTGTTCTCTCTCACCTCCGTTGCTAAGAAATATCTTAGCAATGTGTAAATAATGACTGTGTGTGTGTGTGTGTAAGGATTAATTAAATAAATTATACAGAATCTGTTTTTTTTACGGATATCTCGTAGCTGTTTGTCTGATAGTTGTGCTTTACTGACATTTACAGATCGAGTGTGTTGGCATCAAAGAGGCTTTAGCTTAGCTTTTAACCCACGCTAATTGGAGATTTAATTAAAGTTAATTCAGGGAGTAAAGTAGAAAATGAGGCTGACGGTATAATGCGAGAGAGGAAGAGAGAGAGAGAGATGGAGAGAGAGAGAGAGAGTGATGGAGCTTGTAATGAGTGTGGGCTTAAATCTAAAGGACACTGAACATCTCCAAACACTGAACATCAGATACACACTGAACACTTCAGCGTTTTAATAAGAGTTTATTGGGACGAGGCCGAGCTTCCGGTTTTAGGGAAATTTTAAACGAAGTGTCATTTTGTTTTTTAGGTTATAAAAGTGGCCTTAGAACATGATAAAGGTCTCCAGATGTGTCCCTAGTTTTCCCTTAGTTCCTATTTCTCCCGCGTTCCCGTTAGTGCCTAGGTTTTTACTTCTTCCCTTAGTTCCTATTTTTCTGCAGTTCCCTTAGTCACTAGGTTTTCCTCATTTCCCTTAATTCGCTTAATAAAACTAAATTCACTTACTTCCAAGGATTTTCAGTTTCCTCCAGGTTTTTATTTTTAAGTTCATAGGGTTTCTTAGTTTTCCTGAGTTCCCTTCATATGGTTTTTTCAGTTCTCTTAGTTCCAAAGTTGTTTTTTTTTTTTTGTAGTTCCCTTAGTTCCTATTTTCCTCTATTTCTCTTAGTCACTAGGTTTTCCTATTTTCCCTTAATTCCTAGATTTCCCTTGTCTCATTAGTGCCTAAGTTCACTTACTTCAAAAGGATTTTCAGTTTCTTCCAGTTTTTTTCCAGTTCATAGGGTTTCTTAGTTTTCCCTAGCTCCCGTAGTTCCTGGGTTTTCCAATTTCTATTTTACTTCGTGCCTTTTCCCCCCAGATTTTCCCAGTTCCACTATTTCCTCGGTTTTTGTCTAGTTTTTCTCAGTTCCACGAGTCTCAAAGTTTTCCTAGTTCCCTTCATATATAAATATGTTTTTTTTTCCAGGTCTTTTAGTTCTAAAGTTTTTTCTTTTTTATATATAGTTCCCTTAGTGTCAAGGTTATCCCAGGTTTAATATTTCTTTTTAATAAGTCTAGACAGGTAAGCTAGCTAATTAGCAGGTACGATCAGCAGAAGTGCTAACAGTGTTGTTATGGTTACAGTCTGCTCTTCAAGTGAGATTTTTTTTCATATCAGCACAAAAGGTGTTCACGGCCAGCCATTTTCCTGCAGAAGAAGAACACTGAGCGTGAAAGCAGCATATGAGAGAGTTCGCTATAACCTCGTCTGTCACAAACAAGCTGAGTGAGTTTTATGGATCACCTCCAGCCGATCACAGCACGGAGCTCACCTGTAAATACTGCAGAGAACAGAAGAACTGAATAATCGTGTGTGTGTGTGTGTGTGTGTGTGTGTGTCTTTGACTACTGAGGTCACATTGCTATAGATCTGCCTGCTGTTGTGAGCTGTAATTACATCTGACACACAGTGCTGACCAATTACTAACACACACACACACACACACACACACACACACACACACGTCTACTGTACAGAGAAAGAGAGAGTGAAAGACACACACACTCCTGTCACATCCATCCTGATTCTGTCTCCACTGAGTCCAGTGAAATTACCTTTTATGGTCAATGCTTCCTGTTCTTCTAAACTCACTCTGTTCATTGGTTCCCTCGATTCCCTACACCTGGTGCTTGGTTCCTCTCATTGCATTCTTTTCCTGGTTCCTTCGTTCCAAGGTTTTCATGTTTCCAGTTTTCCAGTTCCCGTCACCAGCACCCTAGCCTGGATCCTATGTGTCCTAGTTCCCCAAGTTCCCTTCCTATGTTTCTCTGAGTTCCCTTAGTTCCATGGTTCCTGGTCTCTTTAGTTCCCCCAGTTCCAAGGTTTTCAGTTCCTCTCGTTCTTACATTTATCCTAGTTCCCTTACTTCCAATGTTCTCCTATTTCTTCTAGCTCCTATGTTCTTCCTAATATCCTTAGTTCTATGATTCCTGGTCCCTCTATTTTCACCAGTTCCCAGGTTTTCACTTCCTCTGGTTCAATATTCCTATCTAAATTCCAAGGTTTTCCAAGTTCCTCCAGTTGCAATTGTTTTCCAAGTTCCCTCCAGTTCCAAGCTTTTCAGTTCCTCTCGTTCCTACATTGTCTTAGTTCCATTAGTTCCTGGGTTTTCCTAGTTCTTCTGGCTCCTCTGTTCTTCCTAGTTCCCTTAGTTCCATGGTTCCTGGTCCCTCTAATTCCTCCAGTTCCTAGGCTTTCAGTTCCTTCGGGTTTTATATTCTATGTTCTTTAGTTCCAAGGTTTTCCAAGTTCCTCTAGTTCCTACATTTTCCCTAGTTCTCTTAGTCCTAAGGTTTTCCTAGCTCCTGTAAATCCTACATTTTTGCTTGTTTCCGAAGTTCCAAGGTTTTCCTGGTTCCTCTAGTTGCTACATTGTCCCAGTTCCCTTAGTTCCTGGGTTTTCCTAGCTTCCTCATGTTAAACACTGAGCACTGAAGAACGGACAGAACATGGAAGTAATTCAGTGGTGGTGTTTTTTAAAGAAGAGTTAGGATTTTTCATCTTTTCCAGGTGTGACACTGAGAGTTTTATCACGGGGGACACGAGCAGCGCTACAATTACAGCCGTCACTGTGAGAAACAAACACCATCTGAACAGGGGCTGAGTGAGTCTGATCATATTAGCAGCTTTATTACAGTTCTGTTTCAGATGTGTGTGTGTGTGTGTGTGTGTGTGTGTGTGTGATATCATCACATTCCTGTTTACACACAACATGTGGGTTTATTGGGAATAGCGAGTGGCAGATGCGTCATTTAGTCATCAGAGGCAGATCTGTGGGCTGAACAGTGTGTTCATCATAATTAGTGCAAATGTTAATAAGCATGTGTTGTGCAGTCACGCCACACCATATGGCCTTCAGCGCATTAAACACCAGCGGCCTTTCGCTCGCCTTCGGCTTAATGACGGAGAAATAACAGCGGCTCCGAGTGTGTAAGTGGGAGTGTGTTAATAGTCTGCGACACACACACACACACACACAGACCATGTTTATGGTGAACCCTAGCTAATGAGAGAGAGAGAGAGAGAGAGAGAGATGGACAGAGACAGAGAGAGAGAGAAAGAGACAGAGAGAGAAACGGAGAGAGAGAGAGAAACAGACAGAGAGAGAAACAGAGAGAGAGAGATGGACAGAGACAGAGAGAGAGACAGAGAGACGAAAAGAAAGAGGGAGATACAGAGAGAGACAGAAAGAGAGAGAGTGACTGCAAGAGACAGAGAGACAGACCGAGAGACAGAAAGAGAGAGAAAGAGACGGAGAGAGACAGAGAGTCGTCTGATTGGCTGAGAGTCTTTCTGAGCACTTTGTATTTGCATACATGAATATTTATGAGCTCTAATTAGCAGTGTGTGTAGTGGAACGTGGACGTGACCCTCTCGAGCATTTCACTGCATCCGTATTCATGCAGCTAAATTTTAATAAAGATTCCGACTCCGCGTCCTTTAAAGTGACTTTTCACCTCCGAAATCTGGTGCGATGAAGCGGAGTTACAGTCACCACTCCGGCGGCGATTATTTTATTTCTAAATTTATATATTTATTTATTAAAGAACAACACGTCTTACTTTTTTTTTATCGGTTTATAAATGGGAAACAAGTTAGTTCCTGTTGTCGCTTACGCTATAGCAGCTGTAATCACTTGTTCTCTCATCAGCCTCTCTTTATTCTCTCTCTCAAAGCTAACAAGACAAAAAAATACGTAGAGAAACGGCAAAGAAGCGTAAACTTACAGCTTTACCTCTGACTGTTACAAACCACTGACACTGGAGACTCCTTCCTTACATGTTCATGTTCATTTGAAACTGTTTATGTGGAGCGAAAAAGTGTGACATCATCCTAATCATAATAATAATAATAATAATAATAATAATAATAGCGTAATGAAGAGTAAATGTCTGCATTATTGGGGAGAAAATAATTTTGTTTGCCTGACGCACACACACACACACACACACACACACACAGAGTGTCTGGTAATAAATGATGCACGCTTAGACACTGCGTAAAGAGCTCATTTACATATCGCAGTCTTTTTTGACATATATTCTTACCATAAAGGTCAACAGTTAACGCTGTAGAGTTTCTCCACTTTAACACACACGAGTCGTTCACGTGCTAAAGCGAGAACGGAGGAACGTGCGGCGTACGTATGACTCTAAGAAGAAATGAAGAGACGGTGTGATGCTCGTGTCTTGAATCGTGAAACCCCCGAATCGCTCCCGATGTCTGTTTATTCGCACATCGCTAGAGCGTTCGATGACGTCATAACGCCAGTCACTGAGGTTCTGTAATAATTATCAAAAATGTATTCATATTCCAGATGTTTAATCTCTTACTACTGGATTATAAACTCTCCCGCAGCGCTGATTTAATAAGAGATATCCTAACTTCTGTCGCAGCACCACAATATGGAGGTGGAGGAGCAACAAGCGGAAGGTGTTGGAATGAGCGCCCTCTGGCGGTGACGTCAAAAAAGGTGCGCCAGAGAAACAGGGAAGTTTGTGTAGAAATTAAAAATAAATAAATAAATAAATAAGCAGATGTTCAGCCCAGATTTTCTAAACACAGAAATTACACATGGTGCAAATGAATTCTAATATTTTAGGTTCATATTTATTTTTCACAACAAAAATACAAAAGCTGATTTATTTATTTATTTATTTATTTATTTATTTGATGTGGATCTGGCAACCCTGACGTGTCCACACTCCGTGTTACCTGTCCAAGATCAATAACGCACTAATCCATCACGTGACCACAGCCTCGCGACACATTTGCGCGTCAAAAAAAAAAAAAACGTGTCGTCGGTGCGATCGATATTTTTTTAAATTATTATTATTATTTTTTTTTTTAATTAAAACGCAACTTTTTATTTCTTCCCCCATCCACGCCACCACGTCTCGCTCCGGCGGCACATCAAAGACAAAGTGGCGCGTCGGTGAAAGCGCGTGCGGTCGGAGAGATTTAATTTATTATTATTATTATTATTATTATTATTATTATTATTATTATTATTTTCTTTTGCAGTCTGAGGTCAACACTGAAACAGCACATGATGCACAACACACTCGCGCGCGCACTCGTTTTTAATATCATTCTTTTAATCCAGTAAAATATTCACATTAAAAACATTTTAAATGCTTTCTAAACATTTAAACATCATTTTACACTGAACTTCATTTGTATCATTTATTTTATTTTTATTTGTGTTTACTAACATCTATTAAACATTTTGATAACAAGTTTAATTCTCTTTAATTCGCTTTTTAATCTATCTATCTATCTATCTATCTATCTATCTATCTATCTATCTATCTATCTATCTATCTATCTATCTGTCTGTTTTTGTTTGTTTGTTTGTTTACAGAAAATAACCCATGATACCCTTATGTGCAGTAAAACGCGCGCGTGAAAGAGTTCTTCATTGAGACCGCGCGCGACTGTTCTCCTAACACCACTTAAACAGAGTCTCACACACACACACACACACACACACACACACACACACACACAGAGGAAGTGTAAAGAAGAGGAAAGCATGTTTGTTGCTCACGGTGATGGTGGGCAGAGCGCGCGGACCGGAGCGCGCACAGAGCCGCCAGAACGAGCGCGAGAAACGTCCTGCGCGCGCCGACACCGAACGAGACAGTCCTCATCATCATCATCATCATCATCATCATCATCATCATCCGGAAATCAGCTGCGTTTTATCCAAAAGTCCAGGAGACTGTGTGTGAGATAACATCCACATCCACACACACGCGCGCGCGCGCGCAGAGATTCAGAAAGATCCAGCAGCTCGCGTCCGTTTCAGCTCGTCTGCGCGTTAACGGAGAGAGCTCGAGATGAAACACACACACACACACACACACCTACCACAGCAGCAGCCCTTAAAGACACACGCGAGCACGACACACACACACACACACACACAGAGAGAGAGAGAGAGAGAGAGAGTTATTTCAGTATATTATTATACACTGTATATGAGCCACAAACTATAAAAGGTTCCAACACACTAAAGGGTCAGATCTTTGTTTTTTTTTTGTTTTTTTGAGCAAAGGTTCCTTTAGTCCCTAAAGAACCCCTAAAGAACCCCTGAAGAACCCTTGAAGAACATTAGCCCCTAAAGAACCCCTGAAGAACATTAGCCCCTAAAGAACCCCTGAAGAACATTAGCCCCTAAAGAACCCCTAAAGAACCCCTGAAGAACGTTAGCCCCTA
>CM075027.1:17530797-17540797 GCA_037576675.1 Pangasius sanitwongsei
CTCTCTCTCTCACACACACACACACACACACACACTCTCTCTCTCTCTCTCTCTCTCACACACACACACACACACACACACACTCTGTCTCTCACACACAGACACACACTCTCTCTCTCTCTCTCTCTCTCTCACACACACACACACACACACACACACACACACTCTGTCTCTCACACACAGACACACAGACACACACACACGTACACACGCAGGGTGACAGGGTGTCTGTTCCCCTCAGTGTGTGGTCTTGCATCGCTAGATCAGTTCACTTCAGACTTCTGTATCTGTGTGTGTGTGTGTGTGTGTGTGTGTGTGTAAAATATACGATACATCATAAACTATGCTCTCTCTCACTCTTTTTTTAAATTCGGAAAGACGACCGTGACTCTAACTCAATGAGTGGGTAAAGACGGGATTAGTCAGAGAAACCTGGACCTTCCACAAAGCTGGACTTTACGGAAGAGTGATGAAATTCCGTCCGGAGTTTGGAACCCCAGCAAACACGTTCTCTGATCTGATGAGAAGGAGTCACCTCTCATTCCTTCATTCATTCATCCATCCTCTCCCTCCCTCTCTCTCCCTCTCTCTCTTTCTGTCTGAGGGAGTAAAATTCCTGTAAAATTCCTCAAGGATTCTTGTAGCATTCCCAGAAAGTTCCTGTAGAATTCCTGACTAGTTCCTGTAGAATTCCTGACTAGTTCCTGTAGAATTCCTGAACAGTTCCTGTGGAATTCCTGACTAGTTCCTGTATATTCCTCAGCTGTGATGTCAGCTGTAGGAGGAAGGAGCGTCTGCGTAACGGCTCTGTCAGTAGAAGAGTTATAATGCGTAATGTAGATGTACTCTAAGGTTTATGAGTGCCGCTCATGCCGCTGATTCTCCTAATAAACCTTCAGCTTTCATTTTTACACTCCGGATTTAAATAAAAATAAATAACAGATTTGAATAAAAAATAAATAACAGATTGTAAGTAACATAAACAAGGCGGAGCGTTTCTGCAGGACATTCATCAGAACATCCAGAAGCTCTGCTTCACTAACAGTGCTGCTGATCTTCAGCTTCTACATCACCACCATCTCCCAACATTCCTCCATGTGTTCAAACTTCACCTCCTTTATTTTATACCGTTATTAAATTTCACATTGTGCTGCGTTTAAAAGTAACTTTATGTTTATTACAAAACTTAAATAGAGCGACGTTTCTGCTCCGAACATCCAGCAGCGTCACACGTGAACTTTTATTCTGGAAGTTAAATGAAAAGGAAATAAAGAAAAACAAACCGAAAAAAAAACAGACAAACAAGCGAAAAAAGAAACAAAAAAATTTAATAAAATTATCAGTATAAGGCATTAAATAACACACACACACACACACACACTCAGTAAAGGTTTATACACACCTGATTAAATCTTAATCAGATAATAAAGTCAATAATGTAAATAATGTCTTTTATGTAAATAGTGACGTTAAAACTCATAAATTCATTTCTGAATCAAAATTTTTTTTTAAACATAAATTTCTATTTTTATAGAAATATAGAATATTATAGAATTTTATTTTTCATGTAGAATCTGCAGCCGGAGGAGCTTTTCCCAAAGCCGGGCTTCGAATATGGCGCTCGCTGAAGTACACGTGAAAACACGAGCAGATCGGCTCTTTATGGAGCTTTTTAATCCTGTTTAAACACAGTTTATTAATTTTACTACAGCGATGGAAATCACAACACAAATGTCACAACACATAATATCAACACAAAGATATTACACCAATCAATCACATCACATAGGCGGAAAAAAAAAACTTTCTGACTCCAAAAAAATAACCAAAATATTATTGAACATATTTAAATACCCTGTAAACAGTGATTATGTAAAAAAGGCTTTATGTAGCTTTTACGTATTGATATAAAGTTTACTATCATTAATGAAGTTCGTAAATGTACATACATATTATTTTTTGTTACTTAGATATTTTACTTACGTGGAAAATCTTTCTCTTAAATTTAAATCCTTCAGTGTGAGAATTATTTTTTCAGGCTAACGTGCCTATTTTTAATTTAGTAGTTATATAATTAATTTGATTAGAATAAATAGATTATAAATATATATGATTTTTACTGGGAACTGAACGCTGAACAAATATGATCCATCATCAACAAACGAGGAAACAGGTGAAGTATATTTCTGAAACCCATGAACAGGAAACTGAACAGTATGACTGCATGGTAAGACTTCGCGAGGAAACAAACAAACAAACAAAAAAATGATCACACAAACTAATCAGAGACTAATTAATGTGGAACAAGGAGCAGGTGAGTTCAATCAGGATCAACACCAATCACAGGACAGGGGCGGAGACAAGACACACCCAGTGCAGATCTGTACACGCCGGTTTCATCGCAAAATTCCATTTCGCTCCAACGTCATGAAATACTCCTGCGATAAAAACAACACGTGTTCAGTTTGCTTCTGCACTGGAGCTACGAGGCTAATGGAGCTAACGAGTAATGCTAACACAACTCTTCAGATAAACCCGGTAGTGTGTGTAAAACAGCGGCGATTGTGTTAAATTCACACTTTGAAGCGTAACGCGGAACCTAATTAGCATTCGCATCTCTTCCAGTTTTAAACTGTAGTGGGCGGGGCCTGAGGGTTGCTTCTCTTTTCAACAGATTACGTTCCACAAACCCGGAATGATACTTTTACAGAAGTTTGTCCTAGACTTGGTTCGTACACATTCATAGTGTTTATATTTTTTATTCTTTCGTTTCTCTTCAACATTTTGTGTGGATTCGTGACTAATTACAGAACTAGACTACAGAAAGCGGCAGAAACAGGATTATGAGTAGATGATAAAAGAATCCGGTGCAGATTATTTTCAGTCTGATGTTTTTTTTTCACGTTTGTTTTTGTCCTAAGCTCGACGTTGCGTTCCGAGAGCGTCGTGTTCGCCGTAGAGCACTATGTTAAAAGCGGAAAAGCCGGGTTGCCAGTTGCACGTAATAAAAATCACCCTTTTACGTCATCATGTGTAACGGTAGTTAAGTGGAAACTCGGATTTGTTTGCGCTTATTTTTCTTTTAGCGTAAGTCTGCGAAACGTTTCAACGTTGTTATGATCCGCACAAATTTCTGTCTTCCGTCAAAAATAACTCGCACTTTACCGACTTTCAGCACAAACTACAAACCTATTTGTCACACGAGTCTCGCAAACAAAACTCCGATCGTTTCACACGTAGATTTTAATAAGGAGAAGTTTAACTAGGAAATAATCCAGTCGTAATTATTCATAGATGAGACAGTTCTGATGCGAGCGGTCTTGATGCGAGCGCTGAGCCGCGATAGCTGTAATTTTCTCATTATGTCTGTGTGTGTCTGTCTGTGTGTGTGTGTGTGTGTGTGTGTGTGTGTGTGTTAGTTAATAGGAGCTCACTGTCATTCTTCTTCTCTTATTATTCCATGATATTCATATCAGCTTAATAACATTGTTTTTGTTGTTTGGCTTTATTGTACTGGTTATGAATGGCAATGTGTGTGTGTGTGTGTGTGTGTGCGTGTGGTGTGTGTGTGTGTGTGGTGTGTGTATTCGTTCTAATCATCCTAATAATGACAAAAACCTCTCCACATTCATGCTGAACTCGGATCAGCTCTTAATAGGAAGTGAAATTGAGTCAGGAATCGATAGATCCAAAGTCCCGCCTCATTTTCTTTGCCGTCCAATCAGCGATTAGCGACCGTCGCTGTCCATCATGGAGTGAGTCTCAGGAAGTAAAAATGCATTGATTAATTAATATTATACAGACATTTAAATTTTAATGTGTGTGTGTGTGTGTGTGTTTCTGTGTATAACACACAAAAATATTCACTTTAATAAAAAAAAAAAACACAATAATTTATCCTTGGCCTACTGAAATCACGAATCCAAGATATAAAGTCAGGATGAAGTATCGAGGATGAAAGGTGTAAAAATCTAAAAAAAAAGCAATAAAAATGGTTATTTTTGTCCTTTCACCCACACTACGAATGATGACAAGCTGTCATGTGTGTGTGTGCGTGTGTGTGAGCGTCAGCCGAAATTTGCATCTTCATGAATAATACAGGAGTGACGTCGCTATTTATAAACGCAAGACCTGCATGAAATCTACAGAGCGGAGGAGCGAAGCTACTGATCTGGGATCAGGTTTGGATTTCAGCGCCGTAACATCGATGGAGATGGATGCCAAAATAAAAGCGCTTAGACGAGCACTGATTTCCTCTCGGAGGAAACTGGGGGTGCCAATATTTTTGAAGCGTCCGTGATGGCAATAGGGTGTGTGTTTACTGTCGCATATCACCATATATCATTAATCATAAAAATGATAATCAGAAGGTTTGAAGAAGAAAACATAGGCTTGTTCATCTGCATTAGGATCCATTCCCTTCCTGCAATGCATTGTGGGAATCAGCGCAGAATCCGTCGCTTTCGTCCATAACGAGGTTCTTCGGAGGTTGTTGTTTTTCCGATGCTAATGAATGTTTGCTAATTGCCTCTCGCACAACATGGAAAAATGCGGCTGAACCTCGGAGTGTTCCTCCTCCAGCGCTCGTCTATTCCAATCTTTTCAATACACTGACATTAACTTGAGGCAAAATCTCCAGAGAAACACACACACACACACTCACACACACACACACACACTCACACACACACACACACACTCAACCCCAGGGTGTGATGGGAATCTTTTATAACGATTAGTCAGCCAGAGACAATCATGTCGCTAATACAGTACTGAATTAGCAACACAAAGACCATAGTGCTGAAAGAAAGTGGTGTTAGGTGTGTATAAAGAGAGTGTGTGTGTGTGTGTGTGTGTGTGTGAGAGAGAGAGAGAGAGAGAGGTGAAGATTAGTTCACCTCTCACACACACATTCATGTGGACATGCTGAGAGAAGACAGAAATGTTGAAATGTGTGTGTGTGTGTGTGTGAGAGAGAGAAAATAACCCCAGTAGGATACTGTTGAGAGGAAAAGTCTCACACCCTCACACCCTCACACACACACACACACACCCTCACACACACACACACCCTCACACACACACCCTCACACACACACACACACACACACACACACACACACACACAGGAGTGAGCTCATCCTCAGCTAGTGTTTCTGTCGCTCTTTTTCCTCTGTTTAACTTCATCCTCATGAAAAACATAAAATAATTAACGACTTAAGAAGAAAAGAAGATGAGGGATGGATGGATGTTTGGATTAATGGATGGATGGATTGATGGATGGATGGATGGATGGATAGACGGATGGATGTTTGGATTAATGGGTGGATGGATGTTTGGATGAAATGAAGAAAGGGAAAGCTGGATGAAGAGAAAGGGATGAAGACAGATGACAGAGAGGAGAAAGAATGAGACATGCTTAGAGAGAGAGAAAGAGAAAAAGAGAGGGATGAGTGTGTATGTGTGCGCGCGCGCATGTGAGTGTGTGTGTGTGTGTGTGCGCGTGTGTGAGTGTGTGTGTGTGTGCAGAGGCTCTGTTTCAGTGTGTTGTATTAGACATCATTTCTTCACTCCACTGACGCGGCTAATGTGGGCCGCCGCCTCTATCACGTGTGTGTGCATGTGTAAGTGTGTGTGTGTGTGTGTGTGTGTGTGAGTGAGTGTGTGTGCGTGTGTGAGACCTCTTCCCTGTGTTCCAGGTTCAGTCACCGTAATAACAACACTCTCGCCGGCCACTTTATTAGGAACGCCTGCACATTCGCGCGGTAGTATTCAGGACCTGTCCTGCGAAGCGGCTGCGTGTCGCCGCGAGGAGACTCGGGTTCTCTCTTTCCCCTGGCGTATCGAGGCCGTGTCTTTTCCCCATCACACATTAAAGAGACGTCTAAAAGTCAAGCGAGTCTCCTCGCCGCGTTTTACTCCCATCTATTATTCATCCGTGTTCGCTGAATTATTGATGTTCTCATAACGAGGCCCAATTACGCTCTTAAAACAGAGCGGGAGTCTAAACAGGTCCTCACAACGCTGCCCCACATATTCTCTTTATGCATTACGCAGTCAGCGGAACGGGCAGAAGGACACGGAGGAGAAGACGGAGAGATCATCAAGAAGGAAAAGAAAAGAAAAGAGAGAGAGAGAGAGTTAAACTTTAGCTAATTAGCTTCTAACTGAGATATAACCGCTCGGGTTTTTCACCATCACCACTTTTTCATCATAACCACTACAAGAGCAAGCATAAGAGTATAAACTAAACATAAAATATTATAAACTATAAGGATACAATGCAGAATTATTGGCACCCTCCATAGCATTGGATTTAAAAATGTCCTTGTGGTTAATTAGCTTAATCTCAAACTGAAAAAAATGAAAAAAATCTAACTGAAGTACATTTATTCTAAAAAAAAAAAAAAGTCCTTCCTATTATAAAATAATATATATATTTTTACTCTTAGTTAAAAAAACTAATTAAAATAATATATTTGATAATATATTTAAAATGTGTATTTGAAATCATATTTTTTTTAACAAATTCAAGTGAACAAAACGTAACTGGAGCATCACATTTATATCTGTTTATTTTGTTAAGTTTAAGTTCAGCCGAGTGTGTAGGAACCCCGACGCACTCATCCATGACTTCCTGTTTCACTGGGGTATGAATATGAGGTGACACACAGGTGACATTTTTACACCCGTCTTTTACAGAGGGTGCCAATAATTCTGGAGCTGACTGTAGAATTGGGAAAGATTGGAAAAATCTATTAATTTTTAAAATTATTTAAAATAATACTCTTATTTAGGATACGTAGGATAAGTCTCACTTTGTGCACACACACACACTCACACACACACACACACACACTCACACACACACACTCACACACACACACACACACAACATGCAAATGGAGGTGTTTTATTTACACTCTCCAAAGGGAAGTGTCCATCACGTGTCAGACAGTTTGTGTGAGTGTGTGTGCGTGTGTGTGAGTGTGTGTGCGTGTGTGTGCGTGTGTGTGAGTGTGTGTGTGTGTGTGTGCTGACCTTCAGCCACAGCTGTCACACAGGCGTGACCTCGGCTCTGAGACGGAGCGCAGGTTCGGTTTTTATTCCCTTCTTCAGTGCAGGAGATAAAACACAGGAAGTGAAAACGATGTTTATTCTGAGCTTCACTCACTCTACTGCTGCTGATATCCTCTCTATCTATCTATCTATCTATCTATCTATCTATCTATCTATCTATCTGTGTGTCTATCTATCTATCTATCTATCTATCTATCTATCTATCTATCTATCTATGTCTGTCTGTCTATTTGTCTAGCTGTATGTTCAATATTTCTGTCTATCTGTCCGTCTACGTTATGTATGATAATCCATCCATCTATCCATCCATCCATCCATCCATCTGTCCGTCTCTCTGTCCATCTGTCTATCTGCTTATCTATATATCTGTCTGTCTGGCTGTCTGTTTATTCATTCGTCTGTTGGTCTGTCTATCTTTCTTTGCCCATATACATCTCTCTGGCTGTCTGTCTCTTTATCTGTCTCTCTCTCTCTCTCTCTCTCTCTCTCTCTCTCTCTCCCTCTCTCCTTCTTCTACAGTAAAGTATGTGATGAAGTCACACTTCTGTCCTCAACACTTGATGTTGAAAAGAGACGCGGGCTTCGTCCTAAACTACACTGTGACACACTATTTAGTACAGAAGTGTGTGATTTAGGACGTGTCCCGAGTCTCTGAACCACACGGCGTCCTCGAGTGACACTAAAGGTTGTTCTGACAGAAAACACACACACACACACACACTTCCTGTCTCACAGTATTCAGGTCAAAGACGAGACATGTCCCAAATTGTGTCGGTTTTTACAGAAAATAATTAATATGCATAAATATTATATAACATCCTTCCACTTTCACTTCTCTACTCGTCTCATTAAGAGTGTTTACAGAGAAAAAACTGCATGTTAATGAAGCGATGAAGTTAGAAAGTTCCGAACGTTCCACAAAGTGATCAGATTATTCAGTACTGTACGTGTACTGGATGTGTTCATTCAGCACTCAGGGAAACATTCCGCAGGTCCTACGTTATTAGGCTGTAACGTTCCAGAAAGAACGTTCACGCAACGCTCTAAAAACACTCCAAACCGCTGTACGATCCCAACAGCCCGGAAGCAAACGTTTCTTCAGAAGACGATTTAGAATAAAAACTCGGACTGAAGGGAATAAAGTGCAGAACAAAGTCGGGGCGGCGGCGGGATTCGACCCCACAACCTTCTGGCGACTAGCGCAGAACTTTTCCCGCTCTTTTTGTCTCCGTCTCTTCGCTTCCTGCGGCGAACGGCGCAATCCATCACCGCGACGCGCTCGGAGGCTCAGTGACCGAGTGACCGAGTGCACATGAAGTGAAGGACACTGGGGTTTTAGACGTGGACCGGCGGCTTGACGTGACGTGACGTGAGGAACAGCAGGAATAATCTGAGTTCAGCTCCACGCAGTGCATTATGGGTAACGCACACACGGACAGGAATAACACGATGAAGGAGTGAGGACGGGTCCCGGATGTTTTAACGTTTGAGAGGAAATATTTTTAGCTTCATCGCTGCACAGAAACGTGACAGACGTGAAGTTAGTGGTGTTTACGTTAGAATCTTTCCTGAGTTTTTCCCCTCACATTCGTTTTTTTAACGATTCTGAACGTAATGTAAACGATTCAGTTTAACACGTCTGTGAGGTGACGTGTCGAGAAATGATGAATAAATCACAGAAATAATAAATAACACGAACATGCAGTGTTTACTGAACAAACTTCTCTCTTCCTCTTTCCCTCGTTTTTCTGTTTCATTCTATTCTACTTTTATTTTACTCTCTATTGTTCTGCCCTCTCTCTCTCTCTCTCCCCATTTCATTCTTTATTATTCTCTCACTCTGTTTCTCTTTTTTCTCTCCTTTCTTTCCTTTCTTACCTTTCTTTTTCTTCTCTCTTTATCTCTTCCAGTTTCTGTCTCGCTCATCTTCTGTCTTTATTTCTCTCTGTCTCTTTCTCGTCCTCTGTCTCTCTCTTCTCTCTCTCTCTGAGTTTCTTTCGGTCTCTCTCTCTCTCTCTGAGTTTCTCTCTCTCTCTCTCTCTCTCTCTCTCTGCAGCAGTGGTGATTGATGTGAGTTGGTGATGGGAACCATCCATCAGTGTTGGCCTGCCCAGGTGAGATGTTTTACACACACACACATTGTCGCAGTGTATCTCAGTGCTGCAGTTTGGTGTAAAGGTGTGTGTGTGTGTGTAGGTGTGTGTGTGTGTGTGTGTGTGTTTGGGGGGGGGGAGTGAAAGTTTCTCATCTCTCCTGAGTTTAATCGTCTCGCGCTCATGAATCTCTGTCACTCGTTCGTCCTGCAGGAACGAGAGAACGTTTATTAGTTCCAGTGGTTTAACCAGAATCAAATTTACACCACACCTGCAACACACACACACACACACACACACACACACACGTGCTAACAGTAATGCTGTGGTGTGTACAGTGAGTCTGCGTCACTCAGAAGAGTCAGTAGCAAAGAGAACATAGAAAACTTTTTACTGCTGTATGCTAACCTGCATGCTAATCAGCTAGTTACATAATAATAATAATAATAATAATAATAATAATAATACATAAACAGTATAAAATCATTCAAACATGCAATAAAATATCTACAAAATCAGAAGGAAGTGAACAGACAGCTAATATAATCATCCGCTAAACGACAGAACCTAGCAACATTAGCTAGCCTGATCATGCTAGGCTATCGATATTGTTTTAGCTACGACTCTACAAGTATAATAACGCTTAGCAACAACACAACTTTGCTAATGTTCGCTAGCATTGTAATTAGCATGCTACATCACGTACACAGGAAGGATGACACTCCCACACATAAAGCGTTACCTCTTTAATGATCAAAGTTCTACTTCAGAAGCTCAGTCTGTGATGCTAATCGTGATAAACAGAACAAAACCAGCTGGGCTGTTGA
>CM075027.1:17549381-17554381 GCA_037576675.1 Pangasius sanitwongsei
AGCAACGCTGCACTGCTTTGGCAATACGAATGTACAAATATTTGTCATGCCAATAAAGCACCTAAACTGAAACTGAACTGAGAGAGAGAGAGAGAGAGAGAGAGAGAGAGAGACAGAGATCTTGCGAACACTAGCACAATGTGTTTCACAATAAAGCTCAGTTTCACTTCTGTGGTGTTTGCTGCTCACGGCAGAGTGTGTGTGTGTGTGTGTGTGTGTGAAGGTGGTGTGAGGAGTGTGTGTGTGTGTGTGTGTGTGTGGAGGTGGAGTGTGTGTGTGTGTGTGTGAAGGTGGTGTGAGGAGTGTGTGTGTGTGTGTGTGTGTGTGTGGAGGTGGAGTGTGTGTGTGTGTGTGTGGAGGTGGAGTGTGTGTGTGTGTGTGTGTGTGTGTTAAGGTGGAGTGTGTGTGTGTGTGTGTGTGGAGTGATGAAGTTATTTACTCCTGACTGACGGCACAGTGAGAGGAGAGCAGAAGGTTAGAGACGTTAGCTTTGAAATGCTAATGCGTGTCTGATGCGAGGCGCAGGATTTCCCTGGCAACTTCAAAGAGCATCCATGAGTGAAGGGTCACATCAGAGAGCTGGGAGTGTGTGTGTGTGTGTGTGTGTGTGAGAGAGACCTCAGGTACAATGCCCAAACATCTGGTCAAACAGACTGAAAACATACAAAACACTCCAATCTCACAAATACTACTTCCTGAAGTGATTATTATAAAACAGAGTCGGTTCTAAAATCTGATTGGCTGAGCAGCGTATACGTCCCTGTGAACGAGCTGTTACTATAGAAACGATAAAAGAAAGAGTGATACAAGACAAAGAAAGTAAAAAAGGAAAAGACAAAAGGAATATGTGTCTGTGAGTGTGTGTGTGTGTGTGTGTGTGTGTGTCTGTGTGTGTGTGTGTATTTGTGGGTATGTGTGTGTATGTGTATATTTGTGGGTGTGTGTATGTGTGTGTGTGTGTGTGTGTGGTTTATGATTTCAGTAGTTTTTAGCTCCTTTGGTATTTTAGAATCTTTGGGATTAGTTTATTAGGATTGTATGATGAAATAAAGTGTACAGTTAGCAGTTAGCATAACGTGACAGACGTTAGCTTTAATCTCATATGCTAAGCTCTGATTGGCTGATTAGCTCAGTGTTTAGCTCAGTGTTTAGCTCAGTGTTTAGCTCAGTGTTTAGCTAGCTCAGTGTTTTTAAACGAGTTAGCATGAATTTCAGTAGGAACATTAGCATTTGGTACACATTCTTCCAGGCGTGTTTTAAAACTCAAACACTGAAGTGGTTCCATCTTTCCCTCTCTCTCTCTCTCTCTCTCTCTCTCTGTCTCTGTGTGTGTGTGTGTGTGTGTGTGTGTGTGTGTGTGTGTGTGGCTAATGCGCATCCTAAACACAAGTCCTCTTTAAAAAGTTAACGCAGCAGTGTGAGCTAAATCAGTAATTAAGGATCCATTACGTAGTTTGCAAAGTCGACGATTAAACACGGACAAACCCATAAACGGCGTAACGAGCCGGCTGCAGGGAGACGAGCGGTCGATACGCTCCGGCCGTGACCGCGTGTGTGTTTTACAGCACAACGGTTTAGTGTGTTGTTGTGTAGAAGTCGGAATGTGATGGTGCTTTTTTAACGGCGTAATCAGCGACGCCTCATTAGGCTGATACGAGAGAGAGACAGACAGAGACAGAGAGAGAGAGAGAGACAGAGAGAGAGACAGAGAGAGAGAGAAATTTCCAGAACTTTGCTAATGACGTTTTGATTAGCGACCCTGTCGTATACCTGGGTCATTCTGTTCTATGCTCATTTACAACCTTAATGATTCAACTATCACACACACACACACACACACACACACACACGGATCAGTAAGTTTGCGCTCAGTCTCTGAAAAGAAACTTCAGCGTTTCTCCGTGAGGCTGATTTGATGTTTTGATGTTTACATTTTTGAGTTTTTATTCCTCATCCACCTACCAACAATTACAATACTTCGTTTATTAAAGAACAACATCATACTTTTATTTCGTTTATAGTTACAGAATGTTCATGAAACGAGTGAGTTCCTGTTGTCGCTTACGTTATAGCAGCTATAAACACTCGTTCCCTCACCAGCCTCTTTATTCCCTCTCTTCAAGCTAATAAGACAAAAAACACGCAGCTTGTTACCGAGAAACCGCAAAGAAGCGTAAACTCCTCTGTCCTGAAGACGTCAGAAAACTTAAAGTTACAGCTTCACCTCTGACTGTTACAAAGCGCTGACACTGGAGACTCCTTCCTTAAGTGTTAATAAACATCTCCGCTGTACGAGTCCCTGTGAATGAGCTGTTACTATAGAAACGATAACATATTAGAACGAGCGCATTAATATAAACCTGTGACTTGTAGCTAAAGAAAGAAAGAAAGAAAGAATTAAATAAGCAAACAAAAAGAAGCAGAAAATAAACAAATACGAAGGAAGGTATAAAAACAAAGAAGGAAAAAAAGAAAGAAACAGAAAGAAAAAAGAAAGAAACAAACAAAATATAAGCAAACAGGAAGAAACAAAGGAAGATACAAACAAATAAGACAAAGGAAAAAGAAAAAGAAAGAAACAAACAAAAACAAAAAAAAATCAAGCAAACAAGCACATAAACAAGAAGAAACCAAAAATAAACAAACAGGAAAAACAAACAAGCAGACAAAAATAAAAGAAGAAAGAAAGACAGAAATAAAGAAGGCAACAAAAAAAACACCCCTGAAAAAATAATTAAACGAGCCAACAAACAAGAAGAAACAAAATAAACAAACAAATAGGAAGTAAGAAACAAATGAAACAAACAAACAAACAGGAAGGAACAAAGGAAGATGCAAACAAACAAAAAAGACAAAGGAAAAAGAAAGAAAGAAAGTAACAAACAAACAAACAAACAAGCAGAGGATGGAAAATTTACACAAGTGAGCAAATAAACAGGAAGAAACCAAAAATAAACAAACAAATGTAAAGGAAGAAAGAAAGAGAGAAATAAACAAAGCAACAAAAAAAAAAACAAGAAGAAAGAAGCAAACAAACAAACAAATTACTGTCAGAGCTGCTGTTCTAGAAAATTCATCAACACCTGCCGGCCAATCACAATCCAGAATTCAGCAGAACTGAGGGATAAAGAGACGCAGAATTCCAATCTAACTGAAATGTGTAAACGGGTAATTAAGGAAAGTTTCCTCCTCACAGCAACCTCAGATATTAGCCGTAACCATAGTGACGAAATATTTAAATATCGTCTTCCCTGATTGGTTGTTGTCTCTTGTCATTTCTCCTCTTCGTGTAAATCTAGTGCATTATTATCTCTAACTCATTATCCTGCTCTCTAAACACGTGATGTTTACGGGCTGCGTGTCGTGAGGATCTTATCGTTTTAGATTTGTTTTATTTGACTTGTTTTGCTTTTGCTCAGTAGAGAAAACTCTGAAGGCTTTTGAGTCGCTCAAAAAAAACGAACGTACAGGCAAGGAGTGAAGGAGGTGAGTTTATCACTCGCTTTTAGATTTCAAATGACTTTTTTTATTCACTCAGCGGACGAGCTCGTCACTGAAGCAGAATCCAGCCTGAGCTGAAGTGCCGAGAATGGAGGGCACTTGTTGAAGGGCACTTGTTGAAGGGCACTACGTTGTCTCCGCAGCAGTCCTGTGACTGAAACCTGAATCCTAAAAATGACCAAAAAAAAAAAAAAATCTACCAAATGAATAAAGGTATGAAAATGGAAATGGTCAGCCCCGATTACTTTCCTGCAAACCTGCCTTCACCCTTGGATCGACTTTTATTCACTCCGTTTTTAACATTTCACCATGTGAGCGTCCGGGAGACGGAGGCGGGGCAGGCGAGTCCGAGGCACACGGCCGCTCGGTGACATTTGCTAAAGCAGCCGAGATCCCGAGGGTCCGCTTCCAATCTGCAGGTATTCGCCCTGCAGCTACACACTCGATTTCTCAATTTAGACCACCTGGAAAAAAAGTAGGCTGAAGTTATCTTGAATTAAATTCCTAACGCTGAGTGACAATAACGTTATTCCCCCGACGGGACGGCCCTTTTTTTCCTTTTTTTTCCTTTTCCCGAATCACACGAGGGGTCGACTGGAAGGTCACATATTAATAGAGATATTTCAGAGCATGTGCATATTAAAGTTTCGACCTACAACAATGCGGAGCCGCCGGAGGTGACCTGCAGGAGAAGGAGACTCTTTCTCTTTAGTTTTAAATTAAATTACGACGTGACTCTTTCAGACGGGATGAGCTATCAGACCGAGTGACTGAGGGCTGACCTTCAGCCGACGCCTTCTGGGAAATTTCAGCTGAAGGAAATGTGTGGAAAGAGAGAAGGAGGAGGAGAAGCAGAAGAAGAAAGAGAAGCTCAGGTGCCGAGAGAGGAATATTCAAAGTGTATTATGATGATAACCTTACAGGCGCTAATGCGGAAACGTTAACATCTGTAACATTTAACGCCACGATCGAGTCACGGTTCAGTAACCGTATAATCATTCTTTAAAACACCAGAAAGCATTCGATCAGAAGTCTACAGCATCCGCTGCACCCTAAACGTCAGCGATTCGTCGAGATGTTTGCGCTTGGTGTAGCTAGCATCGCCATTCACACTGCACGACTAAATCGTGATAGCTGCAGATCTCAGGTGTATATTAAAGCGTTATTGTTTCTATAGTAACGGCTCATTCACGGCGACCTGTACGACGCCGCATAATAACGGACAGAATGTCTTTTTTTACTCTTCATACTCTTAAAGTGAGGAGATGTTTGTTAACGTTAACATGTATGGAAGGAGTCTCCAGTGTCAGTTTTCCGACATCCTGAGGACAGAGGAGTTCTCGGGAACACGACAAGCCAGGCTTACCCATAATCCCCCTCTCTTAACGCTGCAAATCAGAGGAATAAATCAGACGTGAGAACTTTAATTAGACACCAAACAGCGCCAGGGTTTGGGACTCGGACGCCATTTTGTCACTCTCTAGCATTTTGACCCAAGC
>CM075027.1:17561881-17575954 GCA_037576675.1 Pangasius sanitwongsei
ATTCCCAGGTCCCAGGTTTTCAGGTTCCTATGTTCCTGGGGCTCCATGTTTCCAGTGGCTGTGTGTTCCAAAGATCATCCTTTCCTAGAACTGTTTTTTCCCAGGATCCATGTGACAGTGACTCATACACACACTGTCCTTCTATAAAAAACACATATACCATTGCACACACACGGTCTCACTGTTCTGACACACACACACACACACACACACACACACGCACACTGCTAAGCCTCAATCTCAACAGTGAAAGTGCCACCTGGGTCTCTTTATTTCTCCAGAAGAGAGACAGAGAGAGAGAGAACGTCAGAGGAACAAGGACTCAGTGGGGAGTGTGTTCTATCTGTCTACTGCTCACTTTATCATTACAGGTGTGTGTGTGTGTGTGTGTGTGCATGTCAGAGAGAAACAGTCACCCTGGAGAGTTTCATGACTAGACAAACTGTTGCACTGGGTTTTTTTTCTTACTTTGGAAGTGTGCGTGTGTGTGTGTGTGTGTGTGTGTGTGAGAGAGAGAGAGAGAGAGAGAGAGAGAGACGGCTACATTTGCTGCATGAAAAGAAAACTGTTTTAGGTCAAGGTGATGAAGGTGGCACACACACACACACACACACACACACTGGCCGTAGCTGTCTGAGGTGAGCCGAATAAGGGCGCTAGGGTAGTGCACTCGAGAGGATTGTGTTACTGCCCTCGGCGACACAAAAACAATAACGGCTAAAAGGTCGGGTTATAAATAAACAACGTCAAAATATTTAAGGAACCGATTTATAATCCTGTCACTTCTGTTTGTGTGTGTGTGTGTGTGTGTGTGTGTGTGTGTGTGAACAGTAGTGTATATAGTGTACTACAGCTCATATTCAGACTAGAGTTAAGTGTGCAGTGAGGATTTAATACTGAAATTACACACATCATTACAGACTGAAGCGCTTTTCAGAAGTTATGTGAGAGTTACACACACAATATAAATAAAATAAAAGGTAAAATAACAGTCTGTGCTGGATCAAGTGCTATTCTATGTGCCGCTGAATAATGAGTGTGGAAGCCATTTTGTTCAATTAAACCAGTGATTAATGTGATCATCACAACTAGGACTGTTCATGCAGTGATACAGTGGATACACGCTCCTGTTAAAATGGCAGGTTTTTGAAAATAATTTCCAGAACATTAGATGTTCCGTGGAACACCGTGAAGGCCGTCATCAACAAGGGGAGAAAATGGAGCACCGTAGTGACATCACCAAGAACAGGAGGTCCCTCAAAAACTGACGCAAGGACAAGAAGAAAACTCATCAGGGAAGCTGCTGAGGGACCTACAGCAACATTAAAGGAGCTGCAGAACCGTCTAGAAGGTACTGTGGGGTAGAGTGGCTAGCCCTTTCTCATGAAAAAGAAAAGAACATCCAGTCCTGCCTAAACCACCCCAAAATCATGTAGTAAAAAGGTAGAACTTTTTTTGGCACAATTCTAAAAGCTATAATTGGCCCAAAAACAAGACAACTCATCACCCAAAGAACCCCATGGTGAAGCATGGTGGTGGCAGCATCGTGCCATGGAGCTGCTTCTCTTCAGCTGGATCTGAAGAGAAGATAGATGGTCAGATAGACAGAATCATGGATAGCTCCAAATACCACTCTATTTTGGAGAAGAACCTGCAGGCCTCTGTTAGACGGCTGAAGATGAAGAACAGTTTCACCTTCCAGCACGATAACGACTCAAAGCACAAATCCAGGTCAACACAGGAACGGCTTCAGAAGAAGACGAGCAACGTTTTGGAATGGTAAAAGATCAGATGGTCAGATCCCAGATCTAAATCCTAACGAAAACCTGTGGATTGATATGAAGAGGGCTGTGTGCAGGAGATCTCCTCGCTTTATGATAGATCTGGAGCATTTTATAAGGAAGAGTGGAATAAAATGACCAGATGAAGATGTGCTAAGCTGGTAAACTCTTACCTGTGCACAAATTGTATGTTTTTTTTTCCTAAAAGATTTCTATTTGTTTTTCACTTGAATGTTATTGGTTGCAATATGACCTTAAAGATGGAGAATCTAAAGGCGTGATCTACACGCAGGAGAATGTGGAGCTCAGGAAATCCAGTCCTTCTATAAGTGCACTACAAGAGAGCCCTACACTCTGTTCAGTGCACTACATGGCCGAAAGCTATCCATTTGAGACGCTGCGCACCTCACTCTCAACGCTGAGACAACACTGCCCCCTACAGGTCACTACAGATTACACAGCAACACCATGATGCTTCTTATTAAATCCCTCTGTCTCTGTCTGACTTCTCTTCACTTCTTTGAGATCAGTTTCAACAATCCTGATAGAGATTGATCCCTAAAGTGCGTCCCATGATGGACAGATGGACCTACAGAGAGACAGACAGAGAGACAGGTGTACTGAAATCATTTTTATTATCGGTTACAAGCTTCCATTAGAAATGACAGAGGAACGTAGCAGGACCTGTATGTTTCATGCTTTAGCTAATGTCAGTACCAGTAGTAGCTCACAGTGTTAAAAGTGAACATCATGAATTCAGTATTCCACAGAACCATAAAATAATAACTCAGTGTAGCCTTTTGGTTGAATTTAATTCTGATTAAGTAACGGTGTGATCTGTCAAAAGCTTTCATTTTATTTTTTAAGTGCCACTGGAAAAAAACATCACAACTCACTCAGACTGGAGTGTTTTATAACCGTTTGTTATGTTTCACAGTGAAATATAAAATATTACTCAAATTCATTCATTTTATGGAAAACTGGGGTTATGTGCTCCAGTCACTACGTTCCTTTTGTTTGTTTTATTTTCCCAAAAAATAAAGATTAGCACATATGGTTAGGTATCAGATATATTTGGCTAAAAAAGAAAAAAAAAACAGCAATATAACAGTGATAATTGATAAGAAGTTCCCCTTACATTGGATTTGAAAAACCATCAACAGCCCAGTATAAGGCATTCAAAACCAGTCAAAACCAGTTAAAACCAGTCAACACCAGTCAGAACAAACTAATTCAAACTAGTCACACAAGTCAAAACCACTTAAAACCAGTCAATACCAGTCAGAACCAGTCAAAACTAGTTACTTTATTATAATTCATCCAAAACCAGTTAGAACCAGTCAAAGCCAGTTACAACCGGTCAACTCCAGTCAGTACAAACCAGTCAAAACTAGTTATTTTTATTATAATTCATCCAAAACCAGTCAAAATAAATCAAACCTAGCTAGAAGCAGTCACAACTTGTCAGAAATAGTACAAACCAGTCCAACCCAGTAAGAACTAGTTACAGCTAAAGCCACTCTGTAAAACCAGTCAAAACCAGTTTACTCGAGTTAAACCCAGGAATAATCAGCCAATCCCCAACAAAACAGAAATAATAATAATAATAAATCTAAGTCATGGATTGTGATTCTATGCTGTTACACTAATAATAAAATCTCGTTTAATTTCCAGCGCTCCCTCTTTCCTCTCCATCTCACTCGTCCTCATGGTGCTCGAAGAACTCGTGGCAGCAGATGGTCACCATGGTGACGTAGGTCATGAACTCCTGGAAGTCGCACTCAGTGTCTCCGTCAGCGTCGAGACCCTCCATCAGAGAATCAAATGAGGACGGGTCCTTTATATGCTACAGACAGAGAGAAAGAGAGATAGAGAGGTTAGAGAGAGAGAGAGAGAGAGAGTGTGTGTGAACGAGAGAGAGAGAGAGAGAGAAAGAGAGTGAAAAAGAGATATACAGTGTGAGTGAGAGAGAGAGTGAGAGAGAGAGTGAGAGAGTGAGAGAGAGAGAGATACAGAGTGAGAGAGTGAGAGAGAGAGATACAGAGAGAGAGATACAGAGTGAGAGAGTGAGAGAGATACAGAGAGAGAGAGTGTGAGAGAGGGAGATACAGAGAGAGAGAGTGTGAGAGAGGGAGATACAGAGAGAGATACAGAGTGAGAGAGTGAGAGAGAGAGATACAGAGAGAGATACAGAGTGAGAGAGTGAGAGAGATACAGAGTGAGAGAGTGAGAGAGAGAGAGATACAGAGAGAGAGAGAGAGTTTTTGACTGTACTTATTGTAGCTAATGCACAGGTTAGCATTAACGTGTTTAATTCCGTCTCTGGTTTATAATCGTACAGACAGGAAAGCCCCGCCCCCTAACTGACTCCGCCCTCAACCTCAGTTAGCACAGTGTGTGTTTTAATCCCACCTCAGTTAGCACAGTGTGTGTTTTAATCCCACCTCAGTTAGCACAGTGTGTGTTTACTTTTTAATGAAGAAATCCTTAATTAATCATTTTTAATCATTCTGTCCTTTTTAATAATAATAACGTATTTGTTAATTATCTGCTATACTAAACATTACTCATTTTTAACTACTAATTATTGTGGTTGAGGTGTGTACATGTGTTGGAGTGTGTGTGTGTGTGTGTGTGTGTGTGTGTGTGTGTGTGTGTGTGTGTGTGTGTGTGTGTGTACCTGCGTGAATGACGGCAGCTCGTGTGTGAGCAGTTCCTTCATCTCGCTCTTCTTCAGGGTGTTTTTGTCTCCTTCTCGCTCCGAGTATTTGTGGAAGATGTGAATGATGGTGTTCAGGCAGTTCTCCAAATCTGACATCGTTACACACTTACACACACACACACACACACACACATACACACACACACACACACACACACACACATACACACACACATACATGCACACAAATCAAAAATATTGCATTTAAACCCAAAGTAATAAAATACATCAGTGTAATAAAGTAATAAAGCTGTCAGTGTGTGTTTTTGTGTGTGTGTGTTTGTGTGTGTGTGTTTGCATGTGTGTGTGTGTGTGTTTGCATGTGTGTGTGTGTGTGTGTGTTTGCGTGTGTGTGCTTAAATTTATTTTAAAAAAGTGTGAGAGACAGAGAGCAAGAAAGAAAACAAAGCTTTCATAATTTGCTTTTGTTCTCCGCTTGAAAAAAAGATTTAATCGTGTTTATGAGCAGAAACATTTCAGTATTTGTGGTTTAATTAAAAAAAGAAAAATCAACACACACACACACACACACACACTTAAAAGGTTTAAAACTTCAAGTTTGGCTTTATTTACTACCCCACTTTATAATAATAATAATAATAATAATAATAATAATAATAATAATAATCTACTTATTTTGATTCCCCACTTTTTAATGAGTATTTTTGTGTTATTTTATTATTACTTTTTTCACTTCATAAACAATGTTTATTTTATTTCATTTTGTAAATGTTAAATTAAAACATTTAAAACTACAGTTAAATGCAAAACATTAGTTATAATATACTTTATTTATAAAAAAAATAATTATTAATTATAAATTTGTGTAAAAATGATTGCTAAATGATGTACATTGTTTTCATTTTATTTGGAATGAAATCAGTATTAAATCAAAATTTAATAGTTTTTTTAAAAAATGTTTTTATTTACATTTTTCTGTATTTTTATTATTTTAGATATTTTATTCCTGTTCGTGAAAATGTTTGTATCGTGTGTAGGTAAAGTTTTAGAAAGTTAAATTCCTGAGGATGACGTTCTGTGATAATAAATAGAAGTGTTTATTAGAGAATCTTTACGCTCTAGTCCATGAAATGTGCGGAGAGGAAAAATAAAGAACTTACCAGAGACCAGAGCGGAGAGCGAGTCAACAGAGCGGTGTGTGTGTGTGTGTGTGTGTGTGTGTGTGAGAGAGAGAGAGAGAGAGAGAGAGAGAGAGAGAGAAGAAATTACAGAGACAGGTCAGAGAAACAGAGAGAGAGAGAGAGAGTGTTTATAAATTCAGGCTGTGAGGCCACGCCCACTTGCACTGCCACTCACCTGAATACACCAATCAGAGACATGGAAATATAGGGCTCATTACAACAACAGCAACACCATGTTTCAGTCAGCACTGATAGGGTCAGAAGGGGAAGGAGGAAGGTCAAACTGGGGAGGTGAGATGGGTGAAGTAGGAGAATAACCAGTAGGCGAGTGACGTCCAGGAGAAAGAGGAGGAATCAGAGTGGACTCGGGGAGCTCGGGAGGCTCAGGGTACAGCAGGCAGTTTGAGGCAGTTTGAGCAGCTGCGCTGCAACAGACCACAGGAAGCACAACATGGGTGTTAGACACTGTTTGTGTGCTCTTGTCGGCCGTTGGAACACGGTGCACAATGCGTGGTGGTAGAAACGAGGTCTCTAGGGAAGCTGGGGTCAGCAGGTGTTCAAGAAAACGGGTCAGCTCAGCTGCAAGTTGAAAGTAAAGGCGTAGAATGCGCCTAAAGCCCCTTTCGGTGTCACTAAGGGATCGGTGAGCTGAAGTAAAGTCCCAGCTTAGAGCCCAACATGCAAAACAAAACAGGCTTGCAGCTTTAATGCTACAAATAGTCTGCGTTCCAAGTACTGTACGTTATAAAGTACACAAGCATGCGCCGTTTAAAGAAGAAATCATATAAACAAGCAATATAAGACACAGATCGCTTAAATGTAGAGACATTTTATTTTACCTTTTGTTACATTTTAACCTTAGTAAAAAGAGAATAAAAGCAAAAACTTACACATGAGTGATGCGGCAGAATAAACCCACGGGGGGATCAGAGCAACACGAGTGCCAAGAGCAAAATGAGAAAAAATAAGGAAGTAAGCGCTTTTATATGAGCGCAACATTTTTTAGTTTTAACAGAGCTAGGCCGAAAATACGGGTAACTGAGAAAGACAGGAGAAATCAAATATGGAGTCTCGGGGAATGGGAGTAACCAGGCAGCTGGAAAATAAGGGGAAATCGAAAACGGGCAGTAGGGGAGTTTCCAGGAGGAATTAGAAGATAATGGGAAACAGGGAGGTGTATGCAAATAAGGATAGGAGGAGTTAGGAGGACTTAGACTGAAAACAACGGGAAATTGCTGACATGGGCACGTATAAAGTGTGTATAAAGCCTATAAGTGTGTATAAAGGGCATGGGCTCCTAAAGAAGGAGGGTGTGTATAGAGGAGGTTTTTGAGGAGTTCGGGGCACTCAACTCTCCTTCTGTCACCTTCTGTGAGCTCATTGGAACGTGGTGTATTGTTTCTTCAATAAAGAAGTTTGCTTCTTCTCATCCAACAACTGAAGATTCTTCATTAGTTTTATTTGAGACAAAAAGTGAAATATTATAGGTAATTAGAAAACAGGTTAGTCCACCCGCGAGTGTGTCCACTCAGACGGGGAATCTGAGTTCCGACAAAAGCCTATAAGTGTGTATAAAGTGTGTATAAAGCCTATAAGTGTGTTTAAAGTGTGTATAGAGTGTGTATAAAGCCTATATGTGTGTATAAAGTGTTTGTGTACACTTGCATGTTGTGTTGCCAGTAGACTGCAAGTGTGTGTGTGTGTGTGTGTGTGTGTGTGTGTGTAACAGGACGTGTATGATGCTGAAAGTTAATGAGTGTGTGTTTTGTTTTAGCAGACATGTTGTTAAGGCTGAATGAATGCTGATTACACAGTGTGTGTGTGTGTGTGTGTGTGTGTGTAGGTTTAAAGCACAGCTGCTGATTGGTCAGCTGTGAGTCCGTGTGACATCATCAGTGTCAGCTGGAATTTATATTCTAGAAACTTCCATTATGCAAATGTAAATAGTTTGAATAATGAAAATTAAAAAACAGATGCTTAATAATAATAATAATAATAATAATAATAATAATAATAATAATAATGAAATAAAACCAGCAGGAAAATGAAACAGTCATTAAATGTTTTTGAATCAGAATAAATACATTTATATGTAAATATAATATTCTTCTGTTTATTTTGTGGAAATGATTTTATTTTACAAACAGACAGAAGAACTGGAGAAGAAAAGATAAAGCTGCATTCTTCTGTTCATTTTTTGTCTTCTTTTGCATCTCTCCTTATTTTTAACTGCTCTTTTCTTCCTTCTCTTCCTCTCTCCTTGTTTTATTCTCTTCTCTTCCTCTCTCCTTGATTTCCTTTACTTTTTTAATTCCTCTTTATCGTGTGTTTTTCTCACTTCTTTTCATCCTCTCATCTCTTTTACTGTTTCTCTCTACTCTACTCTTTTTTCTCTCTTCTCTGCATCTTTGTCTTTCTCATCTTTCTTCTTCTCTCTTTGTATCTTTTCCTTTCATTCTTACTCTTTCCTTCTTTTCTTCTCATTTCCTATTCTTCTCTCCTCCATCCCATATTTTTGTCTCATTCCTCTCTTTTTTTTCACCCTCGTTAAGGTCTGATGAAACAAACATTTGTCCTCATTTGACCCGTGTGTGTGTGTGTGTGTGTATGTGTGTATGTGTGTGTGGTCCGAGAGAAGAACTGCGCTATTGTTTGTACCCTGCTGTCCATATGATGGAGGGCCCAGTGCATGCTGGGATAGCGGCGGCGGTGTAGGAACAGAAGAAGCTTTTTTCACAGTCACATGCTCTCATTGACTCCTACTGCACTACTACACACACTGTATACACACACGCACACACACTGTATACACACACACACACACACGCACACTGTATACACACACACACACACACGCACACTGTATAAACACACACACAAAAGCAAAATCACAACAAAACGATCTCTATATAACAGCTCAGAATTTAACAGTCTCATTGTTTTATCATTTGTAAAAAAATTCTTTTTAAATCAAATTCTCTACGATTTTTCACAAAACCAGTCGAATGTGTCGTGAATTTGACTCCTTTGCTTTTTAACTCTTTATTAAAACCGATTTATTTTGCTATTGTTTTCATTTCTCTCACATTCTAGCTGAAGAAAATACATATTTAGCCCATTTCACTCCACTACACTGCCGTGTCAAACCCAAAGGAACAACACAAACAAACACAAACACCACATGGTTCCAGACGACACACATTATAAATACAGCTGTTTCTTTTCACCTGAGTGTAGTTTCTCTTTGCAGAACAGACAATTCTCACTGCTGTATCTCCACAATGACTCTTATTTTTCATTTTTCTTGTTTTGTATAAAATAGTCATAAAGTCAGCGGGATTTGGCGATCAGGAGCGAGTGTGTAGTGCGTACGCCGGCACAACACCAAACCACTGACCTAACGTGATTAAAGACATTAGTGTAACGCTAGTCGTGTTTCCACCTAGCATAGCATTTAACTAGTATCTCGTTTTCTACGTTCATTTAGCCGACGCAAGAAGACGGAGAGACAGAAAAGCTTTGAGAATCCACTGACGTGTGTTTGTAAAGCGCTTGTTTTTTTTGTAAAAATGCATTTGCTTTGTGGAAACTTAAATTATTAAATTCTAAATTTTTTTCTGTAAAGTTTTAGTGACTAAAATTGCTGTTCTTTTTTCGTTAACTAAATCTCAATATGACTAAATTCATGTTCATTTTTAAAAGGCACAAACTAAATCCAAATGACTTGCTAAGTTAAAATGAATGCTGAGATGCTGAAGGTTTGGTGATGAAGGTGTCGAGGCATCACTATCGATTTTGTGAAAGCAGTTAGCAACGAGCCATGTGTTCATCTAGCTCGCTTTTACTGTGAGACTCTCAGCTCCAGTTCCAGACACATTCGGGGTTAAAGTTCATTTCTAACCAGAGATTTCTCCAGGATGTATTAGCATTACAGCACAACTCTGCTAGAAGTCTTGTTTTTGCAATAAAGAGAGAGTTTTTGGACAATTGGATTCAATTTAATATAAATTACAGCAACATCAGTTCACAGTTTATAATTACTCCAGACTAAACATGAGATCAGGCTGGCGTCCTCACCGAGTGTGTGTGTGTGTTTCTGTCTCTTTAAGGTCAACTTTTCTCTCCGGACACAAACGGGCCTTTGAGAGCAGATGTCCACTGTTTCGGCCGTCGGCATGGAGACGTCCTGTTGCCACGGCAACCAGTTCCCCTCTCGCTGGGCCAGAAAGGTTCGCCAAAATGCCGTGACGATTCGCCATGGAGATGCACCCTGACGGTCCTCGCTCTTTAGTGCCTTCCAGACGTTAACTCAGAGTTTAAATCTACACACAAACACGGCCATGTTGGATCTTTATCTTTCCTCCAGGTCGTTATTTTCCTCTGTGTGTGTGTGTGTGTGTGTGTGAAACCCTCTTTGAGGGTTTCATCCACCATTTAAAAAACAAAAAAATAATAACAAAAACAAAAGAATCATATTGCAGCAATGCCTTCTGGGTAAGTGATGATCCTGAGGTCCAGAGGTACTATCGTGGCTACATCCTTGTAGCTTTAGTGTGAACTTTTATCCGTATAAAAATCAGTTCAGCTACACAGCTGGACCTTCAGGAGCTCTGAGTTATCTTTATAGATTTACAGTAAATGTTCATTAAAGGCCCCGACACACACCTTCGCAGGTAAAACACACACCCTGAAGGTACAGAACAGGTCCACTGGATGGTGTGAGGTCCGGGTTCTCCACGGGTCTGTTATTACACGCTGTCATTAAAGCTCTGATTATTCATGAGGTTATTGTGTGTGTGTGTGTGTGTGTGTGTCTGTGTGTGTGTGTGTGTGTGTGTGTGTGCATCATATAGCCAACAGATGGCGACAGCAGGCTGTGTAATTTCTCTCGCTCTCTCTCTTGCCAGTTACTCTGTTTTATTATTAATATTGTTGTTGTTCTTTATAGACAGACAGATAGAAAGAGAGCCAAGGTAGGTAGAGAGAGAGACAGACACAAGACAGGAAGACTTATAGATAGATAGATAGATAGATAGATAGATAGATAGATAGACACACACAGACAAACAGTTCAAAGACACAAATCATCAAACAAACAAAACAAAGTGCATAAACACATCACAACATCTACTGACACACTCTCACATATATGTGTGTGTGTGTGAAGTTATGATTTTGAGTGTTTTGTTATGTTCACTATTACAACCTTCAGATGTGTGTATGAACAGGAAGCACAGTGAACACACACACACACACACGCCCTTCAGTTGGAATGTGTTTGGTGTTCCTGTTATCCCTCATTGGAAACTTTAATGTGTGTGTTTATGTTTGTACTTGTGTGTGTGTGTGTGAATGTGTGTATGTGTGTGTGTGAATGTGTGTGTGTGTGTGAATGTGTGTGTGTGTGTGTGTTTGTGTGTATGAGAGAGAAGAGCTTCCGTTGCTATTGTCTCGTTAAAGTAAAAGTAAACAAGCTTTACAAAAACAGCACGGTTTGGGTAATGAACCCAGATTAGAGGCTTTAAGACAGAACACGTGTGTGTGTGTGTGTGTGTGTGTGTGTTTGATGAGGTTTGGCACATTGTAGCCTCTTGCCACACTTGAACACACACACACACACTCTAGAGGCCGGGAGTTTCAGATACAGAGCTGTCAATCAAAGAATATTAGGCCACGCCCCTTAGGATCAGTGAGTTTAGTGGCTGTTTGAGCATTTGATCACATTTCCTTATAAAAGCTTGTTGTTTGTGTTTATTATAAGAAGGAAATAACTGTAGAAGTGAGAACTCTATTCATTCTACTAGAGAATATTAACAGCTTTAAACTGCTTGACGTATCATTCTTCCCTGAAATCTTTACTTTTTTTTGTTTTGCTGCTGTTTTTAATTCGGATTTTCTCCTCCGGTGCTTCTTCGGTCTCTGGGCTTCAGTTTCACTGTCCATAAATAAAATTCCCGCTCGGTTAGATGTGCATCAGGCTCGGTCAGTTCCTCGTCTCAGCAGCACATTTCAGCTCATTATTTTGGTGAGAGTTCAGCGCGCAGCTCGTCCCTCGGGCTGTTTTAGCATTCTGTGCTTTAATAATAACAGCATTTAATAACGTCGGAATTGGCTGCTGCTCTCCGCGGGGTTCCTGTATTAATAATGAGAAAACAGTGCCGGTTTATCGAGCCGTTTAATAAAAAGATGCCGAGAGAGCGAACCTGCAGCTGTGTTTCATTAACCCTCCTGTAGTGTGCACTACTTAGCAATGTTCTGTCCCATTGCCCCGGGCTGTATCTTTAATATTACAGCTACACACCTGTAACGTTCCCGACTCGATCATCAGCATTCCTGATGAAACTAATTCATTTCAGAAGGAAAATGAGAAAAAATGAAAACAGTAGACGTTATAGCTCAGGCTCGGGAGTAACAGGAGTGTGTATCTCTCCCGAGACGAGACGACGTCTCTGGAAACCTGATCAGCGATCTGATTTATCACAGATTCACTCTGATATGATTCTGAGTTGTTTCCATGTGACACAGAGAATCTGTATGTTATGAACAGTTCAGTTTAAACTGTCAATAGCGTTAGAGATGAGGAGAAACCACACCCCCTTTAGTAGGGTTGGCAGATGCAGAGGCCACGCCTCCTTCACTAGAAATGACAGATACTGAGGCCACACCTCCTTCAGTAGAAATGACAGACACAGAGGCCACGCCTACTTCATTAATACTGACAGACACAGAGGCCACGCCTACTTCATTAAGACTGATAGACACAGAGGCCACGCCTACTTATTCAAAAGTCAAGTATCACTCTTTTTTCACAACTTTTCCACCTCAGCCAAGCATAAAAAACATTTTGTGATACTTGGGTGTTTTTTTTTTACTTTCTGTCTTTTCCCTTCAGTTTTTTTTCATTCACATTTTCAAAAATCATATAAAAGTGCTGGATGGAAATCCCCCACAGTGAGACGATTTGCTCTGCAGGCCGGCTGCTGCTCGTGATCAGGGCGAGAAAAGGCCAGACGCAGAGCTTTTGTTGTTTTTGCAGCTTTTCGATCTGAACAGTGACTGACCGCTTCTGGAAATTTCTCTCCCTCATCACCGTTATAAGGCTTTCAGAAAATTCTCACGTTAGCAGTTCCAACGATGTTTATGCATTTTACATACGGGCTTTGATTATTTGTTTCCAGTTAATCCTGAACACGTTTCATGTCATACTCATGTATATTTGTGAAACCACAGAGAGAGCAAAGCTGAAATCACACTAACAAGCCTCTCGCGTCGCTTGTACTGGGCGCGTAGCGAAGCTACTGTTTTCGCTCGTGGGCGTGGCCTGTCTAGTGATGTTTCGTTCTGATTAGAAACAGTAGTAGCTATGTATAAAAGTAGTTAGTTCTAAAACTATTTGCACACAAATTAAATAACGTAATAATCAGTGTGAAAATCGAATCAGTTGTGTGATTTGCATGTTATGCTCTCGGCTTCGTTGTCAGAAGAACGTAGATTAGATTAGATTAGATTAGATTAGACTGGCAAAGTGAGCTAACTGTACTAGCTACATTGTTGAAATCGTGGCTCTGTCTCGTACACATACTTAGAAAATAAACTTTCATCTGTCGCTTTTTTTGCTTGCTAGTGTGAATGTAAGGTAAAGCGACCATACCTCTGTTGATTTGTTTGGGAAACAGTAGATATGAAGGTCTATGAAGGTTGGAGTTAGCCCCGCCCACCATGGCGCTCTGGTCTCATCCCTATATGCCTCATATCACCGACTCTAAAGCAGCTCTATAGTGTTATCTTACAAAAAATGGATTTAAAATTGTGTATTTCCTTTCATTTTACAGGACTCAGTTGAAACGTGGCCCCTGTCACTATGGTAACACTGCCTAGATAAATGCTCTCACACACACACATGAACATGCTGCTTCAATTATCCGGACCTTTGAAGCTGTACAGACATCATAGCAGAAATGTTCTCTATGCAGGAGCGCACCGAGCCTCACACAGAGCGAGACAGGAAGTGACACGGGGGGAGAAAAAGACAGCAGGAGAGCAGGTCAAGAGGAGACAAAAATGCTGAGCATCCTGAGAAATGGAGTGACACAAGAGGAAAGTGGACCTACACTAAAAAGCCTCTTTGCTAAAGTGCCATTATAAACCATTAAACATACTCTGGGTTACACAGCAAACTATTCATAAATGTTTTTAAGCATCTGAGAAATAAATAATAATTAATAAGGGAAGAGATGTGAACATGTCCGAGCCAGAACTAAATCCAAGACGGAAAAATATTGTGACTGAGATCCTCAATTCCGAGGAAATTCACTCCTGCCTCCTTCACCTACACTGACACAGAGGCCACGCCTCCTTCACTGATACTGACAGACACAGAGGCCACGCCTCCTTCACTGATACTGACAGACACAGAGGCCACGCCTCC
>CM075027.1:17576054-17610953 GCA_037576675.1 Pangasius sanitwongsei
TCACTGATACTGACAGACACAGAGGCCACGCCTCCTTCACTGATACTGACAGACACAGAGGCCACGCCTCCTTCACTGATACGGATAGATACAGAGGCCACGCCTCCTTCACTGATACTGATAGATACAGAGGCCACGCCTCCTTCACTGATGCTGATAGATACAGAGGCCACGCCTCCTTTGAAGTTTTAGACAATAATATGATGAATAAAAATAACACAGCTCACAACAAAGGTACTAATTCAGCTAACACACACACACACACACACACAGTGTACGGTAACCTTGAGAGTGTGTGAGAGGAATTCAGAGAAATAAAAAACATGGAGGAAAGCTAATGAATTACCCAGAAGTCAGCAGAGACTATTGTGGATATTCACTTCCCACTGATACACTCTGTGTGTGTGTGTGTGTGTGTGTGTGAGTGTGTGTGTGTGTGTGAGTGTGTGTGTGTGTCTACTGAAAGAGTCCAACTTCGACCTCAAGCCTCCACAGCGAGAAGCACTAATTAAAGATTACAAAGACGAACACAGAGCTGGTCTGCGTTGGCATTCCGAGTGTAAAGGCCACGTTCTTAAAAAAAAAAAGCCTCCATTATCCATCTTCTAGATTATTCCAGAAAAAATGTTTAACTTCCTGTTTACTAGCACATGTGTAGCGTGTGGATTCATATTTTCCGACATGGGAATGAGAATGAGAGCACAATTATTGCTTTAAATGGCCAAAGTCATGAGAACACTGTTGCTAGGCAACTAGCTAATATAAATCACAAGCATATGCTACCTAATGACCGTGACTAGCGATTCAGCTAGCTGGTACCTAGCCGTTTATTCTTTTACAGACAAACGAACAATGGAGCGACAGTGGAAATGAGACGAAATGATCTAGAAGGTCAACATTTACCTCAGATGTGTTAATAAATGAATAAGAAAATATTCAGAACAACTAAAATTACACTGTTATTACAGCTAGCAGTGATCGCTAATCAGACTTCCAAGAGTTCTGCCAAACTGAGAAACGTCAACGTGTCATTGTAAAAAGTGGGCCGTTTATTTAAAATCTTTTCGTAAACACATGAGCACACATCTGAGTTTGATCCTAGCATCTACTGTATCGTAAACATCATAATTATAATATATAGCATTGATATTAATTTAATAATTAGCATGCTCCATGAAACTTGCTTAATCATTGCTGATATAAAAATGCTGAGAAAGCTAGTTACTTTGCTAACACGTTTATTAGCGCAACTATTGTTTTTAGCAAAGAATTAGCAAAGCTAGTTGCTCTGGCTATATGGTTTTTATTATTTAAATGAATAATTTCTCTGCTAATTTTACTTGTATAGTGATGGTTTAAAAAGGTTAACCACTAGCTAGTTAATACGTTTTTGTCTTATCTGATTTTTATTGCTATGAATCTAGCTAAAGGTTGTTAGCAACTCACAAACCAAGGATACTGGATGCAAATGAATACTCAGCTGTATAATATGCTGCCATTTTAATTACTAAAATTTAACCAAATATTAAGTATGATGTAAATTACATCTTACTCCGGGATGTTTAAGGATTCTGAGGAAGTTAGCTAGCTTATAGGTTCAACTATCTCATTCAAACTCTATGGAGATCAATCTAGCATTGTTGATGTTCGGTAACGTAGCTGAGGATGCTTGCTAGTTAGCTGTTAAACATAGTAAAGCTATCTTCTATCTATCATCACAAGTGAGCTAGCTGAAGCGTTAGCAAGCTAACAAACTAAATACTGCGGATAAAAAACTGAAACATGTTATAATTATGTCGTGTCACGGTTAGTGATTAGGTGACTAGCGCTAATGGCTAGCTTTATTACAAGCAAAACATGCTGTTCAAATCACTACAGTTTTAAACTGAATTAAAATGAACATTTTTTTCTCATATAATTTATAATTTCGGTTTATTAGCGTTGTTTTTCAATAGAAAGCGAGAAAGAGAGAGAGAGATGTGAATCTTTGAAGCCTGTCACAAAGGCCTGTTTTATGTGCTTACTTAGACATGACTGTTGCCATGTCAACCTGACCAGGCTTCCCCTTGATCAGTGTGTGTGTGTGTGTGTGTGTGTGTGTGTGTGTGTGTGTGTGTGTGTGAGTGTGTAATGATTTCTGAAGTGTCCTGCTATGGTGCTTTTTAGAGGCAGAACTGTAGATGGAATTGATACAGTTGCTTCCTCTCAAACACTACCATTTATGTGTAGCATTAGCATTTCTATGAGATCATCACATAACGCTAGAATCTGTTATTCTTGGCGACGAGAATGTGTTACCCATAATGCACTGCGAGCTATGTATCGTGAGATAACGTATAAAATTAGCGAAATTACCTGTAAAAGTGTTTAGCAGCACCGTGTCCCCATCAGGCTTTAGCTACACATCATCATTGGTATAGTAGCTTGGAGCAAGTTAAGTGCAAAACACTCTGTGAGTGTGTGTGTGTGTGTGAGTGTGTGTGTGTGTGAGTGTGTGTGTGTGTGTGTGAGAGTGTGTGTGTGTGAGTGTGTGTGTGTTATGGAATAGTAAGAAGCCAGTCTTGGTCACACAGGAGGCTGATTCTTTCTCTCTTTCTTCAGGTCTTTTATAGAAGCAAGTCGAGGCTCAAAGGAGTTAAAAGTTTTGCTGAACCTTTAAGAGAGTGTGTGTGTGTGTGTGTGTGTGTGTGTGTGAGTGTGTGTGTGTGTGAGTGTGTGTGTGTGTGTCGTTCTTTAAATCACTCAGGGCTGTCGATGAAACTTTCTGTTTAAAAGTGTGTGTAGAGTTTCCTAAAGGGAGACAAAAAACTCTATTCTCTCTCTCTCTCTCTCTCTCTCTCTCTCTCTCACTCTCTGTCTGTCTCTCTCCCTCTCTCTCAGTCTCGCTCTCTCTCTGTCTGTCTCTCTCCCTCTCTCTCAGTCTCGCTCTCTCTCTGTCTGTCTCTCTCCCTCTCTCTCAGTCTCGCTCTCTCTTTTTCCTTGTCTTTGTCTTTCAATTTCTCTTTCTTCTTTTCTGTGTGTGTGTGTGTGTGTGTGTGTGTGTGGGAGATAGGTAGAAAGAGAATACCAATGTTTATGTCAGCATGTTTTTTTTTTCCCCGTATAAGGTTTGCATGCAAAGTGCCACTGTGTGTGTTTGTGTGTGTGTGTGTGTGAGTGTGTGTGTGTGTGTGTGAGTGTGTGTGTGTGTGTGTGTGTGTGTGAGTCTTTCCATTGCTCCTCGTTTAATTTGCATATGAACAGAAGCCAAAGCCAAATGAGGGAGCTCGTCTGCTCAGATTTGTTTCGCAGTTTACATCCGACCACACACACACAAACTCATACACACACACACACACACTCACACACACGCACACACACACACACACACGCACACACACGCACACACCATCATTTATCAGCTCCTTATCAGGATTCTGATACGCGTCTCTGAGCGAATCGCTTCCAAGCTGAAACTCTCTGTGCGTTTCAGGACTGTTCCTACTGTTCCTATCAGCGCACACACACACACACACACAGACACACACACACACACACACATACACACACACGCACACACACCATAGCCTTGTCAACAGTGTGGCAGTGAAGTACTTCATGTCATTGCTGATTTTGAACAGCAGTAGAACTTTTAGTACTGGAAAATCACAGTTCTAGTGTTCTGGTGTTAAAAGTTTTGGCACCTTGTTCAGTGACTCTCGGATGCAGATTCTAGTTATTAAGACTGGTGTGTTGGGTCAAATATTTATTATTATTATTATTATTATTATTATTTACACATCTCATTTTATACGAACAAAGAGAGAAAATAAATGTTCAACATCTGCAACATAAGACATTTTAATCTAGTTATTTATATAATTATCTTTGAGCTCAAGGTGATTTCTGTGATTTCTTAAACGCTGCTCCATCATGGGACTGTGTAATACACTCGGAGGAAAGTGCTATCTGCCCTCTTCCACATACATGAGCTCATGATTGGCTAGTGTTGCTGTGATTGGCAGCGGAGAGAGAGTATGCTCCTCCCACTGAGAGACTTTTGGCCTCAGATGACTGGGGCATCTTGAGGATTCGAGCTTACGGTCTCTGGATGTGGGCAAACGCTCTTCTGTTGCGCCACTCAGGAACCCAGAGTTTTTTTTGTTACTCTTAGTTTTTTTTTGGGCTTTTTTAATCACGTGCAGTCTGAAACCAAACTAAATCAAATAACAAGTGAAGCAAAAGTCCATTTCTCTCTGATTCAAACTGGAGTAACAGTTAAGAAAGTGGCAGAGATTATTAAACAGTAGTGTAGCTGTGTTAAAAAGCAGAAAAACAGCTCCTGCTAGTTAGGGATCCTCCTGTAGGTATGCTGATAAATTACCAATAATAATAATAATAATAATAATAATACTGAAAAACAAATATTGTTAAAATGCTAATGTCTCACACTCTCACACTACTTCCTATTCACTACAAATTGTTTAGTGTCATCTACAGAAAAATGTCGTCTGCAACCCAAAACACACTGCGTGATTGGTTCTTTTTGGGTATTTGGGTCAATTCAGGATGAATTCGCTTTCTCACTGCAATCGAAGTGAAGCGCTAGTCGAGATCGAGACCGAAAATCCATTTCTAGGCCAAAGTGCCTAAAGTGCTGCTGCTGTAATGTGTAAATTTTTCCTCCAGAATTAATAAAGTGATCTATCTATCTATCTAGTTCATGAGAATCAGTGGTGCTGAGAGGAACCTGGGCTTCTTTCTTCGCACTATTTGGTCGAATATGTTATTTATTAACTTTAAATATTTTCCCTTTGTGATGAAATTGAATGAAACAGTTCCTTATCATGGGTCACATCACCTTTCATTCACACCCCTGAGAATGAGACGGACAGGACTCTGTGTGTGTGTGTGTGTGTGTGTGTGTGGGTGAGACTGAATGAGTAGTGAAGCGCTTTCACACTTCTTTGGAGCTTCATGAAAAGCAATGCAGGTTGCCAGGTTGCAATTTTTCCATCTTAATGTAACAGATAAAACAGAAATGATAAATTCCCTGTATAATAAAGATATAAATATTTCCAATATTTCCAATGATATACTTCCATATCAATGAATTCTGACAAATCTAATTAAAATATAGATAAATTCATGTGAGGGGGAAAACGGCCAATCTGGCAAATTCTCCATGTGAAATAATTGCTATTTAAATCTGAAGAGGTATCTCGCTCTCTCTCCCATTATCTGTCTCTCTTAATTTCTCTCATTATTCTCTGTCTTTCTCTTTATCTTTCTCTCGCTTTTTCATCATTCTCTCACTTTTCAGTCTATTATTCTCTTCCTCTACCTCTCTCACACTATTCTCACTCTTTAGCTTATTATTTTACTGTCTTATTTCACTCATTATTCAGTGTTTCTCTCTTTTATTTCATTTCCGATTGCTTCATCTATTAGACCTGCATTATTAATCAGATATGTAATATATCTTGATATGCTATTATTACTAACACTTTAAAAACCGACGTCCCTGAGGCTCTGGTTTTGGTAAAATGAAACCAAACAGCTAGTGTTATACAGCTAACTAACCAGCTAGTTATGTTAGTTAGCTTGTGCTTAAGTACAAGAGCTAACTCTGCATAAAGTGCCATGTTGTAATTGTATCAGTGCTAATAAGCTAGCAAGAAAACAGATGCGATGTAGCCATGGTTAAATTTAGCCAGCTGACTTAACAGAGTCAGTTAGCTAGCTAGCTAGCTAGCTAGAGCTGTTATGTTTTTTTTTTAATTTTATGAAAGCTAAAAAAAGTGTTTGTCTTCTCTTAAACTGTGGCAATAAAAATGTCAAAAACTCAATAGAGCTGTTTATTTCAGTGTTTTTATATATTTGCGATCATTATCTGAAACTTAGCAACTTTGAAGAAGGTTCTAAGCTCCGCCCACTTCGTGATCACGTTGTCATATATCCCTATAAAGCTTGTTTGCTGCTATGTTGTCAGTTTATGTGTCATTGTGATAGAAACGTCGACTTTATAAACCACACTGACTTGAGTAGAAATGCATTAAACGTTACGTTACATTAGGTTTTTCAAAATATTTTTTTCTTTGTTCAAAACCAAAATTCTCAGTTCCAAAATGAGCTGCATTCATGACATTTTACATGTTTATTCCTGTCTCTAATTAGAAACATATTACAGAGAAATTTCTCAAAATCATCACAGGATTTATGTTGGATTTTATACTAAAAATGATATGAAAATAATTTTATAACGGAGTGTGGGATGTTCTTGATGAAACCGTAGAGAACCGGATTTCAGACAAACCTTTGTGTCTTGATAAAGTCTTCACACAGCGTGAAATAAACCTTTTAACTGGTTTTATTATCAATGTATGTATATAATTTTTTGCATGTTTGATTAAACAGATCCTCAGTTGCATAAATACATGAGGATCACAGTAGTGAGGAACACACAAACATTTAAAAATGCAGAATGTAAACATTGTAAACAAACAAATGACATAAAAACATTTTAAAAAGTTTGGTTAAGTGCAAACAAAACAACTAAACACACGGGTATAATAACATTAGCCAAGCTTCTTACTTTGCATTCAACAGCTGATGCTCATCTACCAGAAAACAAGGGATTCGCCCCGCCCGTTTGTCGTGACGTCACCCAAAGCCTGCCTTGCCTAGCGCGAGAGGAATCGGCTCGAGATCCTACAAAGGAGTGACCGACCCGAGTGTGATCAGCTCTCTCTCTCACACACACTCACACACACACACACACACACACTGGCTCTCCAGATCAGGGTGAGTAAGCGAGCTTCTCTCTGCCTTTTCTTCCTTCTATTTTAGTTTGTTTACGTGTTTGTTGGTTTTATTAAAGGAAAAGGGGAACCGCGCGCGAGCTCTTCTTTCCACCTTTGAATGAAGGATGTGTGTGTGTGAGTGTGTGTGTGTGTGAGTGTGTGTGTGTGACTTCATCAGGTGAAATAACAGTGTCGTGTGAAACTTTTACAGCGACTTTGTAACTTGAAACCGAAATGGAGACTTAAACTGGAGAGGGGCATCTTAACACACACACACACACACATATCTTCTACACACACACACACACACGTATCTAAACGTTAGTAATGCTAATGATGGTAAAGGCTGTGTGCAGTTCTTGTTGTTGTTGTTGTTGTTTTTAGCTGTTTATTTTGTTTATTTTCTTTTTCTTCCCTTTTTCAGTGTCACAGCATCTTTCCTTTCCTCCTGTTACTAACTTTCCCTCACTCCTGAACTTTATTACCTAAAAAAATCAGGTTTAAATCAGAAGTATAACAGTAGGACTAGTTAAATTAAACTAGTTAGACCGTTATTAGCGGCGAAGCGACCGTTAAAAAAAACCGTTACTTAAAAAAAAAAACATTTAAAATTCAAACTGCTGTGTTGTCGCGTGCGGTGCTCACAACTGCCACTCAGTTCAGTTCAGTTCATTTCCCCTGGAAGCAGCTGGAGTAGCCCTCTGTCTCCCACAATGCACTGCGTTTGAATCCACTCCTCCTACACACACTTTTAACTGGATTAGCGCTTCATTAACAATGTTAATAATAGTGTTATTAACTAGTTATGAGTTATTAACATGTTAATAAAGTTAATCAGTTTTTGACTCAGGGGTTAGTGGAGTGTCCTAAAGTCTGTGTGATATTGTTAAAAATATCATATTGTGATTTTATTTTCTGATGCTTTGTATCGCTGTACCACGATATTGTGTATGATAGCGTGTAATAAACTGTTATTGGCGAGGGATTGGAAGTAGTGCATTATTTGGAACACACACACACACAAATCCACACACACACACACACACAAATCCACACAGACACACACAGAAAAAAGAGCATAACTTGATAACGTGTTTAGGTTTTTGGATAAACGGCTACTTTACATACTGCAGCCTTATGTGTGTAATTATTATTACTATTATTACAATAATCAATATCTATATTGCTATCAGCTAACAATACCACGGTTATTTACTTTTATTTGTAAAAAATGTTCCAATACCAACATCTGATACCACATTATACTATGCAACATCATTGCAGTGTGCGATTTTGCTCTAATGACCAGATGACACGAAACGAAAGTGATCTTTGCCGTATTTTGTGATCAACGATCGAAGCTACGTCTTTTCTGTGAAAATTTCCAGCATCTTTGTACAATACAACTGATAAAACTTCGAGGACGAGGAGTTCATCGCTAACACCGGCTAGGTGAGAAAAAAAAACGTCTACAGACGATGCTAGGTGGGTGAAAATAACAGCTCTTAGCCAGCATGTGAAACCACGCCCCCAATAAGCTAACTAACGTAGCTAGCTAATGCACGTGGCGTCAAACGCATGTAATGCGACGCCTCTAGCTTTAGCAGAATATCCAGAGTCGACGAAAACGAATTTCTTCCTTTTACTGTTTATGTCCACGTTTCCTTTTATGCCCAACATGACCTTTTTTTGATTCTGAGCAAATGTGAGGCAGCGTCAGCGCCTGGTAGCCCCGCCCCTTTTCCGCGTCCAACGTTCCACGCTTCGTTTTTTCGGTTGAATAAGTGCGTCATCCGGGTGTTTGAAGTGCACTTCTTCTTGTTGTAATTTTCAGTGTGAACTCACCTCTCACACTACCGTAGAACGAGGCGTAGAACAGTGCGTAAGTATGCGATTTGGGACGCGGTCTTTCCCACGCTAGTATTATTATTACGTGAAATAGGACGCAGCTCATGTGTGAGGTGTAAATGTGCTTCCTGTAATGTTCATATAGAGCGATCACGCTGTAAAGGCCGCCGTCCGTCACGCCACAGCGTCTGATTCACGTGAACAGTGGTGAGTTAGAATGGATTTATAGATGTACACGTCGATACGTGTGTTTATAAACACGGTGTTAATGAGATACCATGGAAGTGCGTCTCTTAAAGGGTTTTAATCGGGACACGTCGTTCTGTTTACTGCGGGAAATTATCTTTATTTTTAATACTGACACTGAAACCTTAAGCATCAGCTGCTATCGATACCCATCTGATATTGATTTTTTTTTTTAACTATTAAGCTTTAAAAATGATTTTTTAAACTGTATAACAGGAATAGATAAAAACATGATTTACATGAAAAAAAGCATCTTTTTTTTTTTTAAAAAAGTTCAGTTTCAAACTTTTACACAAAACCACTTACAGTGCAAACGTAATAAATAAATAAAATAAAATGTAAATATAATATAATAAAAATCAATCCTAACAAAAGAAATACAATCAAATGTCTTTCCAGTTCCAACAGAAAAAAAGTCTTTTGTTCTTTTTATTATTCCCAGCAGTACGACAGTCAGGAGTCGTGCTGTCTGAGTGGGAGGGGCATACTCGGTCTCCCCTGTCAATCACAGCAGCACTAGCCAATCATGGGCGTCTGTTAGCTGATGTATGTGGAAGAGGGCAGATAGCGCTTTTTTTCCCTCAGAGTGTGTTACGCTGTAGAAGTTACGATAGATAAGTGACAATATCACTTTGTTTTGCTGTAAAGTCATTACTTCCTGTGGGCGTGGTTCAGAGCTGCAGTTAAAGTTTACAATTAAATGACATTAAAGTTTAAACTCGTCTGTTAATGAGCATCGAGAACGTAAGAAGGTGTAAGAATGAATATCAGCAGGAGACAGAGCCATGGCGTGTGTTTACACGAGGATCTTAAATTTAAACACTAAACACACTCTCGTACAACTGAATGTGGAAAAAACTTCAGTTTCACGTTTCGTCGTTTAAGATAAACGAGTGTGTGTGTGTGTGTGTGTCGCGGTGTCCGTCTTCATAACACACACTAACACACTGTCACGCCGGCGTCACTGCGTCTCCAGAACAAACACACAACTCTGCCGTTGTGTCTCTGCGTTTGTGTGTAGAGCTAAAAAAAAAAAAAGTCTGATTACAGACCGGCGCTCTCTCTCTGTCACACACAAACACACACACACACACACACACACACACATGTACACACAAACACATACACACGTATGCACAAACACACACACAGAAAACACTAACCCGGAATTATTCCCTTTAGTCACTTCCTGTCTGACTGCGCCCAGCTCTGTGTGTGTGTGTGTGTGTGTGTGTGTGAGACTGGGATCAGGAAAGAACAGACCCAACAGGATTTAATTTGCGCTCTCAACCTCGTTTACTCGACAAACTCAACCTTTATTTTTATTACCTTATTTTTACGTTTAAATCCAGACCTCATATTCAGACCAGATTTTTTTTAAACCAACTTTGTGACTTTTTTTCTTTTCCTTTGTCATTTCAGATTTTAGGCCAAATTCTTAAAATGAAAACTAAATTGTAGACCACAGTGTTTAAACAAAACAAAACAAAAAGAAGAAGAAGAAGAGAATTCTAAACTAATTTTAATATGATTTTAGGCAAGAACACATTATTTTAATCAGCCTTGTGTGTGTGTGTGTGTATGTGTGTGTGTGTGTGTGTGTGTGTGTGTGTGTCATGGATATCGTGATATCATTTTATTCATTTGTAAATGTAAAAAAAATTACAGACTGACTGGAAGCAGCTGATGTGATGTTACTTACATATTTCCTGTTAAATTAAAAAAAAATTTTTTAGATAAATAATAAAGGCAGTTTATTAGCAAACCTATATATTGTGATACGTGTGTGTGTGTGTGTGTGTGTGTGTGTGTTGATGTTAAACTGCATTCCACACGGTCAACAGGAGCCACAGCACAGATACCAGAGAACTGTGTACAGGAACAACAGCAACTACTCATCACACAAGCATTTCCCCTCTCTCTCTCTCTCTCTCTCTCTCTCTCTCTCTGTCTCTCTCTCTCTCTCTGTGATTCTCTCTCTCTCTGTCTCTGTTTCTCTCTCTCTCTGATTCTCTCTCTCTCTCTCTGTGTCTCAGTAGAAAGCAGATGCTCAGAGCAGGTCTGAGTGTTAATGTGTGTGTGTTTTGTTAGATGTTTGGTGAAGCTGCAGTTTTTGATACATATTTAACACACTCTCTCTCTCTCTTTCTCTCTCTCTCTCTCTCTCTCTCTCTCTATTCCCCCGTCTCTGTGTGTCTTTTTCTCTCGCTGCACAAAGCAGACTGTGTGTTTGTTGTTATCAGCATTTTGGGAAGTGAGCCTCTAACACTGCACAGTGGGTGATTGTGTTCTCTGAGCAATTTGGCCAATCGTGAAGTTTCCAGATAAGTCGTTTCCCCCGACGCACTGCCTGCGTTTCCGCGAGAAGAACGAGGACGAGCCTCGCAGACCGTACGGAGAATCTCAACACGCTTAATATCACGGACGTCTTCCGTACACGTGAGCTCGCACACGCGCGCGACCTGTGGCCGCGTTTATGGTATCGCCGGGATGTGAACCCGCGATCTTCTGACCACAGCGCTTTCGCGTCTCAGGCGCAGCACTCAGGAGCTCACGTCTTTAACCGTTACCCATCATGCTCCAGTGGTTTTAATGTATTTCAGTTTCAGTCTAATATACAACCATATAAATATAATCTGCTGTTTCTGTTTCTCTCATTGACGTCTCCGCCTCCGACTCCGACTCTGCTGTTTCTCTTTCTCCCTTTCTCATTCTATCCACATCTCTCTCTCTCTCTCTCTCCTTTTATATCCCTCTCTCGCCCACCCCACCCCAGGTCTAATTTCTAAAAAGATTTTCATGACATGGTTTGAAAAGGATTTCAGTCAGGTACCTGCCCCCATTACTCAGCTCTAACTCTTTCTCTCTCTCTCTCTCTCTCTCTCTCTTTCTCTCTACTGTTCTCTCTCTCTCTGTCTTAATTAATTAATTTTTTTTGTCTCCTTTCCTCCTCTCCCTCTCACTATCACACTTTTCATCTCTCTATAGCTTAATCCTTTTATTTCCGTCTACCCTGTCCACTTTTGTCTGTTCTTCCTGATCCGTGTTCTTCCCCTCTTTCTTGATCTTTATCCCCCCGTCCCTCTCCCTCTCTCTCTTCGTAGTGGTGGTGTGGTCTGGTGTGATTGATGTGAGGGTGATGGTGTATTTGCTGCAGTCAGCAGGTGGCTGTAATTGGGCCGATCGGGTTTCCTCGCCGCTCTTCGGCCGGCGCAGGAGCGAGGGATTTATTCCCGCTCCAACCGGCACAGCGATGCGAGAGATGAACACGTCGGCGAGATTAGTGTGTTACGATGAATGTCCTTCAGAGAAATAAAAAGAAATCACATCCAGCGCTGTAAAGAAGACGAGTCCAGCGGGACTGCGGTGGAACACACGGTGTCCGAGAGTCTCGTCGCATTTTTCAGCTGAGAACCAAACAGCGCCGTCACTTCCAAGAGTTAGAGAGAGTGTAAACATTACAAACCTGTACATCCATACACACCTTCATGTAAAAAACACACACACAGAGAGGGAGAGAGAGAGAGAGAGCGAGGGAGAGAGAGAGAGCGAGACAGAGAGAGAGAGCGAGGCAGAGAGAGAGAGACGGAGAGAGAGCTACCCCCTCATGTGTAAGTCTGTTTTCTGTTTACAGCAGGGTTGCCATGGTTACTAAAAGAAGCCCACGGTCAGAGCGCATCGTCTCCACGTTGAGCGCCGCGGCTGCTTCTGATTGGCTGAGCAGAAAGGAGAAGGCAGTGGAAGTCCACAGCTAAAATATTTTCATATACACTTTATGTTAAAGCGCTTTATTTGTATCTGCATCATAATTTTATATTATCAGAGTTCAACTGAAAACGTTTTAGTTTGATTTATTCGGCTTATTCTACATTCTGTAATAGATTCTAATACTCAAAAACACATTTTTTATTATTTTATTATATAACCTACTCCCTGTTTTTTTTCTGGAGGAGTTTATTTCCGCCTTTGCGTGTTTATTAGTAGCCTAAACGTACAGCAATCGCTAGCGTCATGATTCCCAGTGTGTTTCTCCTGAGCTGGTACTTCTTACTCAGCAGTGGAGATTTAACGCTTTCATTCACGTCACTGTGGAAAACTGCGTGTGTGTGTGTGTGTGTGTGTGTGCGTGCGCTTCCATCTGCATTCAGACAGATCTCTCTGCTGGATATTATTCGTCTCTGTTTTCCACAATCTGGCTTCAAAATTGTGACTCGATAGTCGCAGCTCAGGAGCCAGGAATAGATTTGTAGGAATAAAGCTGTGAAAAAGTCTTCAAGGGTTTTCTCGCGTTTTCTTCCTCGCCGCATGTTTTAAAAGTGAGTTTTGTCGTTTCTTAGTGTGAGAAGTGCAGCACGCAGAAAAGATAAAAAAAGACGTACTGTGGAAAAAACTTACAGCAATTCCAGCCTGTAAAACTCCCCACAGTGTGACACACACACACACACACCTGCAGACACACACACACCTGCACACACACACACCTGCACACCTGTCATTCTGGTGTTGGAGTCAGTATAGCTGGAGTCCCAGCAGGCGAGCAGCGTCTGACAAAGAAACACATCAGAGGCTCGAGAGTTGACTGAACACACACTCACACACACACACACACACACACACACACACACACACACAGGGCTGCATGAAAAAGAAACAACGCAGCACAGCAGAGCAAATGCAGTATTAATGCGACTGTTAGTGGCCAGAAGTGAAATGTTTACACTCCCCCTTGTCTGAGATGCGTCTGGTGTGTGAAATCCACCTGTGTGTTCAGCTAGTGTAGCGAACATGACGCGAGAAACATCGCTTAAATCGACCGCGTGTCTCAAACAGACTCGCCAGGGGGCGTGGCCTAAAGTCTGAACGAGGACTAATTCCTTACGTGTTATCTCCATGTCAGATTATACGATGATGAACATCCTCTAACGACAGACCTGCGATTAAAGAACACGCCATCAGTCAGCGTGATCCGGAAATCAGCCCGTGCAGAAAACGGAGACGCCTCGAATGCCGCTGTCGCCGCGGCCGTATCTGTAGCTCGTGTCGCTAGCGCAAGTTTGCCGTCCTCCAGTTGGTGGATTTTAGATGAGTGGCTAATGAGAAGCGCTCACACTCTGAGATTTTAATCAGGATTTTCTCACGCTGATACGACTTTATCTTCGCTCGCAGTCACGAAGACACGATCTCAACTCATGACCGAAGAACTTTTTTTACGTCTGCGATCTGTAACCAAACTTTTTGTACATTTTATAATCCTAATCACGATAAGGAAAATTTGCAGATGTTACATTTCCTTATAAGAGGGTGAGTGAGAATAACTGAACATTATCAAGTCTCTTGGAGAGTCTAAGTCACTGTTTTCTCTCTCTCTCTCTCTCTATTTCTATTTTTCTTTTCTTTCACGCTGTTATCTCTAAAGGGCAGAGACATTAGACCCTCGCGGCTGAATTTTTAGGGAACTGAGCTGAGAGGAACAAGGGCTGAATTATAATCTCTCTCTGTCTCTCTCTTCTTCTCTCTCTCTCTCTCTCTCCTGTCCTTGGCCTCTGTTTGAATCTGTACATCCCACACATTTTCAAAATGACTTGGGCTGATGGGATACTGGAGAACTGTCAGGAGGATCTGAGACAAGCCCAAACACCTTTTCCTGCCTTGAATGATACACAGAGAGAGAGAGAGCTCTGTCAGACAGCACGTTAGTGTTATTATTATTATTATTATTATTATTAGTGCCTGCACTTTGTTTTTTTCTGTGGGTTGAGTTTGCTGTGTTTACTCGTGAAAATGACCTGAGACATTGGGAAAAACAGTGTATTTGTGTTTGTTCTGTTGAATCTCATTACCATACAGACACTTTTCTCTGCAGCTACACACTGCACAATCTGAAAACACATGTATTTTATGTAAAGTTCACAGCATATATATACATGTATATACAGAGAGGGAGTGAGAGTACAGGATTTAAACGCATGGCTGTGACCTTCACGCTTTGAAAAAAGAACATTTGAGACGCCACATGAAAAACAGTGAGACGCATGGGTTTGCACTTTTGCGGCTGTGATATCTCGCAGAGTCCCAGAGAGTCTCGCAGAGTCCCAGAGAGTCTCGCAGAGTCTCACAGAGTCCCAGAGAGTCCCAGAGAGTCTCGCAGAGTCCCAGAGTGTCCCAGAGAGTCTCACAGAGTCCCAGAGAGTCTCGCAGAGTCTCACAGAGTCTCGCAGAGTGTCCCAGAGAGTCTCGCAGAGTCCCAGAGAGTCTCGCAGAGTCCCAGAGAGTCTCGCAGAGTCTCACAGAGTCCCAGAGAGTCTCGCAGAGTCCCAGAGTGTCCCAGAGAGTCTCACAGAGTCCCAGAGAGTCTCGCAGAGTCTCACAGAGTCTCGCAGAGTGTCCCAGAGAGTCTCGCAGAGTCCCAGAGAGTCTCGCAGAGTCCCAGAGAGTCTCGCAGAGTCTCACAGAGTCCCAGAGAGTCTCGCAGAGTCCCAGAGTGTCCCAGAGTGTCCCAGAGTGTCCCAGAGAGTCTCACAGAGTCTCACAGAGTCTCGCAGAGTCTCGCAGAGTCTCGCAGAGTCCCAGAGAGTCTCACAGAGTCCCAGAGAGTCCCGGAGAGTGTCGCAGAGTCCCAGAGAGTGTCGCAGAGTCCCAGAGAGTGTCGCAGAGTCCTACAGGGTCCCGCAGAGTCTCACAGAGTCCCAGAGAGTGTCGCAGAGTCTCAGATTCCCAAAGAATCACACAGTCTTAGAGAGTGTCACAGAATCCCATGTGGTTTAAAATGAAGGAACAGCTGTGTGTCTAAAAATTGAGAACTTTGCCAGTAGGTGATTTTTCCAAACCAAATCAGGTATTTTGATGTAGTTGTGCAGTGAACCCGGTGTGGTGTTGTGGTGAAATAGTCGCACCGTTGACCCCTGCTGTGGATTTAAGGCTCGTTGCTGTGACTACGGTTGCCGAGCGAGAGACACAGGTGATTTTCCCCCTTCTTTATGAGAAAGTGTGCTGAGAAGGGAATTCTGCACTTTATAGTCTGCTGTGTGAGAAACGCTTTATTATTATGAACGTGTGATGCTCTTTAAAACCAATTCTGACAGCATCATAAACACTGACACACACACACACACACACACACACTGCTATACACACACCAATACACAGCGCTACACACACACCGATACACAGCGCTACACACACCACTACACAAACACACACACACACACCACTACACACTGTGCTGTCTGGAACTAAATTTACACAACTTCAGTCATGAAGTGCACACATACGTGCCCTCTGACTGTTCCCTGTCCCCTTTATGGGCTGCCTAGAGCTTCACATTGTGGTGTGTGTGTGTGTGTTCTCACTCTTTGTGTTTATTTAATCCCAGGCCACATGGAGTGTTAAATGTAGAACAGAAATCCAGCGTGGCATTAACACACTTCCCGACAACCTGATCCCCACTGTGTGTGTGTGTGTGTGTGTTGTGGGAGGAGGCAATTAGGTTAAGATTACCATGGTTTCAGTCGGCTTAGTCACAGCTGGCTCCTCCCACTCTGAGACCTCAACAACCACCCAAACAAACAACACACACACACACACACACACACACACACACTCTGACTTACTCATAAAGAGCCAAATATAGAATAATTATAGCACAGACACAAAAAGTGCTATTTATATTTAAACACAGCTCTCCCCCCCCCCTTCTCTCTCTCAAATATGTGTGTGTTGGTTTGAGAAAACCTTCCATAAAGTGATTTTTTTTGCTATTATATATATATGTGTATATATATATATATATATATATACATATATATACATATATATGATTGTGAAATCTGCAGACTTCTAGAGAAGTAAATTTCCAGCATGAAGTGACGGAGCAGGAGCACGGCGGCCATTTTGACAGCCGAGATCTGATTACTGACTGAACTGATTAGACTGAAGTCTGTTTCACTCACGAGGTTTTAGACGTCTTCATGCAGACTGTGTTTGTTAAACTGACCCCTGACATCATGATGTCTGCAGGAAGACGCCAAGACACGGTTAGAGCGGAACTTCAGAAATAAACATTTCTACTGTCTAATGTTTTGGTAAATTACATATATTTATGGTTTCTTAAAGTGGAGATGTCAAAGTAGTCAGTTTTGGTCAAAACCTGATTTTTCGTCACTTTCTGCTGTTTTCCCGAACTGAGCCACATCCGATGGGTTTTCCCAGACCGACACACGTTTGCGTAGCTTTCTTAACGTGACTGTTCCATATTGCCAAATTATCAAATAACAACAGTAACGAAAACAACGATAGCAATACCAGTAATAACTTAATAATAGTAGACCGATTCATTTGTTGATTTTGTGGACTGTCTGTCAGGAGGTTGTTAGTTGTTATATACGTTGTTGGGAGCGTGGTTGTGTCACTTCACTGAGAAGCTCGTGTAATGTACCTGTCGGAGTCGTATTACACCGGAGGAGGAGGTGTATTTCTGTCTGCATCTCTGTAATGATGAGACCGTGGCCTCTGCACATGGTGACCTTTGGGTGTGTACCTGCTCAGGCTCTGTGTCTCTCTGTGTTCTGTGTTCCTGACAGCGAGGAGACACTCGTCTGATCAATCCTGTCCGTTCTCGTAATACGTCCTTCCGTTTAGCCTCTTTTGTATCCTATCTTAATGCGAACCTTAATAGGCTGATGTCTCAGTTCAGAGCAGAGCATCAACACGTCTTTTTCTGATGCATCTTAGCTTCTCTTCTCCGTGCTGCCGAACAGATAAAGCTGGGAATGTCTGTGCGTGCAAAACACGTATGTCTGGCCACGCCCCCTTCATTTCCTTCCTCAGTGTCACTGCAGCATGCACAGTCATAAGGATAACACGGATATCTCACAGATAAAGCAGACATGAGCAAGTTCGTACCCATGACCTTTAGTTAACTGAAAGACAACAGACTTCACCCCAGGCAGCTGTATTACGTTTTTAGGAAAAGTTGCCATATGTTGATAAAACCATGTCATGTAAGGAATGTGTCATTTATTTTTTCCAGAGCTAATATTTTTAACACTTCCTCATTCCAGTCCTCTAATAAAGGGCCTGCGCTATTTCTAATTCCACCCACATGCCCTTGTTTGGTCCTCTTGGTACCCTGGCATGAAGGATGAAGGATGAAGGGGAAGCCTAAAGGGTTGGCTTGGCAGTGAGGAATAAAGGCATGTAGGATTTGTTAGTGAGATTTGTGTGTGTTGCGCTAGAATTTACTCTGACTCAAGTTTCACTCCAGATGTTCCAAATACGAGGGACTTTGTTTGATAAGCTGGTGTAAAGCCGTGCTGCTCTGAGGCACTGAGGTTAGTGGGATCTCGAGCAACCTCTCTCTCTCTCTCTCTCTCTCTCTCACTCTGTCTCAGAGAACAATACTAAGCCTCAGGCAGCAGCGTTTGTGTTTTTGGTCTCTCTTGGGACTCGGGAATGAAACACACCCTGTCTCTGTTTTCCTCTCTCAGGAGGCTGGTGCAAGGCTTAAAACAAAAACACACACGTCATCGTTTTTTCAGAAAGCTGCGTTCCATTCCATAATTAATGGCCACTCCGGGCTACGTCCAGTCCACGCTAATCCTCCCGCCAGCGTCGTTAGGGCAGCCGGGTGGGGCTTACTTCTCAGCAAGACTGCAGAGTTGGAAAAGTGTGGAGAGAGAGAGAGAGAGAGAGAGGTAGAGGTGTGAATCACGGTCTCATCAGCAATGCATTATGCATCGCTGGTAATTCTACACACTAATGACATCATCAGATTTAGACCAGTACGACGTAAAGAGATACGTGGAATTGCAATATTTAAGAGACATTGCAGCGAGATAGAGGCGGATAGAGAGAGATCACTAATGAGCAGGTTTAACTGTTCCTGAAGTTCCGAACAGCACAGTTAATTTATCAACAGATTGGATTAGGCTGCCATTAAATCAGATCCTACTCTGTGTGTGTGTGTGTGTGTGTCAGTGTTGGGACCTGATCAGCAGTCCGTATCTTTAAGCACAGAGCCACCGCTGTCTCAAATAAACAGGGTGATAACTGACCCCCGTGACATCACTGTCTGGACATACACAAGTTCTAATGTGGAATGTGACTATGGAGTAAAAACCATAGCAGAGAAATTCACATCGTGACTCTGCTACATTCTCACACAGTGTAATGCATTAGCACGTAATTGCTTAACTTGTTGTTGTTGTTGTTTCGGCTGCCTCCATTAGGGGCTGCCACAGCGGATCAGCGGATCGGTCCGCATGATTGATTTGGCACAGGTTTTTTTTTGTTTTTCTTTTTCTTTTCTTTTTTTTGTATGCCAAATGCCCTTCCTCAGTTTATCCAGAGTCCCAATTTAGGACCGGCACTGGGCGTGCATTGTCTTGTGCAACCCCAGTGGCTGGAGTCGGTTCCCTGGCCGGGAAGCGAACCCGGGCCGTGGCCGTGAGAGCGCCGAAGCCTGACCACTCGTCCTCCAGGGACCCCACATAAACACTTAACAGTTTTTAGAAAACAAAACTGCCACGTTCCAGTTAGGCGTGTTAAAATGGCGGCCAATATTTAAACGTATAACGGCAGAGAACACACAGCAGCTGTGAGAAAGTTCTGGCTGCTCTCTGGTATAGAAATGAGCACGCCCTGTTTATTCCCTCGCTCCGAGCTTCACCCCTATAAAGCACTTTACATTAGGGCAGGACAGGGCAGGAGACACGGCTGTCCAGAGCGGCCATATTTCCTGAGAGCTCCGACGCTACAACTAATCAGGACAACCTCATATATTTACTCCATCTGACAAGCAGAGAAGTGAGCTGGAGGAATTTAACTAAGGACAGAAAATACTGCCTTCTTCTCCAGCAGACTGGAACATGTAGATGTAGAAGTGGCTTGTAGAGAAGTGTTCATGATAGAAATTATGGTTCAGTGTGATTTTGATTCACAGTGCCATTATAAACCAATTCTCGACGCATCTTGATTCTGCTCAAGATGGGTTCTTTTTACTGTGACCATTTTTTACTTTTAAAGCTTGAAGTAAAATCCTGTACCTGAGTTAAAGCCTGTTTGTGGTGTAGGGGGCGCAGATCTTTGGCGGTGAACTTGACCCAGTAATTTGCTTAAACCTTTCTTACGTGGACGTTTTGCCAAGGTTCTCTGTTGAGTAGGAACGGCACGACGATGTTCTTCCACTGACTCCAGTGTTGCGTTGTGATTTTGCATGTTTGTTGTATTCCTCAAATCAAAATGTGATCTAAAACACAATAGGTGGTTATTTACCGCAAATTTTAAGCTGTGGATTTTACATTAAAGATTATTTTCCTGCTGTGAAATACAGAGTGCAACCGTTCATTCATGCAGCTGAAGTTGTGCGGTAGCAGCTGTGTTTGTTGAAATGGAGCTGAAGGTCTGTGCTGTAGAGGAAGTGCCTATTCGTCAACAGCACTTCGATAACATTCTGAAGGATTTTTCCAGGTGCTGTGTTTAAGACTGCGCTCGGCTTTGCAGAGACTGAGAATACTAATGCTCCGTCCTTGACACACAGGGAAATTAAAATGCTGGAGGATTGGACTCTGCTGTTACTGGAGAAAACTGACTTCACTGACGTTTCTTCAGTTCCCCGCTCATAATTTTAGCTCCTACCTGCAATTATTTCCTGCAAAAACGGAAGAGAAGCTTATAAGCGTGGATTAATCTTCTCCTGTCGTATACGAGCTCTCATTAAACGTGTACAGAGACGTTAGGAGGAAAGATAAAGCTTGAGAGGAAGTAGCAGAGATGGTTGGTGTGTCTGGTGAGTGTACGCAGCTAGTACAGTTATCTTATTTTTCTAATCTAATCTGAGAACGAAGCTGAGAGTGTAACACGTAACTCACACAACTGATTCGATTTTCACACTGATTAGTGCGTTATTTAATTTGTGTTTAACTCATAAGCTTTAGTAGCGATATAGCTACTACTTCTGTAAGGTTAGTCTCAGACATCTCAGATATTCCCATGAGCTTCTCTTAGTTCATCCACACAGCGTAGGCCTGAATAATTCCTGGTGTTTGTACACCACCTTGTCAATACTAACAGTTACCACAGATAAATATATATGATATAATAGATATGTCGGTTGCCCAGATGGTGAGAATCGTGTCAGAAGAGCACCAATGATGTCTCTTTAAATGTTCTGTAGACTTGATTTGGATCAGTTAACCAAAAGTTGTCCTAATTATCAGACCTCAGAATTTTTTAAAACTGATATCAGTGTCATGGTTTTCACCCTTTGTGTCATGGTTTCCATGGCAACAAACACGATGTTCTGTGCCCTGTCCTGTCATTGGTTTGTTACCCTAGTGTGTTCACCTGTTCTGTCTATGTATACCTTGCTGTTTCTTTGCAGCGCTACGTCCAAGCTCTGATTTAAACGAAGTTTTGCTTCATTGTATGTACTTGACCATTTCATGTGTAAAGATTACGGATTATATATCAGTAACAATAAATATCACGCCAAGCACCCGCACTCTACTCACCACACGTTAGAATCAGTATCGGTGGCAAGTTTTTTACAAACTGAGCTATTTTTTTTTATAAAACATAATTGGAGTTTATGAATGGGACCAATCCAAACAGCTGCAGCAGTACAGCAACATAACGATCAGCTATAACTGCATCGATCTGCTACCGCAGCAGATCTTTAACTCAATTCTCTTCATCACTTACACTTCCTGCCCTCAGCACCAGCACGAATGGAATATTCAGCCTCTACAGCCTGCATTAGCACTCTAACAACAACAACAACCATAACAACAACGCATCACAATGCAGGAACACGCCACACTTTTCCTGTGTTTGTAGAGCCAAGTTTCTCTTCAGCACGAAACTTTTCTCATGAACTCGCAGCTCCTCAAAGTCTGAATTATGAATCACACATGAACACAGGAGAGTGCTTTTGGGCCGCTCAAGGCAATCTCTGAAAGACACGTGTGGTTGTTCTGACCTACTTCACATCCATTAATGGTCCTGCACACTAAATCTATACCTGCGTATTCTTGCACTCAGGTTTATGAGAAAACTTAAAAAAAAACATGCCTGATAGAGACACTTTCTTTGAAGCCCTTGTTAATCCAGTGCAAAAAAAGATGAAAGGTATTTCATCAAGGATCTTCTATGCCTGTAAATCTTTTATCTAAATGTAAATGTAATGTTCAGGTACATAACATTTTAACTAGCTTTCCATGGGAAAGGTGGTGATTAAAACAACAGCAACAGCAAAAAACAGAAAAGTTTGTCAGTCTCATAAAGGGGAAGATGCCGTGTAGTTTGGGCTCCAGAGATACGAAAGACAATTTAAGGACATATGGCTTCTTATTTAGGACAAATTTAAAGGTGCATTTCAGCCTCTCTTCTGGGAAAACTCAATCCCATAATTTTGTCCACCAGTTTCGAGTTCCATGAAAGTGATCAAACATGAGTGAACTTTCTCAAACTGAGGAATATACTGAGTAAGACACTGTTGCTGTGGTATAAAAGGAATAAAACACTTGGGGAAGTGCCCACCATGTCACTAAGTATTTCAGTGTAACATTACATCCAATCATGTTTTATTTGTTACTTAGTGCTTACTTTAATATACCATTCACATGCAGTTTGAAGTTATAATATTTAGGACAAAATGCCTAATAATATCCACAATTTATCATTTATCAGGGTCTCGGTCAAGTTTTTGCCTCCTAAATGGACCCCTGGCACTGTTGTGACCTTGGATGAGCAGGCTGCTGATTTAGTCTGGTTAATTATAGGCTGTCTTACATTGCATTAGCGTTCTGCATGTCTGTCACGTCAGAGCCAGATTAATAACGTTGATCTTCTCAGCCAGAGGTTGAAGCAATCATGCAGGAAAGCCACAAGCTGTTCCTCCCCGGGCCAAACAGCAGCTTACGCTAAAAGCTTGTAAATCGTGACAAGCGTGATGATGCTCAGAACCTGCAGCGAACTCACTAATGTGTTGGGTCGGGAGAAACATAGTTAAAATATGCTGGTGCAAAAAAAGTCTGCTAAATGCCGTTAAAGATAGCAATATTTTAGATTTCTGACACTTTTAATATAATGGAATGGATAATAAAACATTTCACACAAAATAAAGATGTTGCACCATCAGCAAGCTTTTTAGAGACATGTCCAGTTATTAGTGACTTGTGACTGTGTGAATATAAATGAAAACTCAAGTTCCATTTGGATGTTTATGAGAAGAACAGCAGCACTCACATTTGTTATTAAGATTTACCATCTCATTTTACCCCATGGATTCCTCATTAAAATGTAAAGAGGAAGACTAATGTTCCAGACAGGATTTGCAAGCCAGTGCAACACGATGCCTTTGAACATGATTGAGATAAACAACTTTATCATTGATAGTACATTTTAATGATGATATATCTGCGCCCATGGCTGAATGATGGATAAGTTAAAGGCTCTCCCTCTGTTCTTGAAAAAACGGCAGACAACAAAGCCAAATAAATGCACTGCCAAAATGAAAACCAATTAAGTGATGTGATCTTTTGCTCTCTCCTCTCATCCGGTAGCACCACCTGCATTATGTTATATTGTTCCAGGTTGTCTTTGAAGCAATACTGCTAATTTCCCCCTCTAAAGCGTTCTCATCTTAATGACCATCTATCCTCATTGTGGCTTGTCTCCAGGGGTGCAAGCAGTGCCGCCTAAAAAAAAAGCTATCTCGGACTGCGGGTTTGTGCAGCTTAATATGGACAGCTGCCAATGACTGAACCGTACATCTGGGGCAATGGAAGTGTGAACAAGTCAGAGCAAGGCTATTGACAACATGGCTGCCCATCGCATTCGAGTGACCAACAACAACAATGTCCTCCCGCGATGCAAGTCGGAAGGCACGCTGATCGACCTCAGTGAGGATGTGTCTGAGGCCAGTCTTACAGAAGTCAAAGGTCAGTTTAAGAACTCATGAAGTGACACCTGTTGAGTATATATACTGTTATAATCATTTTATTATTCCATCCTTATTTTCTAGTGCCTTCCCCCAGTGCCTTGCGGTTGGACACCACTGCATCTTTTGGGACCGCACAGGAAGTAGTCGCCATCAAGGACTACTGCCCCTCCAGCTTCACCACATTAAAGTTCTCCAAAGGAGATCGCCTCTACGTGTTGGATACATCCGGAGGAGACTGGTGGTATGCTCACAACAACACAGAGATGGGATACATTCCCTCTTCGTATGTCCAACCTGTTGGCTATCGGGACTCTTATCTCAGTGACAGCGGAATGATCGATAACATAGGGGACTCCTCGGACGAAGGCGTGAAGGAGTTAGATCTGCTGGGAGAGTGGACTGGAATGTCCCTAAAGCTCCCTCCAACTTACAACAGCAAAAACAACCCCTTTGCTACAAATCCGTTTCTCAACGGGACGGTGCAGAACCAGCTACAAGACCAGAACACCAACCAACACAACAGCATTGACCTGCTCCTGTTCGACTCTCTGACGCCTTCTGCTCCTGTCTCCACTACCAGCAGCAACAGCACCAGTAACGGATACGGCAGTAGCATTTTTGACGGCACGCCCACCAGCCCTAATGTAGAAACCTTGCAAGGATTTCGCAAGGATAACCCATTTTTCCGGAGTAAAAGATCCTACAGTTTGTCAGAGTTATCTGTCTTACAGTCTCAGTCAGCTCCTCCTTTGCCACCATCCGAGTTCTTTACAGGTCTTAAGGCACCTTCTCCAGAGCAGTTTAAGAGCAGAGAGGACTTCAGGACAGCTTGGTTGAACCATAGGAAGTTGGCACGCTCATGCCATGACCTTGATTCCTTGGGACAGAACCCAGGCTGGGGCCAAACACAACCAGTTGAAACTAACATTGTTTGTAAGCTGGACAGTTGTGGTGGGGCAGTTCAACTGCCAGACACTAGCATCAGTATTCACGTTCCTGAGGGTCATGTTGCAGCAGGAGACACCCAGCAAATCTCCATGAAGGCTCTACTGGATCCCCCACTGGAACTAAACAATGATAGATGTACTACAGTCAGTCCGGTAGTTGAGATCAAACTGAGTAACATGGAGATAAAGTCGTTCATAACCTTGGAGATGAAGGTATCTGTAGAGGTGAAGAAAGAGAGCAGACAAATGACAAAGGTTTTATGTGTGAGGAGTGACAGTAAAGATGGCCCATACGTCCCGGTTCCTCAGGCTTACATATACGGTGACACAGTTCAGGTTCAGTTGGACAGCCTGGAACCTTGTATGTATGTCGCAGTTGTGGTCCAGTCCCACAACATCTCCTTTAATTTAACAGTTTGGGATCAAGTGGTGAAGAAAATCACGTTGGGCCTGTACGGACCCAAGCACATTCATCCATCCTTTAAGACCGTGGTGGCTGTTTTTGGACATGATTGCGCTCCGAAAACATTGCTTGTCAGTGAAGTTGGGAAACAAGCACAGTCTGCACCGCCTGTCGCACTCCAGCTGTGGGGAAAGCACCAGTTTGTCCTCAGCAGGCCTCAAGACCTTCAAATAGGCATGTACTCGAATATGAGCAACTACGAGGTGAAAACAAATGACCAGGCCAGGGTGGTCCGCGGCTTTCAGGTAAAACTCGGCAAGGTGAGTCGGCTCATATACGTCATCACGTCTCGAAATGCGCAAGAGCTGTCCGACTTCACCTTACGGGTTCAGGTGAAGGACGATCAGGATTGCATCCTTGCTCAATTCTGCGTCCAGACGCCACAGCCGCCTCCTAAAACTGGAATCAGAGCCAACGGCCAGCGGAGGTTCCTGAAGAAGAAGGAAGTAGGGAAAATCCTGTTGTCCCCTTTGGCCATCACGACTAAATACCCACAGTTCCAAGAGCGCTGCATCACCAACTTAAAATTTGGTAAACTGATCAAGACGGTGATCAGGCAAACAAAGAACCAGTATTTGCTGGAATATAAGAAGGGTGACGTCATCGCCTTGCTAAGCGAGGAGAAGATCAAATTGAAAGGACAATTGTGGACCAAAGAGTGGTATATTGGTTACTATCAGGGAAAGACCGGGCTTGTGCACGTGAAAAATGTGCTCGTCTTGGGAAAAGTAAAGCCCATATACTTTTGCGGGCCAGACCTCACAACCACAATGCTGCTGGAACAAATTCTCAAGCCCTGCAAGTTTCTTACCTACATTTATGCCTCTGTGAGGACTGTGCTAATGGAGAACTTGGGAAACTGGAGGGCGTTTGCAGATGCCTTGGGTTATGGAAATCTGCCCTTGACTTACTTCTGCAGGGCAGATTTGGATAGTGAGCCCGAGCAAGTGGCTTCTGTGCTGGAGAAACTCAAAGAGGATTGCAACAACATAGAAATGAAGGAGAAGAAATCTTTTCAGAAGGAGCTCATGATGGTAAGTTGTAAATATTCAAGGTGTGTGTGTGTGTATGTGTGAGAAGCCGTGCATGCATTTGAATTTGATTACCACTGATTACATTAACTGTGTGCAAGCTTTGCTTCATACAAATGAAGTGGCGTGTCTTTGGACGCAAGGCCGCTTAACCCCAGATTTAAACCCAGCTTATTTGAAACCCCTTATCTGCCTTGCACTGATTAGTGCTATTGGCTAGGAGGCTAATTCTAATAAGAGTGTTGCTCTGGTCCATTCTCCTTATCTTGCACAGCTGTGAGAAACCTGCAAGTGCAGCAGCAGTGGCTTTGATTTGCTGGCTCAGACCTTACAGGAAAAACTTTAATCAGCCTCGCACATGTTGGTGCTGTCAGTGGGCGCTGAACATTTGGGGCTAGCAGTATGCTAACTCGGCTGATTTATTATTATTTTTTTTTAATCTACAGATAAAAAACTAATCATAGTGATAGAAGTGCTGGCAGCTAAACAAAGCCGCCCAGAGAACACTTTGAGCTGTTTTCAGTACAGCACAGGGAGAGAATGTGAACTGCTATTAACAACATGTTTGTGTAATAAAGCATGTTTTCAGCTCAGGCTTCTTGGATATGAAGAGGCCACATGCACGGAAAAGAGACAAGTTATAAATCAGCAGTCGTTCGGTATCTCAGGCCAGGCTTTGATGGGTCTCAGTCGAGATAAAGAAAACGCAGCATCAACTGAAAAACAAGAGCCGCCTCGGTTCGCTGTGGTGCACCGAGAGAAAATTCGCCTCGTGGATGATCTCCTCTGACAAACCAGACTGTGTTGTGATCTCTGCGGACGCATTTAATTTGGAGTATGAAAGTGAAAGGCCTGGTAGTGATTCGATTTTCAGAATTGCTGGCGGGGAACTCTTTGAACTGGGTATGATGTCACTGGAGAAAACAAAGATAAAACAATTTTCTCAAGTTTCGTGTCTTCCCGTGCAGACCTGCCAACCTTTATGCATTTTGCCTAGGAACTCCACAGAGTACACTGAGTTATCATTCGAAAATACACCACCAGATCAGTCTTCTACTCCTTTCCCCCATCTCACATTAGTATTCTCTCGTCTCGAGTAAATGAGGAATGTTTTGAGTTCATTAATGCGCCCCTGAAATCAAAAACCTCCAGTCTTCTTGACACTAATGTAATAGTACAAAATTAGTTTTGGAGTTTTTTAGTTCATCACATCCAGAAAAATGATTACAATTTTTTGATGATTCATAACATTGTGATCATCCAGTTAAATGCTATCTAGAGGGTATATGTCAAAATATACAAAGAAGGCGTGTCTTGATCTACAGGAGCAGCTCATTAGCAGTCAGCATGGTTTGTTGGTGTATTTTTGGCTGCGCGGCTTCCCGAACACTATTCCCTTTTCCAACCACTGACGTTTCCAGCGTTTTCCAATCACTGTTATGTTATGTGTGGCAGGCGCTTTTTTGGAGGGCTGTTCAATGCTGGACTGTTGCTACCTCAGACACAGCGAGAAAGCAATTCCTTCTGTATACACCACTGTGGCTTCTCTGTCAGCAAAGAGCCAGTAAAAGGCTTTTGTGAAATTCTTTGCTGTTCTCTGTATTTCGCCAGATCACTAAGCTCCTATCGGGTTTGTTTAGAAAGAGAATAAAAGCCCCGGTGTGACTCCATCAGTATTCCTCTTCAGGATTTGCAGGTCTATAGCTAAAGATTCATATTCAGTAAAAGCATGGTTATCGTTTTTATTTGATTTAATGTCAAGAGCAGTAATTTCTCTGTACCTAATTAACCCCACTGGTTCTGTAAATTTTCCTTTTCATCCAGAAGTGCCTGATAGTACATCACTTCCAACTCCATAAGGAAATCACGTAACAGGAAGCTTCATTCAGACCGCTTTGCGTGTGTGTGTGTGTGTGTGTGAGAGAGAGAGACGGCCTTTAACTTTTTAAAAGCGGTGAAGTGTCACAGTGCGGCGAGACAACACATCGTCAATAATTCGTCAGTCTGGGAGAAGTTATGTGATAGTCGTGCATGTGAAAGGAAGCTTCATCATCCACGGCCTGTTGTGGTTTCAGCGTGAGCACATTTATCATGATGAGACAAAGCGATTATTCTTCCAGTCCTGGTGCTAACGTTTTGCAGGAATAAATGGATTTTTTCAAATTTCAGCTCGTACTCCCTGAATGACATACATTAGTCTTTGACTTTTACTGGTAGCGTCATTATTAGCTCTTTGTCCGTGTGCTTGTTCTCTAATAACGCGGGCAGTCCTTGTGCCAGGAGGTGTTGTAGAGGTGTGAAAATAATGAGAGGTGGCGATGGCATGAGGCTTATCAATCATGCTTTTTTAGAGTTATTCCTCTCTTCACCTGATGACCTGTATCTAGCGATGCACTATTCAATTCCGTTCAGTTTTATTTGTGTAGCGCTAATAACAACGGACATTGTCAAAAAGCAGCTTTACAGAAATAAACATATTCAAGATATCAGTTTTAAGTGTGAATTTATCCCTAATGAGCCAGAAGTGACGGTGGTGAGGAAAAACTCCCTGAGAGGACATGAGGAAGAAACCTCGAGAGGAACCAGACTCAGAAGGGAACCTCTTCTGGGTGACACCCGATAGTGCGATTATAAATAAATCCCTTCTATAGCTGTGTACTACATGGACAAATAGTGCAATTGTGTAACCAGGAAGTTCATTATAGTTTCCACACGAGGTCTGTTTGTTGAAATTATCCACTGTTTACTGATGCAGACTTGAGTGCAAAACTGTTCATTGGAATTGTAGTCCTAAAGCTATCAAAGCATAACTGTTCCAAAGCCATCTTCTTGGGTTTTAAGTGGAACCATCCACAGTAATCTCAGTGATCTTCAGGCTGTGCGTGTGGTCCATCCTCAGCAGCAGCGAGTGAGTTCCAAGTGATGAGAACTCCAGGCAGAAGTAGGGCATCAGGATGGATCAGGCAGGTCCGGAGAGCAGAAGGGGTCCGGATGCGCTAGAGCGTGAACAGGTTCACGTGAGGCTGCGTTCGCTGTATTTGTGTCGTTTGATTACATCAGGGTTCATTTACAGCACACACAAGCTCTCGTGTTCTGTGAGTTCAGATGTTGGGATGGTGTTCGCTAGTCCACTGGGAGATCATGATCTGGTGCATTTTTGACTGTTTATTTCCAGTGGCTTAGTTTAATCATTTAATTAATTCTCAGCTCGGTGCTCGGGTTGAATTCTGCCTGAGATTTTGATCGGCTCGTCTCCGGGGTGTCGGGAATCAGGATTATATTCGGGTAGGGATTATCCACAAAGGTCTGATGCTCTTTAGCCAGATGTTATACAAGTGTAAATAAATCTGCCTTTCCACAATAGACAACTTCATAACGTACTCACTCACACGACCACCAAACACTGATCATGGAAGACATGCCGATTTAGTGATAAATAAAGATACGATATTTTTGAGTTCTTTTGGTACTCGTCGATACCGATACTGAAACGAGTAACCTACTTAGTATTAATCAGTCAGGGAGATCGTGAAACTTTTGCGTTTAGGTTTAAAATAGTGGCCATAAAACGCACGCAGGTGGATTCATGCACTTACGCTACTAGAGTCGTTGATTATAACGTTAGAAAACTGATTTTAAATGAAATCATTAGCTAGCTACATTAGTTAGTTAGCTTGGAGTGGAGAAGAGCGAGGTTTGTTGCACTTCTGCACAGCTGGAAGTAAAGTACAGTTTCGTTGTTGTTGTCAATAGCGGCTGATCTTCAAGAACAACACATTGTTGTTTAAGAGCTCATATTTCTACTCAACTCAGTGTCTAGACCTTTTTTTATCGCTTAGCGAGTGTGTGCTGCTAGTGATGAGCTTTAGAGAACACACCTTTAGAGATATGTGTTTATTGTTCTGCAGGTTTAATTATGGGTTTCAGTCAGTCCGAGGGCACAGGGCTTTGAAAAAACATGAAGTAGATGCAAAGCGCCGCGACAGAGAAAGTTCCAAATATGAAATTAGTGAGGGCTTTTAGCTTCATTTTATACAAGGCCAGTGAGAGAAAGGCTACAACTCACTCCTCACTTCAGGCATGTAGGTATGTGCTGATACTCAATTAACCAGGAAATTGCAAGGTTCAGGTCCCACAGTATTGATATTGTCGATGTAATCAATGCTAGAGAGTTTTTTTTTTTGCATTCAGAAGGCAGCACAGATGTAAAGAAGCATCGTAAATATCCTCCCTGGGTAAAGGCAATCCCATAATCCTGTTCTCTGAACAAGTGTGGCGTGAAAACATGGCGTCCAGAGCTGGAGCTCAGACTGAGGAGCCTCATGAATGCGGCAAAACCTCCGCAGAGACAATTTACGCACTCCCTTAAACGAGTTCGCTGTAATCATAAAAAGCTGTTTTATAAAGTTTATGGCGACAGTGTTCCAGCAGGTCTGTCGAGTCAGCTGGAGTGTGGAGGTGAAGAAGCTGCCGTGAAGACAGAAGAGCAGGAACGCCTCACTCAGGGTTTAGAACCCTGCTGTCAGGATCGTTTATCAGAGAATTCTTACGTTTGTCCGAACAGTTACGTGAGTAATAAACACCGCACACGCGGTCAGATACTGTGGTCTGGTGTGATGAAGTTACTCTAATAGCCTGAAGCTGATTTTTTTCCTATAACAGCACATCCCAAAGTGTTTTATTCCTCTTATACTGCGGCTATTTACCAATTTTTTTAGTAATTTAAGAACGACACATGATGTATTTTATTTTGCAGCTGTACTACTGTTAGAGCTGCTGTTATAGAAAATGAATCAACACCTTCTGACCAATCAGAATCCAGAATTCAGCAGCAGCATGGCGTAAGAAACTCAGCAGCTAGAAGCTCCTCCTCTTTGTGGATTACAGCATGGTATTTATCACAACGATACACTGATAAACTATGATAATTAGAGGTCAAATTAACGAGCGAGGATTATCGCTTATGACTGACCGGGCTCACCGTCGTGACTCTGCGGGACAGCCGCGGGCTGATTTCTCGTAAAGTTCAATCAGCTTACTGGAAAAACAGGAGCTGAGTGACTCTAACCCCAGAGCAGGTGGGTGGTCTCTTCTGGCGTCCATCACCGGGACGGCTTTATGGTCCCTGGAACAACAGCTCCCTCCATTCTGAAATGTCATTACAGCTTGTATTGTTTAAATAAACCCATTCCAGCACGCTCAGCAACAGGTCAGCGGAGGTCACAGGCCTGCTGTGTGTCGTGCAGAGGTGTGTGTTGTCGTTTGTTTTCGTTGTTTCTGGATGGCACGGCTTGTCCACGTCTGAGCAGAGCAGAGGAAACACCTGAGTAATTGTGTGTGGTCTCCATCACAGTGAGCTGGCCTGAGTCTCCGAGCCCCATTCAGCAGAAACGATTGAGAATTATCCACAACTCCGAACACCCTGCCGACCTCCTTCTAATGTCCCTCTCCTCTGGGAAACGCCTCTGGGAGATAAAAATTCCTCTCACTTCCTCTCGGATACTGAACCACTGCCAAGCACTACATCAGACCCGTATAACAACGACAGACCACCCTCCGTTCTCGTGTCTTTAAGCAGTCTCCTTATATCAGCGCAACACGTGACCGTCCATTTCGTCTGTGGCAGGACGCGATGGTCTTACACCACTGCGCTGTTGAATTCTGGACTCGTCTGATTGGTCAGAAGGTGTTGATTCATTTTCTATAACAGCAGCTCCGACAGTAGCGCAGGTTTATATTAATGCGCGCTCGTTCTAATACGTTATCGTTTCTATAGTAACAGCTCGTTCACAGCACTAAGACAGTTACGGTGAAATGAACTTTTAAAGTGTGTGTGTGTGTTATGGGGGAGTTTATTGGTATCTAGTTGTCCCAGTCAACTAAAGTGAGCTAACTGGCTAATTTTAGATATACCAGGTATATGAGCTCACCAGTCACGTGTAACTTTTTGACCCAAACATGCACAAAACCTAAGATCATGACCATCACATACTCTCTAACCTCTCTGCTTACGTATTTAATGATTGACTGAATGTGTTTATGTTTAGAGATTACAAAATGGTTACTGTGAGTAAGGATCACCAATCGTCACTATTATTTTGGCCATTACTGTGCAGTTCTTACGGAAAATCGATTAATCTGAGATTTAATAGCAGTAAAAACGGCATCTTGTGTTCAGAGACTTATCAGCGTGAACCTGCCGTTCGCGCTGAGCTGTAAAATCCTGGAGGCAGGGGGTGTGTGTGTGTGTGTGATAGCAGAGAGGGTTACGCTGCCCAGCTCAATTAGCCAGCCTCGCCCTCAGCTTCCTAACACTTTCAACCTCACCAGGCTCAGCTAAGCGCTTATTTTCCGCCTCCGTTGTTGTTGTTGAACTCGTGTTGGCGTTCTGCTTTATGCAGAGTTTACGGTGTAAACAAGGACCAACAGATCGAATGTTTTGGTGCTGAGGAAGTTTCCAGCCCGGGTTTTGGGTTTGAATGCCACTATTTTAGTAGCCGTGAGAGAATTTTCCGGCGTTACCGCCTCATTTAGTGTCTCGGATGTCTCGGATGCTTCTCTCTGGGTGTGGTGGGAAGCGTGTCATTTAGTGCGACCGCTTTAGAAATCGATCAGAAATCTAACCGCCTCGGCTGGAGTTGGTTTTCGGGGTCAGGCTGTTTCCCAGACGTGGTTAGTGTGGAGTTATACACACCGTCACGCTTGGTGGAGCTGGAGCTTTTTTTTTTTTTTCCTGAGGTGACAGTAATGACACACACCGTGCTCTGCACACGGATTGCTTATGAGGTTATTATCGCTGAGATGTTACTCGCTTTACCTCCTGCGCCGTATACATCAGCCTGTCGGGTTACTGTTCATCACACTGACCTTTTTCTCACACAAATTCAATAACACACTAATCAGTGTGATCAGTGTTACTGTCTCTGCTGCTGCTTCTTTCCAGGCTTTAATTTTATTCCAGATGTCTCTGTACATATTTAATGAGAGCTCGTGTATGACAGAAGAAGATGAAGAAGATGTCACAGGTTCCTCACAAAATGTTTTTCTGCATGCAGGAAGACGGAGCACCTTTCCACCACAGAGAGTGAAAATCCAGAATGCTCCATGCAGTACATCAGTTTGATTTTGTTTTTCAGTGCAGTAATCTGTCTCGGGTTTGCTGCAGCCTCGCGCGCTGTTTGATGTCGCCGTGTCACGCTGGCGGAGTGGAGCAGGTTGCAGGTGTCGCGTATAATTTATCTGAGAAGTGTAGGTAAAGCTCAGTCATCACTCGACTCCTCGGCGTGAGAGATAGCGCTGCGCAGCCGGCGGATAAAAGACGAGCCATCATCCCGTGCTGCGAGCGCCGCTAACGGCCCCCGCCTGACACCTAACGCAGGAGGAAGCGCAGGTGCCGATTTTACACTCGCACAGATGTCTGTTTAATGGAAACCTGTCAGGATGAGCAATAAACAGCACAAATCATTTTATATAGAAGGGAGCAAGGTGATCCGACATCGGGATCAGGATGAATTACGTCTCAGTACGCCTCCAACGCTCCCTCTCTCTCATCTGGCTGCACTTTAACTGCACAATAACGTAGCTAACGAGCTAGCTGAGGCCAAAACTGCTTCCTACATAGTCTGTAAGGTCACATTGTGTTAGCTTGTTAATGCCAACCACAGAACCGTTTCTGATGAGCACAGATAGCACTCTCAGCAACGGTGCGGCCAACTGTACATGGAATAGCTACTTCTAATGATCTCAGGAGCACTCACACACTGATGCTGGATTCCCTAGAGAACTTTCTGCTAGGAGCGTAATGAGCGTCCGTACTGATGCTATAACTATAGCACACGCTGTTGGTTCTGAATCCCACCACCTGCGGAACTACACACATCATCCGATGCGTGATCTGGCTGACGATAAAACGATGTGTGCTAGTCGGATTAATTAGCACACAGACGATCTTTCCGGAATCAGGAGCACGCAGGCATGACGCTGACAAAACCCAAAACGTTTGACGGAAAAGTGTCGTGTAGTACAAATCTCCTGCTTACACACACAGTCACGTGGAGAGAAAACAAGCTCACTAGGCACACTCACACAGCGTGATGGGAGACACAACACTACAGCTCCGAAACGAACCAGTCTTACTAACAGTCTTACAAAACAGTCAGACTTGTCTCCTGAGGAGTTTAAATCCAGGACCTGCAGGGCAGCCTCCATGAACTCCCAGTGTGTCTCACTCCCAGTGTGTCTCACCCCCAGTGTATCTCACTCCCAGTGTGTCTCACCTCCAATGTGTCTCACTCCCAGTGTGTCTCACCCCCAGTGTGTCTCACCCCCAGTGTGTCTCACTCCCAGTGTGTCTCACCTCCAATGTGTCTCACTCCCAGTGTGTCTCACCCCCAGTGTGTCTCACTCCCAGTGTATCTCACTCCCAGTGTATCTCACTCCCAGTGTGTCTCATTCCCAGTGTGTCTCACATCCAATGTGTCTCACTCCCAGTGTATCTCAGCTCCAGTGTGTCTCATTCCCAGTGTATCTCACTCCCAGTGTGTCTCATTCCCAGTGTGTCTCATTCCCAGTGTATCTCAGCTCCAGTGTGTCTCATTCCCAGTGTATCTCAGCTCCAGTGTGTCTCACTCCCAGTGTATCT
>CM075027.1:17611053-17621193 GCA_037576675.1 Pangasius sanitwongsei
TCCCAGTGTATCTCAGCTCCAGTGTGTCTCATTCCCAGTGTATCTCAGCTCCAGTGTGTCTCACTCCCAGTGTATCTCAGCTCCAGTGTGTCTCACTCCCAGTATATCTCACTCCCAGTGTGTCTCACCTCCTGCTGTTTGTCTGATCTGCATTTTTTTTTCTCTTCCTCACACTGCAAAATGCAGACCCGTGTGAAGTGTGTGAGGAGATAAACACGTCCTGAGCTCCCGAGCACGCGGGTTAATTCCACCCATCACTCGTGCCTGTCAGAGTGGAAACACGCTGATGCTGACGGACTGAAATGGCCCGGCAATCCCATTTGGCCCAGCGTCCATCATTTCCTCCGTTTCGCCTCCTATTCATCTGGCTGTAATGGAGTGCTGAGTGATTGGGGGACGGCCTGCGCGAGCGGAATCGCTTTCTATCTGCTGCCTAGTTGGAGAGCAGAATCTGTGTGGGATTGAGTCGGTGGTCGCAGTGCAATCAGAATCGCTTTCAGATGCTAATAAAGTGCTTTAGATGTGCAGGGCTTAGGGACCTTCTATCTGTCTGCCCTTTAGCAAAGACGTTTTCTGAAGGATTGAGGTCTGTTTGGATTTGACGCACGTCAAGAAGGAGTGCTGTGGAGTCGGTGTGACGAATCCTGCCGTCTCAGCTGTAACACACACGTCTAGAAATTGTCACAGTGTGATAACTGAGTCTACAGACATCACGGTTTCACAGGATTAATCGAACAGTTTAAAACACACAAGCTGGTGGAGAAAATGAAAGGAAATATTTATTACATAAATATATATGTGACATATGAACAAACAAAATGAAACAAAAAAGACTTTTCTGTAAAATCTCGTACACTGTGAGTGTTTGACGTTGATGTTACACGCTGAAAGACATCGTGACTGCATGATGTATGCGATATGAACTTGTTCACTCGCTGAAAAAGCCGAGGACAGAATTACAGACTCGCTCATTTTTACTCAACTTAAATACTAAATCTTTAAATAATTAAAACGGAGCTGCAGTTTTTAAGGAGCTTTGTTCATTTCTGGACACAGACCAGGTGAGTGTTGGACTATTTATAACCGCATTACCGAGGCTCCTGATTCAGCATTCCAGCTCCGCTAGTACACTCACACAGCGAGCAGGTGGTCCCGCCAGCTCCCGGCGCTCCTGCACACTAATCCCAGAGTTTAATTAAGGAATCTTTGTCAGGGCCTTTCTGACTGGCAGGAACAAAATTCCGGTCATTCCATTCCAAGGTTGTGTTCCCAGAACAGCAGCATGGGTTTCCTCAGCTCAGGAGGAATGTCACGAGATGTGCTGATTGAATTTCAGGTCATCGTCCTGACAGCAGAGATCACATTCCCATGGCTGTGCAGTGAGAAGACGTGTGCTACGGAACAGGATGTAGAGAAAGAAAGAGTTAGACAATAGAGGGGACGAGGGTGCACTTGTTGACTTGTCATGCTGAGGGCTGTTTTCACCTCTTCACGGTTTAATAACCCGTTTTTGTTTTTTTTTATTTTTTTTTTTATGGACTGATTTCTTCAGCACCACACTGTTAAGGAATCTAAAATTCTCCTCCCAAACCAAGCTCTCAAAAAAACAGTGTATCAGAGCTGATAAACGTATGAATAAATAAAGAAAAGAAATATTTCAGCTGATTGACAAACAGACAGAATGTGTGTGAGCTTAGTCCTGCACATGCACATGGAATTTTTGGGAATATTTTCCTGCCTTGGATCGCTTTATTCTTCCAGTTTTACCAGGTTTACGATGTACAGAGTACCTCAGTACACGTACCATGTTTTACACCTTTCCTGTTAGCTACATTAGCCTCATAGCTCCAAGTGCAAACCTAAAGGAAACGCAGACTCCGAACACTAACCGCCTACATTTGGTGTGAAGGTGGACGTTTTATTCGCGGCCGAAGTCCTCCTTGTGTGAAAAGTAACAGGTGAGCCGGAGTTCAGCTGGGTCCCGAAAGCGAACCTGATCCTGAGCGATCTCATCACTCACTCTGGTGAGAGCAGTTAATGCGCCCGGCTCCTCCGGGGCACAGAACATTTAAGCAGCATTTTACATAAAATATTCATAAACCACTTTCACATCCGACACAAGAACAAGTCTGTGACTGCAGCTCGGAGTCGTACGAGCGTGTCATTTCAGCATGATTTACCGCATCTAAATTGTTTTCACTGAGCGCTAATTACTCGCACTCTGCTTGCGGTTGCGTTCGCTACGACGTGACTATAGATTCATTTAACCAGAACGTTCTGTGCAGTTTTAGTTCATTTAATTATAAAACAGTCCAAACGGGATATTTCTGACGCTTCCTTATTAAAAGTAGGAGGTCTTTCTGGTGAGAGGTCAGGAGGTCACAGTGTGGTTATAGTGTGCGTTATAAACATGGCGTATTGCGCTCGTCAGTGTCGCATGCACTTCTGTAAACTCTTATTATTACAGTTTTGTTTGTGTATTACACTGACGAGTACGAATACATTATTAGTGATGTCACAGAACACAGCTCTGATTTTACGTTTCCGTGGTTTAAATATCGGTCATGAAAAGCGCACGTTTGTGTGTGTTCATGCACTTACACTACACCAGGCTCGTTCTTTATAACGTTATCTAGCTGATTTTAAATGAAATGCATTAGCTAGCTATATTAGTTAGCTTGGAGTGGGGAAGAACGGGTCTGGTTGCAATTCAGTATAAGATGTTTTACTTGTATTGTTGCTGTAGTTCGTCCTCTTGATATTTCCACAGAGCACACTTTACGGTCTGCTTTGAGCATTAATCATGAAATACGTCCAGATCGCCGTCGTCTTGCGTCTTGTTATAGCGTGCGCTAGGATTACGTCACACAGCGTCACCTGGTGTCAGGCGGGAATCAGTATCAGACCAGTTTCCACGTATCTCATCGTGCGTTCAGCTCGTCTCTTTAGTCAGCGTGTGGAGAACCGATAGAGAAGAAGAAAAGTAGTGAGACTTCTCCACATCTTTTTTTTTTATTAAATTAAAAAAAGCCACTTTGTGTGTATAAAGCCAGTGAAAAGCAGAGAAAATGGGTGTTTGTGTCAAAATTAAGTGTAAAAAAAATATTCAGGAAAGCCTCATTACAGCAGCACTTAGCAGCCATATTAACGTAATTAAGGTAATAACTAATCATGGTTATAGTGCGTTCAGGTTGCGCTCTTTCAGTGAACTAAATTACAGCACTGACTTCTCTGAAAACGATGCAAAGCCAAAAGATTGTCCTTCGTTATGCTGCCATCCAAACGGAACAGACTTCATCTGAGGAGCACAAAATGGCTGCCTACCGAGTTACCTAGTCATCTTCCTCCACAATGAAACACAGCGCTGACCATGATAATGAACACAAATGTGTTGCATCTTTGATTAAAATGAGCCTAGCACTACTCCAAAGTTACATCAGTGTTTCCGTGAGGAAAGTTGCTGGTATTCAGAGTCGGGTTACGCAGCTGCTTCAGTGGATTTTCTGAGCTCCACATTCAGATGATTAAAATCACCTGCGTGTAGTTCGCAGCTCCAGATTCTTCCTGAGTAGAAGTGTCTGAGACGGAGTTTTACAACAGCGTCTAGACCACTGCCTTTAAACACGAACACTCACCTTTAAACCTGAAAAAAATCAGGGATAGAAAATGTGGACTGAAATTTTTTTTCGCTTTCCTGTAAATAAAACATATCCACGGTGTGAAGTATAATCTGACCGAGCACTCATCTGCTGCGCTTACAGAGAAACTTTAACTTCATTCATCATTTTATCCATAAAATATTCACTCCTCTGATTAAGACGCGTCTCCTCCGACGTCCTCCGTGTGAAAAACAAATTTGGTGACTGTAAAGAGATATTATTAATAAATGAATAGTGTAATATTTATATATGTAATATTGTTCTTGAATCGTTTTTTTGAGTGTATTTACATTCAAAGCATAAAGTTATACATTTCAGCATATTGCGGTTACATCAGACAGTGGATACCGCTCCTCACTCGGGCTGATGTCAAGCAAAAAAACGTGTTTAAGTTCAGAATCGAGCGTAACTGAGACACACCCCTGTTTTAGATAAACTCCGCCCCCGCATACGTAACTAACGAATAGCGCTTCAGTCTGTAGTTATGTCTGAGCTCTGAATACTGATGTGTGTAATTTCAGTATTAAATCCTCGCTGTGCGCTCTGAATACGGCACTTTGGGAATAAAATCAGAGCCTCACGTTGTTTGGTTGTGATGTTAGTGGCACTGCGTCCCAAACGTCAGCCATGGGCTCACCTCCAGGCTGCTGGTGAAGCTTCACTCAATCCTCTTAGTCCTCCGGCGGACTCGTCTGGCCCAGACCCAAACACGCCATTAGCAGAGCAGAGAAAGCAATCGCTCATCCTGGGAGCAAATTAAAGTGTGTGCGCGTGAGGCAAAGAGAAGAATCAATCAGAGCACAGAGACAGAGGGAATTGTTTTTATGTGATCGGATAGTTTCTTCATGCATTAAACCGATGAGTGTTATTGTGAGGAATCACCTCGGACTCTTCTGTGCAGTTTATAGGCGATAATTATTCTTCCAATCACACAGCCATTAACCACGAGCGGGAAGACCAACCTGCAGGTCTCGGCTAACAGCCCAATAACTCTGGCAATAAACATTTATTTTACTGAAGTCCAAACAACAAAACGTGAATAATTCCAGAAACAGCCGTAATCATCGTTTCACGTGTTGTAATTAGCCACCACATGTGGAGCAAGGTTTAGTCATAAGAACGTTTAGGTTTAGTCATAAGAACATTTAATCACGCTGCTTTGGTTTTAAATGATTTCCATCACGGTGTGATCGCTAAACTGGCGGTGAGAAGAAGTCTGTGAGCGCAGTGTGAATATGAAGGCGCTGGTTCATGTTCGCTTGAGATTCAGGAACAAGAACGCTCTGATTGTTGAAAATAACATAAAACGCACACATTGTCCATCAGCATAACAGATCCGTAGCACCTGCACTCATCTTCTGCTCATGCTAATGTTAAAGGTCATTTTGTTAAAGGTTTGGAAATAACTGCACACAATAATGGGTTTTTTATTATTATACGTTTTTCCACCGAACTTTACTGAAGTCTTTCTGCAGATGTCATTCTGACTCTATTCACACCTCACAGTTATTCTAAATAGATTCAAATCTGTAACTGGAGCTGTGGTTTTTTTTTAACGAGTGTTTTATTGCACCAGGAGCGCATCGTAACTCGAACACAAATGTATACATGTCAGTTATCCTTCTATTTAACGCCGTCACGTCTTCATCTGCTTCATCTGCTTCCATCGCCCAGAATCCTCCACAGCACACCACTTCCACACTCAACTCCATTTCCCATCAGGCACCAGGACCGATGAGCGAAAAAAAAAAAACCGTCACATGACCAATACCCACGTTGAACTTCACTGGACTTCTAATTAGCCACACCTGCTTGCAATCTCACACACACAAACACACACACCCTATATAACATCACACACACTGTCAGTTATTGCCAGGTCTCGCTCCTGGTTAACAGCAGTGATGTTGCTGAGACTTGTTTTCTCATTTTGCTCCCACGGTTTGCTACTTTAGTTCTTGTCTTTGCGTCTGTTGGACATCGTTCGCCGATCGTCTGACACATGCCTGTTTCTTGACCATGTTCTTTTGGATGTGTTTGTCTGTTTTAATAAAACGTTGCACTCCTCCTCCATGACAGAGGACAATAACCCAGCTTGTTGAGCCAGGTAGAAATTTCACTCGGATTTCCCATTGTGTGTTTTTTTTTTTTTTTTTAATTCCAATTACTAACCCTAATTATTCACCTGCATGTAAACGTAGCTAATGGGGCGTAGAGAGAGCTCTGCTATCAGAAAGCTGCTTACTGTAAAGACTCTGCAGGGGCGGAAACCTGTTCACCTCATTTCAAGAACCCCATCAGTTCCCGGTCGTGTACTCGAGGTGCTGAAATGATGCGATTCTCTCAAAATGGGGTGATTTCTCACACTGCCGTTCCGTACATGAATAAAGTATCGATCGTTCTAAACACAATTCCCTCCACTTCTCTGCTCTGATTGATTCGTCTGCTTATCTCTTTCTCCATCTCTCTCCTTCCTGCTGAACGCATGTTTATCAGCAGAACACAGCTGTAAAGGCAGCTAGCATGTCATCCCCTCCGTTCTCCTAACTTTCCTCTAACTGATGACTAACGCTGACGTTAATTTCTCTTTATTCCCCTTCAACATCTTATTATTCAGCAGTCTATTATTAAACATGCCATTTTAATCCATTATACAGTAATATGCATGGAGTAATTCATTTAAATTCCCAACAAATTATTAATGTGAGGAACTTCTCTACATCTTCTTCATTAAAAGTTCCATAATCTATGAATATGCATGAGTATGCAAATTAGGAAACGCCCCAAAGTCCTCGTTCCACCCCACACACACCCTAATATCATTAACACAGAGTCTCGATTTACATCCTCATTGATTCTTTAAACCTTTACAACCTTCACTGATTCGTTTAAACCTGTCAAGACTATAAATGTTATGTTACCGTGACAACCAACATCATCCATCACCTCTATCATTAGCTAGCTAAGTTAACTATACGCAGATTAGCTTGCATACCAGATGTGACAGTGACAGGCTCGAAGTCATAGAGCTTATTTTCTGACATCACAAATCGTGTTTATATGTAAGCCCCACCCCCGAACCAGGTTTATACAGGTGTACTGAGAAAGTTTTAGTTTTTAATAAAAAAACATTGAGTTTAGTGATAAAAGTCATCCAAGCCTTCAAGAGGAGTTTAAACATCATGTTTGAGTGTTCTTGTTTTATTAGCGTTTTATTTACACACCTCTGTGCAACTCTAACTCTAATATGCCAATAAAACACACACACACACATTATGTCATCTACTTCACACAAAGGCGTGGGGGAGTTACCGGTTCATTCTGTAAATCCCTGCAGACCCATTCTTATTCCAAATATGGCTTTCTCTCTGTGTGTGTGTGTGTGTCAGCGACAGACAGGAAACAGGGCTGGACCCCCTATGCAGTGGAGGATGCAATTATTTACCCCCTGTGTCTACTGAGAGACAGAATCATGAGAGAGAGAGAGAGAGAGAAGGAGGAAACAGAGAGAGAGACAGGAAATGTCAGAAAAACAAAGAGAAAGATGAACAGAAACTGTGAAGGAGACAGACAGAAAGTTCATGACCTCATGTCTGACTGCTTGCTGTTTACTAATGTGTGTGTGTGTGTACACTGCATCTTTCCCCACCATCAATCGCAGATTCAGGAGCTTGTTTCTGATTGGCTGCATTTAAATTTGTCTAGCAGTGTTTGAGTTCTTTTTGTTTTTGGAAATTAAGTGTGTGTGTGTGTGTGTGTGTTTCTCTGTGCAGGCTCTGTTGAAGATGGACTGTCAGGGTTTGGTGGTGCGTCTCATGCTGGATTTTGTCCTCTTGACGACGGCGGTGGAAGTGGCTCCTCGCTGGAGGGAACTGGCCGAGAAACTCGCTCGCGTCTCCAAGCAGCAGATGGATGACTACGAAGCTCCACACAGAGACCGAAACGGAGTGATGGACGCGGAGGTGATCAAACACGCTCACGTATTCTATATAAACAGTGTAGAAACATGTTCGTCCCTGTTGTCGCTTACGTTATAGCAGCTATAAACACTCGTTCCCTCACCAGCCGCTCTTTATTCTCTCGCTTCAAGTTATTAAGACAAAAAAAATCGCAGCTTGTTACATGTTACCAAGAAACCGCAAAGAAGCGTAAACTCCTCTGTCCTGAAGATGTCGGAACACTTAAACTTACAGCTTCACCTCTGACTGTTACAAAGCACTGACACTGGAGACTCCTTCCAAACATGTTAATGTTAAATAAACATCTCCTTTCAGAATCAACAATTTTACACACATTTTTTTATACACGCGATCGCTGTACACGTCCCCGTGAATGAGCTGTTACTATAGAAACGATGACGTATTAGACCGAGCGCATTAATATAAACTCGTGAGTTGCATTAGTGCGTTACTGTCTGGAAAAAAAATGAATCAACACCTTCCAACCAATCAGAATGTAGCACTCAAGAGCCCGCTCTGTGTATCCAATCACAGGCCATGTGGAAGCCGGCGTACGACTTCCTGCTGACGTGGGCGGCTCAGATCGGCGACAGCTACCGCGACGTGATCCAGGAGCTCCAGCTGGGCCTGGACCGCATGAAGAACCCCATCACCAAGCGCTGGAAACATCTCACAGGCACACTCATCCTCGTCAACTGCCTCGACATGCTGCGGAGCTCCGCCTTCAGCCCCGCCTCTCATGACGACTTCGCCATCTAGAACGGAACGACGTGGCGATCATCTCCGTCCGACCGCGTTCGGGGCGTGTTATTACGGACCGTTTTGCATGTTTTACCTCAGTAGGATCTGTGAGCAGATTGTTTTTCCAATGTGCCCTTCCTCACAGTTTGACCTTTGACCTCTTCTGTACGTCTGTCCATCGCAGTTTGAGTATTCTCATGATCTGTGTAGTTCGTCCCTAGTCGTCTCCTCTGGAAGCCAAAACACTCGCTGGTTCACTCTTGCCATCTTTGATGTTTTTATCAGCGCATTTACTTTTTATACAATTTTTAGAATCGGCTGTAAATTATTTTCTTTCGGTAGCAGATAAAAAAAAGTTACGTAATGTCTACTAACACGTGTCGACTCGTCACCTCGTCCCTTTGTCTCATCATGTAATGGTTATTGTAAAGCGTTTGTCCTTCAACGCGTCCTGTTTCACTAATAAAGTCAATCTGCTCTGCTTTATTAACACAAATGGACAATCAGTGAAAGAGGTAGAAAGATAGAAATTATGCTAGGATTGCGCTAGTTGTGAATTAGCGAGCCGTCTGGACTTTACGCTTTACGTGTGTTACACGTCTTTTTAAAAATGTCAGTGTCACATGTTGTTCCTAAAAGTGATCGATTCAGTTGTTGAAATTGTTGTTAAATTCTGTTTTTTTTGTTTGTTTGTTTGTTTGTTTACATTTTTTTCAGTCAGAAAAAAAGAGGCTAAGACTACTTACAGCAAACTATCTGTCTAATTACAATCGCTGTCCAAAACCACTGAAACTCCACCTACAGTCAGAGCTACAATGCTAATGCTAACGCTAATGCTGAGGAGGGTTACTCTGAGCAGCTTCACACTCGTTAAGGTCGATTAGCGATGTTTTCTCCGCTGTATGAAACGTTTGTCTTTGGATTGTAAAACTTGTAAAAATCCTCCACGGTTGCTGTCATTTTTACGCCGCGTGCGCTATGTAATGGTTAGACCTGTGCGATGTTGATTTCCCCCCCTGCTCAAGAGTAACCATTTTAAAAAAAAAATCACGATAAACGATTTAATCGTCCAGAACCGAAAATGCAGAAAACGTTTATTTCCACCATTTCATTATCACGTACGTGTTAGCTAAGTCGAGCACATCGATATCTTTTTTTTCCGATTTCACATTAATGAACTCAAAACGTTCTCCGTTTACTGGGACGGGAAGCGAGAGCGAGCGTGAGAGAACGCGTGAGATGGAGGAAGGGGGCGGGGCTTCCAGGAAGCGTCCGTTAATATCGGAGAGCTCAGATCATTCCCCATTAACGCGTGGATTGGAAAAGAAGACTGCTGTTACCGTAATTTTGTGTGATAACTCGTACTAGCGTAACTCCGATGTTAAACATAAAATGCGCAAAAGTTTTTAAAGGTTGGTAATCTAATCTAAACTAAACTAATCGAATCTAAACTAATCTAATCTAATGAGAGTAAACATCACTGGATATCGTGACGGTGTAATATTGCGTAGACACGATTAAATCTGCTACTAGTAGCTACTGCTAGCTAATGGACATGTTACACCAACACCTAAATATCCCTTCACCTGTTTCTCAGTGTTAAACGTGACGTGGTGCATTATGGGTAATACACACTCGCTCACACACTGATCAGACGTAACCACTACACGTCTTATTATAACCAAATCCTCCAGAACGCTAACGAGTGATAAATTGTAGCCTGAAGGAAAATCGATGAAGTGCTTTAATTGCCAAATACTGATCCGTGTTAAGTGTTAAGT
>CM075027.1:17621293-17637217 GCA_037576675.1 Pangasius sanitwongsei
GTGTTAAGTGTTAAGTTGCAGTATTATTCATGATCGAGGTCTTTCCTTTATTTTTATTTTTCTTTCTTTTTTTTTTTTTTACTTGAATGTTTCTATTTATATCTCATTGCTAGTTGCGTTTAGACGAGCGTCCTCCACACGTTGCCGACGATTTCACGCTAAACGAGTGTTGTGTTTTTTTTAGTGTAGTGTTAATCTCCACACTTTCTATCCTTCTCTCCGATCTCACTTCTGTCACCTTTACAGAGGAATTGTGGGAAATTTTAGGCTCTCACACACGTCATAGTTTCAGTCACGTGTTTAGAGAATATGTCGAATCAGACGTGCTGTATATTTTGTTCGAATCGAGTCAATAAATGCGCTGTCAGTTTGGAAACGTTCTGTGGTTCTGTGTTTATTCTATCGCTCTGTACCAGGAACCAGGTGAAGCGGCAGGAAGCTGATGACATCATCAGACACGGCGAATAAAGACGAAGTGTACTGGACACGCGATATCACAGTTTGGGATCACAACATTACACGTGACGCACGTTTCTTTACAAAAGTTTGGCGTGACTTTACCTAATAATTAGCGACTCCATTTTTTGTCTTGTTTTCTATTGGCTCACAGGACCAAGTTCCACGAATTCACAGGTCAAAGGTCACCTAGATAAAGTAAGCGGATCTTTTGCGTCCTTTCCCCTTCAGTGAATCGACTTTTCTGCTAGGTAAATTTTATTTATTTTTATAACTTTTATCCCGATTTCTTTATCTGAAAAAGTGTAGCTTTGTTTTGAGGTGTCTTCCATATCGCCATAGCAACAGGATCAGGAGTAATACAGTTAAACTGAAGTGTTAGCTTATTAGCTCTGCACAAGTTTTACAGCATAAACATCAGTTACTTATTTCATTTCTGCGTGTTGATCAGATGAGAGGAAAGATACTGAAACTAATTAAACTCGTTAAGAGGATTTTCATTCCCCGAGAGTAACGACAGAGAAACTTCAACTAAATGTTACAGGATTGTCAGTGTGAAGCTACAAATATATATACATTTAAAAATAATAATAATAATAATAATAATAATTTTATTAATGTAGTCCTTTCATTTCCGGTAGCTCAGACGCTGGAGAGGACGTACGCTGATCCTTTTGTCCAGTTTTTCAGCATGAACCGTTTCTCCTTTCCGTCCGGTGAGACACTTCAGCAGTAATCGACATCACGTTAATGACGTCATAAGTTAGTCGTTGCCATGGCAACAGTGACTCGAGGACACTTAAAGAAACTCAACCCCAGTCTGTTTTAACGTCATGTTTTAAACATCAGCTCTTACACATCCTACAGATTCAGAGCCACTGAACACACACACACACACACACACTGTCTCTCTCTCTCTCTCTCTCAATCGATGATTTATGTACCACGCAGACATTTCTTTTACTCCCTCTACATTTAAGCTCACTGCAGTTACTTTCTGAAATCTTCTACATACACATATACTCTCAACTGCATAAATATTGGCAGTTTCAAGAGAACAGGAGGAAACGTTTGTATAAAATAAATATGAACATAGTTTTTTGCTCATACAATTAGAAAATTTTATTTATTTATCTGATACAAAAAGAAATCTTTCTAGGCGAGAAACAGTGTGTTGGATTTCTCTATCAAGGATGAATAAGTGAGGAATAAAAACACCTGGGGGCATGCTGTTCCAGGAAATTAATCATCACTTGTTCACTCAATATAAAGAGTGTGCAACAAATTATTAAAGAAGATTTATATCACATTAAGAAAGGGGGCACAAACTTTTGAACTGATGTCATTTTGATGGTGGAGGAGCGGCCGCTCTACAGCCCACTGGTGTCAGTTTAACGTCTTATCTTTTTCATTTTCTCCTCGGGGTGCACAGACTTTTGCAATTAATTATGTGTGTGAATACAAATGATCTAAAGAACTGATCTGCAGTCAGTCGACATCTCACTCTCATCTCACACACCTGAGATCACACACACACACACACACACACACACACACACACACACACACTGAGCACTGCGCCCACTACAGTGTGAAATAGAGTGAACTCACCCAGGCACAGTTTCCTCCATTACATTCATTTATTTGTTCCAGACAGAGACAGAGAGAATGACGTGTGTGTGTGTGTGTGTGTGTGTGTGTATGTGTGTGTGTGTGTGTGTGTGTTGTGTGTTAATTAAAGTGCAGTAATCAGTCAGACAGGTTTTGCTGTTTCGCTGCCCAGCAGATTCAGAGGAATTGAGCGATCATTTGTGAGGCACTTAGTCCTGATTCACTGATTACACACACACACACACACACACAAAGACACACACACAGACACACACACACATACAAAGACACACACATCTGATTAATAACACCAGTAAAGTAAATTTTCAGGGCAGTAAATGAGTCGATGAATCTCAACGAGTTTATTGAGGTTATTGGCAAGAAAAAAATAGTCAGCAAGTGTGTGTGTGTGTGTGTGTGTGTGTGTGTGTGAGAGAGAGAGAGAGAGAGAGAGATCCCTGTTCAGCCAAACTAACTCTAGAACAACTGATGCTGGTGTAATGAGGTTTACATGGAGAGAGAGAGAGAGAGAAAAGAGGAAGGAAGACAGAAGAAGAAAAAATGGAAAAGTCAAAGAAGTGTGTGTTTGTGAGATAGATAGATAGATAGATAGATAGATAGATAAGTGGAGAGAGAGAAAAAGAAGAAGACAAGGAGAGAGAAGGAAAGAGACAACGAAGGAAGGAAGACAAAAAGAAAACAAGAAGACAGAAGGAGGGAGAGAGAGAAAATGTATGAAGATATGTAAGAGATAATACATAACGCTGCTCAGATGAACTCCTCAAATCACACACACACACACACACACACACACAGACCAAATGTGTGTGTGTGTGTTCAATAAGAAGCTTTACCAGTCACTCCAGGTGTCTGTCTCCTGCTGAGTGTGTCCTCGACGCCCCCTTACACACTCCACTCTCTCTGAACTGTGTGTGTGTGGTGCATGTAGTGATTTTGCTGAGTGGGCGGGGCTTAGGTTTCATTAGATTAACCAGTCGGCTGCAATAAAATGGAGAACCTGTTGTTTATAATGTATTGTTATTATTATTAATATTAATATTAGTATGAGTGAAGAGTGATGGAGTGTGTTTGGGGTTTAATAGCTGCTGGAATAAATACATCACTTGTTAGTGCGCACACACGCACACACACACACACACACACGCCTTCCTTCCTTCCTTCCTTCCCTCTTTACATCTGGCAGAATTGCAGGAACTTTGCCTTTTGTTTATTTGTATATTCGTTTATCTCCGTTCCTCCTCCTCGATCTCTTCATAACGTGAGCGTAAAGATTTCAAACACACCACAAGGTGGTCCTGTGAGTGTAATAAAAGTCACATAAATAATAAAAGTTGTAATGTTTTTAAGACGGTGTGTGAATGACGTGGTTTTAGCTCTCCATTGCTTCAGCTCTTGGCTGTGTCTCAATTCGTACACTGTAGAAGAGCTACAGTAAAATTTAGATAGATAATAACATGTTGATCTCACGACTTCTTTCCTATTGTCTCTTCACATCATCAGCTCTAGTGGTATTAAATAATCCGTAGAGAATTACTCCTCTGACTTTCTCATCGTCTTCAGTCGGCTCTTTATCCCGGTCAGGATGGCGGTGGATCCGGAGTCTGTCCTGGGAATACTGGGTGTGAGGCGGGAATACGCCCTGGATGGCACATCAAACACTCATTCACACACTCGTTCACACCTCATAGCCAATCCTCCTACCTTCATTCCTCCATTTTGAGAGGAAACCGGAGAACCCAGAGGAAACCTACAATAACATGTGGAACTTTAAACAGACAGTAACCTGAGCTCAGGAACCAACCGGGAACCCTTTTGGGAACCGTGGAGCTGTGAGAAGACAACGTTACACACTGCTATGTTTATGATCTATCTAAATTTTACTGAAGTTGTTCTACACTGTGCAATACGCAGCACAAAGTACTTCTGAACCGTACTGTTACTCAACACTGCCATCTTGTGGCTAAACGCCACATTACACTTAACATCCAGCGTCTTAAAGATTTTATCCTCAAACTGTTTTTTTTTTTTTTTAAAGTGCATTTAAAGCTCTATTTCTTTACTTTAAGTGTGTGTAAATCTCTTACTCAGTTCAAGAAAACGAAAATGTACACACAGCTCTCTAAAATGTGTGTAAAAGCTGTAAAAGGGTTTCAGTTTACTAAGTGTCCTAGTTCCCTTGTGCCCTATTGTCCTGCTTTCCTAGCGGTACAGTTTGGGATTTCCCGAACGTCCCAGTTCCCGAGTGCTCCAGCTTCCTAGTCACCTCGAGTCGTAGTTTCATTGTCTTGTTTTTATTTGATCTCTAGTGGCCTTGTTTCCTAATTCCCTCGTGTCCCGGTCTCCTAGCTCCCTACGCTGCCATTCAGTCTCACTGTCCTCATTCCTAATTCTCTGCTTTCTGTGTTTCCAAGTTTCATATGATTCTAGTTTTTTTAGTAACTGAGTGTCATAATTCCCCAACGTCCTCTTTTCCTAGTTATCTGCTTTCCTGGTAATTTAATACCATCGTTCGGTAATCTAGATTCCGATTCTCTCGTGTCCTAACCTGCTTCTTCCACAGTAATCTGTTTTCTCAGTTCCTCGATGTCCTAATCTCTTAGCTTTTATTAAATACCTAACTCAGGAGTCTTTAATTCAAATTTCTGAAGGTCCACTAAGATAAACTCCAGAGCTAACTGATGATGACTGAATGATAACGCGTTCCTGTTTTTAATGAAAGGTCGAACGCTTTTCTGTTGCTCTACTCGGGATCCCAGTCCAGGCTTTAAACCTTCTTCTAAACCAGGGGAACTCAGATCTAAATCTTTGTGGTCCACTTACCATTCTTCCACTGAGCTGAAGGTCCATACAGTAGGACGATTGAGCAAGTGTATGTCCCATCAAGTACAGAAATATATAAAGAATTAAAACTCCAAAATGTTCTGCGTACAAAAGTGTTTTGTTTTAATGTGAACTGTGACACCTTTCGTCTTTAACCACGTCTTTAAACTTGGGCACAAAAGGTGGAGACAGTGGTGTCGGTTTTTTTGGTTCTCACCTCCGTGTTCTGCGTGTAACGTTGCTCAGAACACATGCGCTTTGTTTCAGAGTGGCGCTTAACGTCACCCCTCTTAACAGTCGCCGCTGTTTCATTGCAAATTAAGCTCAGAGCTTTGGTGCTTCTGTTAGAGAGAATAAATGCGTACCTGTCTCTCCAGTCGTCTTTAAACACACGGTTTTCACTCTCAGCCTTCCTTTTCTTCGGATCTGACAAACTGGAACACTGCATTTTCGTAGCTCTTCCCACATTTACTAATTTGCTACCTGACAAACGTCAAACGTTGAGACACTGTTACGTTAAGACTGGAGAGTGTGGAAATACAGTGTTGTCATAGCGATGCCGTTATGCTGCTCTGATTGGACGATGCTCTCACAACAGTTAAGAACAGAAAGGGAGCGAAAGTACTGAAGTCCTGGACATCTTTCTGCTTGTTCATATGATTCATTTCTCCAGTGTCCTGGACTCCTAATGTTCTAATAATTGTGAATAAATATGTGATGAATAATCAACAGTGATCAGGAGACATGCTGAAAATGACTCCATTTTTGTGGTTACTGCCCCCTGGTGGCCGCAGCTGCTGTGTGACTGTCACTCATGGGTTGGAGTGCGTCCCAAACCCGGCTCCCCTGCTCCAGCGCAGTGGACTGATCCGTTTCCATAGAAACACGCGCAGTTCAAATTCAAACCTGGAGAACGTTAACAGAAGTTTGTGCGCATGCGCGTACTGCACAACGAGATAAATGTTTTTATTACAAACACACACACACTTGTGTGCGCATGCGCGGATTGTACAACCATATAAACTCATGTTTTTATTGCGCACACACACACACACACACACACAGTTCTGTGGTCCAATTAGAGCTTTATTATAGGAGGTTATGATTGAAGCGTCATCGCTGAGGGGCGGGGTTTCGGGACAACCTGCGAAACAGACGCAGGTTTAGGGCGCGCGCGGTGACGGCCAGTCCAGCACGCAGGAGACGCGCGCGCGCTGTCGGTGCGTCAGGATGTAGGACCTCGACACTGAACCGAGATTAACTTCCTGTTTTAAGTGCAGAGGATTCATTTGTTCGTTTGTTCATTAAGCTTCACGCAGCTGCGGGGACGCGGAGGTAAAGAGTGCGGGTGTGACTGCGGGATGCGCGCGCGACTCACTGCCGAGTCGGTTGTGCACGGGATCACGCGTGCATGCGGGAGAAATAAGGATCCACATCCATTTGTGTGTTTGGAGAAAGCAGACGGGTCTCGCGCACTGCACCGGCTTTGGTGAGCGTTAATGCGACATCTTTATATAAGAAGCAAATTCAGTCTGATGTGTTAAAAAAAAAAAAAAAACTGAGTAAGCAATTATAGAGCTTTTTAAAAATAAAAATCTGCACCTTCAGGTCAGCATGACTGCTGCCAGGATTGTAGCATGAGGAGCTTTATGATAAAAAACAAAAATACAAAAACATGATGTAGGAAAACAGGAGCGATGAAGCAGAGGGGGATTTTGCACCACTGGCTTTGGTGTAGATTACATCCTCCACTTCCTCCGCTTCAGTAAAACAGCTGCAAACTCGTCTTCATCCTTAAACTGTGGGGCCTTTCATTCGTTTATCCGCGTGCTCTGTGTAGACACAGCATGGGGAACGGCTTGTCCACGGTGGGCCCGTTCCAGTCGCTGCACGTGGTGATGCTCGGGCTGGACTCGGCAGGAAAGACCACGGTTCTGTATCGCCTCAAGTTCAACGAGTTCGTGAACACGGTTCCCACCATCGGCTTTAACACCGAGCGCGTACGTCTGAACAACGGCGCCGCGCGGGGGATCAGCTGCCACGTGTGGGACGTGGGCGGCCAGGAGAAGCTGCGTCCGCTCTGGAAGTCGTACAGCCGCTGCACGGACGGCATCGTGTACGTGGTGGACTCGGTGGACGCCGAGCGGCTGGACGAAGCCAAGGCCGAGCTGCACAAGGTGGCGCGACTCGCCGAGAACCAGGGAGCGCCTCTGCTCATCATCGCCAACAAGCAGGACCTGCCCGGCTCCCTGCCCGCCGCCGACATCGAGAAGAGGCTGGCGCTGCGAGAGCTCGGACCCGCGGCCGCCTACCACGTGCAGCCCGCCTGCGCCATCATCGGCGAGGGTCTGCACGAGGGCATGGACAAGCTGCACGACATGATCACCAAGCGCAGGAAGGCACTGAAACAGAAGAAAAAACGATAAACCCCTTTCATATTTACAGCTTACAGCTGACTGCAGTTTTTATACCGTGCAAGAAAAATGCAAGCGCGTTTATATAATTAACCAAATAAGAACTTCACGAAGGATTCACTTCAGGTGCAACATAAACAAATGAGTCTTTTCACATAGTGACTGCAGATAAACTTTCTGCTGGATTTCTGCTGCGTATGAAAGAAACACACATGAAAACATCTCGTATATTATATATCATATATTATATATACTCATGTAAACAACCCAAACAGAATCGCAGATGCCAAATAAATAAATAAAAAGAATTCGCTGGAATAAAAGCGAGAACGATAATCCAGGGAATTTAATGGGTTGCGATGACCGGATTCTCGAAAAGTACAGAATTTAAAGGCACTCAGTTCCAGACCTGAACTTCAAAACCGTTTTGAACACAGTTGCTTGTCAAAGTGTCCAAAACACTAAGATTATAATTCTTAAACATTATAATTCTATCTTAGGGCTGGGCAATATGACTATATAATACCGATATTGTGATGATGATGTCACAGTACACTTTTCTGAGATATCGCGGATATCGTCAGTATTTTTTTTTATAACAGATAGAAATATTGATTAGGTGTGAAATTTGTACTGAATCATGAAAATTGTAAAATGTCAAAATTTGATATAGATTTTTATATGTTCCTCTTTATTTTCAGTGTCTTTCTGTTCTGTAATGTTCCATTTTTGTAGGTGTTCTGTTGGTGAAAAGTTCAGGAATTTAAAAAACCTCCAATAAACAGCCAGAATATTATTGTACAAGTTCAAAAATAATTCAACAACTAGCAAGAAAACCGAACACAGAAAGTCTGGAGAGTTTTAAAACAGATATATTTATATATTAAAAAAATGACACGACTAACTGCAAATCCAAAACCAACTGTAATTAATATTTCAGTGAGCGTAATAAAAAGAACACACAGTGTGTGTAACCGTATTATCGGAAACACAGTTAACTGAAATACAGCTGAATTAAATTGCAAGCGCAAAATAGAGCAGATTTCTGCATGTAGGGATTTAATTTTCTATATTTAGCGACTGAAAGGCTGCAGAGAATCTGTAATGAGGAAGACGTGTGCTAAGAATAATGAGGCGAATCCTGAAATATGGTTTAATTATCCGGATAATTAACTGTAGCATCGTTCTAATGAAGTGAAGAACAGGTTTCTCTCGTGCAGAGACTGATCATGCTGCTGCTGCTGCTGCTGTTTCTGGCGAGAACAATTTCATGTTCCTAGAAATATATCATGTAATAAAATACAATATAATATAATATAATTTCACAGGAAGAAACACCACTAATCGGAGACGATGACAAAAACAGGCTGGCTCCTGTTGCGTAGCTGCTCCACCTGTTTCTATATAAATGTAGCTTTTATATTAATCCCGTTATGGCTTAGATATAACTTTATATTACCAAGCTGCGATCCAGCGCTGGAAAAGGATCAGAGATAAACCGGTAACAGATGTGTGCCACATGTTAGACCGTTTATGAGTTTGATCCTGTTCATTCAACATGATCAGTGAAGTTCCTCAGCGGTTCCTCATCAGATCTGCACCACGTCAGCGTGATTCACTGGCACTTCTGCAGCTCTTAGCTCTTATCTCATGCTAGTTTAGGTTATAAACTTGTATACATATAAGGCATGTACTGATTATATCGATTTTATAGAATGATTAACATCGTCACAGCCGTTTTAAAGAAACATTTTCACCGTTTGTTCTCCTGAAATAAAACCCTGTCCCATTCACACTCACAGCTCATTTTTCGCATGTGTCCTTTTTTTGGTAAGACAAATCTCAGAATTGTGTTCTCTCTATGAAAGTGGAAACTGTAATGAACAGGTAAAGGTGAACAGAGTCCTGTTTTTAAAGCTCTATTTGGACGGGATTCGTTTCTCTGACGTGTGTAATAACACTCTTTAACACTCTTCGTGCTAAAACTCTCGGTTCAATTAACAGCTACAGCTTTGTTTTTCCTACGAACATGGCTGATCATATGGTGAATTATAAGCAGTTACAATACAGAGAATATGACCGGATGATTTACAGGTATATTTATTTATTTATTTATTTATTAGGCAGCAATATAAAGTGTGCAGGTGTCATTATAACAGCCCCTTTAGTGAACCTGCGCTCTTCTGATCGACTTAATTTAGATTATTATTTATTTTCTCCTGCTAATGGTCTCGTAATGTAGACAAAATTATATGACACTTAGTGAGTAAATTGTTGACAGGATTATCTGTCGTGTCGATCTGGGAATAAAAAGATCAGACAATTACAGAGCTCTGATTTTCTCAGGGAAGGAGGGAAGGGGCAAAACTGCCACTTTGGATAAACACAGATTAGCCCAAATGATGGAATTACTAAAGTGCAACATGTCCAACTTAATCCCGTCCAAATAGAGCTTTGTTAATATAAGCACATGCCTCATGCTTCTAATTCTGAGGTCATGCACTATTTAACCTGTAACCTGAAATCCCAATAAATTAAATCAAACTAGTGAAGAATTGTGTGCGTGCGTGCGTGTTTGCTGATTGGCTATTATTTAATTGTATTTTTGTATTTTTTTTTGTATGTAAAAAAGAAATTTGTCTCATCAGGGACAATACAAGGTCAGTTTTGATTTCAAGTTGTCTAAACCCCTGTTCGGACGGGATTAGTTTTCATTGTGGAGGTGTGTGACGTCATTATTCCCGGAGAATCTCTGGGATTTTAGTCTGAATCCGTCGTGTCTGTCATTTTAGAAGAAGCTGTAATTTTATTTAGAAGTACAGACTGCACATGCACTAGTCTGGAAAGATCACGGCGGATTTTTCCCTTCTATAAACTGAGCGGTAGAAAGAACTCCATTTAATATATAAATAAATCCCGCCTGAGCAGACATGTGGCTAAAGGTTGCGTTCTGTCCTGTAGGAAAAGAGGTTTTGTGTTTATTCTTCAGTGTAAAGGCGCTCCAGAAATCGCTAGTTCTGTGTTTCAAACACCGAACAGTAAAATCTAGACGAGGTGGAAAAGGATGTCAGAGAAGCGACGCTTCCGGGGGTTTTAGGGACGTTACTGAGTCCCTAGCACCGGTACACACTACAGACATGCTACGGTCATGTGACCTGCTAATGGGCAAGACTGGCCACGCCCCCTACAACAAGCACTTATAAAGAACAAATCTGTGTGTATTCCGTATACATGGAATTGGAGTGTTAGTGGTGAAGATACTCAATTCGGTGATTTATAAACACGTCCAGACACTAGACAGAGAAAGAGTCGCCTGTCACTGTGCCATGAACTCACAGACATCTCAGTGTGTGTGTGTGTGTGTGTGTGTGTGTGTGTGTGTGGAGCTGGATAATAAGCTTGGTGAGGTTTATACTGGATATTATTAACGTCACACTCGTTACATAATTAGCAAAGCCATTTTAAGCCTAAGCAATCCCATAGACACTTCTGATATTTGAAGTTTTGGGGCTATTGGACTAAAATACGCTAATTAGTTAATACGCCAGGATAATTATCACCCGACATCTCTCTCTCTTTCTCTCGGAGACCGGCCTATTTATGGTACGGCAGGTAATAAGGCACCTACATTACACATTTTAGAATTAACGCTGCTCCCAGAAGAGGACTGGACAGAAATCAGTGCTTAGAAGCGTTAGTGCTTTATGCTCAGTGTCGTTATAGTGCAACTTTAAACATACAGACGCTTTTTTTTTTGTATTTTACCAACACATCTGAGGGAATGTTCCTGATAATGTTCCTGATTATGTTCCTGATTATGCTGTTTCAGAAGCGAAATGTAGGATATGAAGATTTATCTGTGTAAAGACTTTTCTGTGTAATCTCTCCTGCAAACGATTTATGAATAAATTCGAATCCAGTGTGATAAACAACTCCAGATATAAAGCTGATACAAAAATAAACACCCTTAATACACTGCGCTGTTTCAGGTTGAAGTGTGTAGGGTGTGTGATTCGGGACACAGTGAATGTAAATCTGAAACCTGTAATTTTTTTATCAACATAAATACACTTTTACATTTATACACACATGACTTTTTTTTTTAAAAATAAATCATTAATAATCTCAGCTGTAGATGTTTTCTCTTCACAGAACGAATGCTGAGAGAGATCTGTTAATGTGTGTGTGTGTGTGTGTGTGTGTCTGGTCTCTAAATGAATCTGGCTGCCACATGTGAGCAGTTTGGTTCTCAGTTTCTCCTCGGTTTAACATTCTCAAACAGAATCAGATCACACACATACACACACACACACACATGAAGAGTGTACGAAGAGTGTGTATAGTGTATGTAGAGTGTATTCATTATGTGCATAGTGTGTGTATAGTTTATGTAGAGTGTGTATAGTGTGTGTATAGTGTATGTATAGTGTGTGTGTATAGTGTATGTACAGTGTGTGTGTAGTGTGTGTATAGTGTGTGTGTGTATAGTGTGTGTATGTATAGTGGACACACATCAAGAGGAAAGATATGTTGGCTAAAGACAACCGGGAGACAAAATCATAGGGATGAAAGCCATCAGGAGAGAAATGGAGAGAAATTAACTATTTTATTTTTGTATATTTGTGTATACACATGGTGCTGTCCCTATGAAGACACACACACACACACACACACAGGCCGTCTCTGATATGCTGAATGAGTATAGATAGTGTGTGTGTGTGTGTGTGTGTGTATGACATGTAGTTTGTACAATGGATGTTATGAGCATCCTGATGTTGTTATTACACACTGAGAGAGAAAGAGAAAGACACCTGGTTGCTAAGTAACTGTCTGGAACATCACCAGCACAGAGAGCTTAGACACTCATGATGAATCTATGATTGTGTGTGTGTGTGTGTGTGTGTGTGTGTCCTCAGGGAAGCTCTGTTCATATTTAACAAGCTCACTCACTTAACACACACTCAGTTCAGACACTAACTTTTCTCTTCTGACCTACATTCCACTTTCTCTCTCTGTGTAATGAAAAGTTTCTAGGTTACTCGGCTGCCTTTGATCACACACACACACACACGCACACACGCACACACACACACACATGCACACATGCACACATAGTGAAAAACATTATCCAGCATTCAATTCTGCGAGTGTGTACAAACAAGTGTGTGTGTGTGTGTGTGTGTGTTTGGTGGATCTCTGAGGTCAAAGTTCACTATTCAGGTGTGCACATGTACTTTACGGATTAAACTGTAGGTCACATCTGCACACAGAGCGGAAAGAGAAGAAAGACAGTAAAACAGGGCAGAGCTAGAAGATCAAAAAGGAGAGATGGGGTGGGGTTAAGGTGTGCTTGAAAACAGATGTGTCTCTTATAATGGAAAAAAGGCAGTAGGAAAGAGAGATGAGAGAGAAAGAGAGAGAGAGATGGACAAAGACAGAGAGACAGACAAAAAGAGAGGAAGACAGAGAGAGAAAGACAGATAAAGAGAGACAGAAAGAGACAAAGAGAGAGAAATACATAGGGAGAGAGAAAGTGAAAAAGACAGATAGAGAGAGATAGAAAGAGAGATGTGCCGTCTACAGCATTTAAATTTCTAGATGCCCTTATATGGGCATTGTGTATAAACTTCAGTTATTGCATATGAGAAATTTTGTTAGCTGTTGATGCTAATTGTAATTAAAGTGTATTTTTAGTTGTTCTGAAACTTTTCTTATTAATTTAGCAACACGTCTGAGGTAAATGTTGATGTTTATCAATTTCATCTCCTTTCCAGTCTCAGTCTGTCTTTCGTCTGTCTGTAAAAAAAAACCTAACAGCTACATGCTAGCTAGCTAAATCAATAACTAGCGCTGTGTCCGAAACTATGGCTCATTCAGTCTGTAGTCCCCTAGTGATGGATGTGTTTGGGGTGTGTGATGGATGTGTTTGGGGTGTGTGATGGATGTGTTTGGGGTGTGTGACAGCTGTAATGACGAGAGCTGAGGGGGAAGATCTCAGCAGGAGCGCCCTTATGTGCACAGTGTGTGTGTTTAGTTAATCCTTCCGTGCCCACAGGGAGACGTCTGTGTTTAATAAGGCATCTGTGATCATGTAGGAGATCAGACTTTTCTCTGATCATTCACTACAGGGTGTCTGTCTCTCTCTCTCTCTCACTCACACACACACACACACACCACACAGACTAAACTGCACATGGTTGGAAATCTAATATAACATATCCTGGTTGCTGTGATGAATGAAAGCTGTTGTGCTTTTTTTCTGATATGAGATCGTAGAAATACACAGTGCCTTCCTCTAAATATGTGCATTAATGTGAGACATCATTTTGAATTGAGTGCATGGTATTGTGAAATATACGCATTAACAAGTTTGCATTGCTCCTCATGTACAGGTGAATGAGTAAATTTTAGAGTTTGTAGTTGTCAGTTATGCTGAGCTGATATTCACACAAGTATTCAGATACTTTGGCATTCTGGAGAATATAGTAAGTGACAGGAGAGTCCAGTTCACGTCTCGAGTATCATGTCAATGCCGGAATCGGTGTTGCTCTCCAAGCCACAAAACATGGCCGCCACAAATAACTCCCAGAGTACAACGTGGCCTAAAACACGACTGCCGAGGACTACGACACATAGCCATCATGAACTCTCACGTTCACATTCACTGTCATTCTGATTGCACAAACCTGAACTCGACCACACAGTCACAACCACACTACTTAAGGACTCTCGGTCCGCTTGCGAAGTAAACACTAAGTGTTCTGTACCTGTCCATACCAAGCCTTATGTCTCAGTCCTGTTGTGTTTATGGTTATGACTAAGTTTCTGCTTTCTGGTTCATGTCTTTGTCTCTTGTCCAAGTTTGCACATCGCCTGACTTCTGCCTGTTTGCTGACTTTGATCCTGCTTCTCGTTTTGGATTTGTTTGCCTGTTTAGAAATAAAGAAACGTAACCTGCAACTGCTGCTGTATGCTGCCTGACATTTACATTCAAAAATATTTACTAATCTCGAAGATCCAAAAAACAGGTATGCAAGACAGATTTTAAACTCTACGTGAGAGGATTTTAAAATTCAAACACTATCCGTAATCGGTAGATCGGTTAGTGTCAGTACTCAATAAATGTCTAGATAGTGCATAAAGATGAGATTTGAGACACTACACTAGTCTCAGCTGCGGACACAGTGTCACAGTAGTTACATTGGTATTGCACAACTTGACGCATGACGTTGTGTGGCAGCCATCTTGGGTACGCATAGTTAAAAGCAAGTATAGTCCAGGTTTAACTGAATAACATTAAGTGGCTAAGGAATTAACAATGAGTGAATAGAAAAGCCTATTAATTATACTTTAGTATTCACACTCTGAACATGAAATGACCTGAAATACAAAGACAAAGCACCGAGCAAAATGTCTGAACAGCAGAGTACACACAGAGTCTAGATCAGAGTGTTTAAGTGCCCTGTTTCTGATTAAACCAACAGGAGGACAATAAAGACTGACCACATGTGGTGAAGCAGTAAAACAGCAGTACACAGATGGCACAGTGAGACAGACTCACTAGTTATTGCCTGATTACACTGGAGCTTAAAAAAACATCGCTTTGCCTTATAACGATTCAGTCGAGTTATTACAGAGGCTTCCATAAATACACAAATCTGTAAACTAGGATAAAACCTTCAAGACTATGTGTTCAAGAAGATGCTTCACAATTTTCCCCCTGTTCTGTCATCATACATTTCATCTTCCCTCTCCCCCTTGCTGTCAGTACTCTGACTCTGTCTTTGTGTTTTTAGCTCAGATGTCTGCAGAAGCAACCACCCGCAGATTTGATTGTATCTGAGTAAGTCTGGGTGGTCTTGTAAAAATAGTGCCAACGGAAAAACTGTGCACCTCAGATCTCTAACTTGTTAACTGAACCACTTTAATTTCTTTTCAAATTAGGAGCCCAATTTCAAAAAGTCAAGCCTTAAATCTGTGTTATGGTCTCTTCCTCTTATCATTTAGATTTGGGAAAAAATTTAATAAAGTACTAGAAATTTTTCCTGGAACAGTTGCATCTTTTGGCCAAAACAACAAACAACACCCTAAAACAGAGCCTGATATATTACAGGCTGTTTTTTTGTAGTTCATTCTAAATTTGATGACTATCCTCAAACTTGTATTTTTTTATATTTGTATGTAGATATAAGTGGCTGAGTGCTAGTCTAAATGATATTCAGTAAAATCATGGTACTTGTAGAGTATACAGGTATGAACATTGATGGTGTCACAATACATTTTTACTCGTGATTCTGTGATGACTGAAACTATTTCGCACCTTCAAGGTAAAATACATTATTAAAGCATATCCAAATAAAAGCATGCTTGTAGTCATTTTATTATATTATTCCATATTTTTCCATTTTAGACAGCAAATGATGTGATCATAATCATCTCTCATTAATAGTTATACAGTGGTATAACAAGCAACAAGCTGTGAACAAGTTCAGCATTTGTACAGAGTGTTGATCTTCAGGATGTCAGTGGCAGACAGATCCTGTCTCTGTCCAATATTCACTGACGGATCAGGAATAGGAGTGATGGTGTCCAGACCGTTGAT
>CM075027.1:17639039-17651539 GCA_037576675.1 Pangasius sanitwongsei
GAACAGCTGCCAAATGCCAACTCAATGCCTGATATCAACTCCAGACCTTTTATCTGCTTCATTTGTCTTGAAGTAACGAGGGAATGGACCGCACCTGGTTACTTAATGTCTTCTTCATTGTGGTGGTGTATAAAGGCAAAATCACAAAAACTGTCATTGTCTAAATACTTCGGGACCTGTGTGTGTGTGTGGATATATCATCAACTGTAGAACAACAACCACAGTATTATGAGATTTCAGCATAAAATGCCCAAAGTTTTAAATACTTAAGACTTATAGCCAAGACCATAATACAAATCTTGAAAGGTTTTTAAGGCAATAGGCACTAAAATTAAAACTGTTCCTTGACCTGACCTAAATGAGGTGTGTGATTCCTTTGTTATGATCCCTGACAACATAATTAATGTAGATTGTTTTAATGAATATGAAAGAACGCAAGAAATCTTCAAGCCAGTTCTCGAGAACCAGTTATTAGCTTCCTCCACTTGGAATAACAGGTATTAATTCTCAAAAACACACAGTAAGTAATTTCCAGGCTGTTTATCTTGGGTTAAATGTACAAGTCACTCCTTAAGAAAAGAGCCTGAGACATATATCAATAACCAAACATTAAGAGCTACAGTCCATCCATTAGTACAGAATATCCAAACAATCTCCCGACTGCTGCTCTGTTTCAGTAAGGCATTGCCGTAAGTGCTGAGCTCAGAGGATCCTCCCTTTAGTTCCATACATTAGACAGTGGACACTGACGCCTAGCGTCAATCCCCAAAGAGCCACACCAAGTTGTTTTTGTATGTGTCTGAGTATAAAAAGCCAGGTCTGACAGTGTGCAGTCACTGAGCTACAGTGAAGGAGCATCCAGATCATCTTCACGCACTGAAGCATCATGGAGTCCAGAGCTTCTCTCTCCATTCTAGCCCTGCTGCTTGGCTTCTCGCAAGCTCTCTATCTCAACCAACCTCAGCAAGTGGACATCACATCAAAGATTCTCAACACCAACAACGGTGTGATAACTCGCTCATCTCAACCACACTAGACCAGCATCATTAGGGGCCTAGAAAATGTCTTTTCTAAGATAATGCTCTAAGATAATGATTTTGTAATGATTTCTTTCTGATTCTATTTTGTGTGCTTGCACCAGTGACAGAAAGTCTGGTGGTGAGAGTTTTATTTGAGACCAGAATATTTGACTTAAAAAGATAATATACAACAAGCAATAATGCTTTTTGGTTTTGCTGTCCTTATCCCTTTTTGTCTCTCTGTATGAAGGATCCAGTGAACTGTTGCTGGAGGGAGACATACTCTTGCCAAGAAGCAGGAACGCTCTGGTCTGCACCACCAGCAACTGCTTTTGGAAGAAGTCCTCAAATGGCTTCGTGGAGGTGCCTTTCAAATTGAGCAGTGTTTTCTGTAAGTGAAAGAGTTCCTCATTCACACTGTGCGTTTACGACACATCTCTGTTTTTTTCTTAATTAATGCCACGGCCATTTTCTTTACAGCTTCTTCTGACAGGACTGTAATTGCCAGTGCCATGGCTACCTTCCACAGCAAAACCTGCATTCGTTTCGTTTCCAGGACAGATCAAGCTGACTACCTCAGCATTGAGAGCATACTAGGAGCGACCGTGACAGCTACGTCACAATCAACTGGAAAAACATCGACCCAGAAATGCAGTCTAATTTTAACATGAGGAACACCAACAATCTCGACACGCCGTACGACTACTCCTCCGTGATGCACTATGGAAGAACAGCTTTCTCCATCAATATTGGACAGAGACAGGATCTGTCTGCCATCGACATCCTGAAGATCAACACTCTGTACAACTGCTGAACTTCACACTCTGTTATGTCAGATTTCTAGGTCCACTGTATGTTCATATTAAGAGTGCTGTAACAAATAAAAAAATAATATGAACAAAGGGCAAATAATTGTTCTGATATTTCAATAGACTCACAATCTAAAATAATTTTCCAGCATTCATATAAATGTCTGAAGAAGGGTTATCTTTAAATTTTTGATTTGGTTCTTGATTTTATTTTGATACAAAAAATCAAACGGTGAGGCAAAATGCAACAGAAGATGGAAACGGAAAACACAACACAAGCAAACTCACAATGCAAATCAGTAAGCAATAACTTTGCCTATTAAAAAAAATCAATCTAAAATATCTGTATTTAGTCCTTTATATTTATCAGAGTATTTAGAAGACATTCTTTCGTTCATCTAATGTAAGCCAATAATTCAGTAAGCCTTTTATTCTACTCAGGTTCTGTATACACTTCTGTGTAAACTCGAGAAAATCCCAGGAGATCTGGTACCAACAACCATGCCAAGGTAAAAGTCACAGAGATCACACTTTACCCCATTCTGATGTTTATATTTATATGTGAATATTACCCCAAGCTCTTGACCTGTAACTGCATGATTTTATGCATTATGCTGCTGCCACCTGATTGGCTGATTAGATAACTGCATGAAGACTATCAGTCTACAATTTAACATAAATCTACAATAAAACCTACAATTTATATGCAACCTAAGCTTCTTTGCATTAAAAAGTATGTCATATTTTGTGTGATTATTAATGTAATGAACTAAAATTTTCTCAGGAAATACCACTACATGCATATGTGGCAGGATGGGAAATTTTTCCCATGCATACAACTCCATGCATTTTTTCTATACGCAATACGGCATGCATTTTTTTCAGGCATAATACTCCGTGCACATGTCCCTGAATAAAACTCCTGAAATATTACCTAATAATACACACACCATGCTCTCGAGCTACACGCCCACTATTAGACTCCTATCATGGAACATACTATAGGAATTCAAAGTAATGCAGTATCATCCAACATTGATAGCTCTATGCATGGCATTGTTTTGCAAAGTCATTGCACGATATATAAAAAATCCTTATCAGCTGCGCGGTTATATAATGAGAAGTTATATAATATAAAAGTAGGAGGAGCTATGAGGTGAAAGTGGGCGTGTTTTGAGTGTTCTCTGTCGCTACAGTAAATCCCAAGTTCAACGCAAATGCCTAAAATGGCTGCTGAGAAGGAAAGCGGACTTCTGTGTCTCTACGTTAACGGGAAAAAGGTAGAGAGTCAGTGAAAGTCGTTTAACTTTTCTCTCGAGCTCAGACGCGCGTGGAAGAGCTGGAAGTCGCGAGCTGCATGATGTTTCCGGTTTTTGAATAAGCATACAGTTTTTGTTTGCAGAATAAAAATGTAAATAAATGTGTTACTTTTTGTTGCTTTGTGACAGGTGACGGTGAGAGATGCAGATCCAGAGACCATGCTGCTCTCCTTCCTCAGGGAGAAACGTAGGACTCTTACTTCTGTTCTGTATATTTAGCATGCATGCTGTAGGTGCATCATTGCTGACTGTAGGTGCATCATTGCTGACTGTTGTGCTGGAGCGTGACTGTGAGGATTTGTGTTCATTCAGCTACAAGAGCATTAGTGAGGTCAGGCGCTGATGTTGGGATGTCGAGGAGGTCTGGGGTGCAGTCGGTGTTCAGTGGGGTTGAGGTCAGGGCTCTGTGCAGGACACTCGAGTTCGGGGCATCGTCATGCTGGAGCAGGTTTGGGCCTCTTAGTTCCAGTGAAGGGAAACTGTAATGCTACAGCACACAGAGACGTTCTATACAACTGTGTGTTTCGGTAACAGTTTGGTGATGGGTGTAACGGTCAGGGGTGCACATACTTTTGGCCATATGGTGTATCATTCACTATATTTTCAATGCTTTTAGATGCAACTGTGTTTCTTTGTGACATCATAGATACTAATAACCAATCAAATTTGAAAATGCCATTTAAATTATCAGGTGACAATTAACTACCATTCGTACTAAAATGAATGCACGGTGTTCATCACCTAAACACCATGTTGAGAAGTAGTATTGCAGCGCCATACGTGGATGAGAAGTCATGTTGCTATGGCAATACCAGCAATACAAATAAATCACACATGAAAATAAAAACACACTCCATTACATTATAATCATGTGTAAATTCCACACCTGAAGCTTCATCTTGTAGGTGTTGTGTTGAAGAGTGAAGTGTGACAGTGCGTGTAGGTGACTCTGCTAAATATATTACACACCCAGACGGTGAAGTTCAGTGACTTTGACCCAGAGAGAACGTCTTTATCTCCTGTACAGAGAGAGAGAGAGAGAGGTGAAAGATTAAATGATTTAAAAATGATTGAATAAAAAGTTTAATCCTTTACTCAGCTTTGTCAGCACTGTAGTTGACACTTTGAGGCAAATTAACCTGAACTGAATTGTAATAAAGAGGAATGCAGGTGACATTATTCAGCATGGTTATGTAAGAATACGGTACGAAGGGACATTCTGGTATCTCAGTGCCACGTGATATTTCTGTTACAGTCGACTGGATTTATTCTCTGCTCAAAGTGAGCGTGAAAGATGGGTAAAACAGCTCACCATTCTTCAGAAGAGAATAAACGGTAAAACAGAACGAGATTGTTTATACGATCGTCTGCTCCAGTGAAACTGTCAGAAAACTCACCAAATTTGGGTTTTCCTGATATACAGTGTGTTTATCACATATAACACATTTATGGAAGGAGTCTCCAGTGTCAGCGCTTTGTAATAGCAATAGTCAGAGCTAAAGGTGTAACTTTCCCGGCATCTTTCATCGGGACGGAGGAGTTTACGCTTTTTTGTGGTTTCTCCGTAACATGACAAGCTGCGCTTTTGAGAGGCTGCTACAATGTACATAAGAACAGTGTGATCATTAATAAGTTAATATACACTGGTCTAAATGTGTGTGTGTGTGTGTGTGTGTGTGTGTGTGCAGTGCGTCTAACAGGCACTAAGTATGGATGTGGAGGAGGGGGATGTGGTGCCTGCACTGTCATGCTGTCCACATACAACACTCAGACCAAGAGCATCCAGTATCCTCCTGTCTGTCTTCCTGTCTGTCCTCCTGTCTGTCCTCCTGTCTGTCCTCCTGTCTGTCCTCCTGTCTGTCCAGTGATGATTCATTTGTCCCATTTTGATTATAATTTTTTATTTTGCTACTTTTGATGAAAAGTGTTAGTTGTCATTTGTTAAGGTTTCGATTTATACGTTTGTAAGTGTAATAAATAACCGATTAATAAATTGATCCTGAAAATATTTGTACTGCTGAAGATGATAAAGAGATTAACAAAGTCCAGTTTCCTTCACTGCTGAGTCATTACTCTGTTAACGCCTGTCTGATGCCTTTATGCCAAACACACGGGGCAGCAGTGACCACGGTGGAGGGCATCGGGAACAGCAAGAGCAAACTACACCCAGTACAGGTAACACACACACACACACACACACACACACCTGGTATAGATACTCACATATCTTGCACAGAACAATACAGATCACACAAGAGAGAGCTTTGCTGTACATCCTGCTCCTGAATATTAAATGATATACTAAGAATATAACATTATATTATGGTGTGTGTGTGTGTGTTTTCAGGAGCGTATAGCGAAGGCAAATGGCTCTCAATGTGGGTTTTGTACTCCAGGGATGGTAATGTCCATGTACACACTGCTGAGGAACCGACCACAACCCAGCATGGAGGACATCACACAGGCGCTGGGGGGTAACACACGCACACACAGACACAGAGACACACACACACACACACAGACACAGAGACACAGGTCTGAATTTAAATGTGGACAATGGCTCCACTTCATGTGCAGAAAGACCCTGTCATGACTGTTTATCATATGGATAAGTGCAAAAGTTTTTATACCCTTAGTGTAAAATGATACAACTGAAACCCTTAACAGAAATGTCATAATAATTACACTGAAATGATGGAAATGTTATTTCTCTAGTGTCAGTATTTCTCTTATGGTCTGCTGATTTTTGATTTTGTGAATTTATTCTTACACACTTTGATGCTTTTTGTCTTTGTGTGTCTGAATACTGGTGGTCACAGTGTGTGAGAGCTGTTATCATGATTCCCACTGACCCCAAAACTCGACTGTTTGAGAGTTTGGCCCATTTTGATCGTTTGAAAATAAAATCAACAAAATATTTGGTGACAGTTTTAACAGAAAACTATAAAATTAGCCGTGGATGCTGTTTTGTAGTTAGACTGTAATATATAGAGTTCAATTTTTTCAGCCAGAAACCATGGGGGTAAAAACTTTTGCTCTCAACTACTGCTGATTTACAGTATATATATTGGTAATCTCTCTGGATTAATGAGAGACTTTAGAGGGTTATTCTTTACACTGACTGGTGATGTGTGTTTAATGTTTTTCTTCGTAGGTAATTTATGCAGATGCACAGGATATCGTCCGATTATCGACGGCTACCGGACTTTCTGTGAGGTGTGTGACAAAACAACTAAAATGAACAATGTGACGATAATCAGTTATGTGATGTATCACAATATTTATTTGTTTGTTTGTTTTTTTTGTTTGTAAGGATTCTTATTTTGGACAAATGTTTAAGGGCAAGAGCAAAAGCTATCCCATAATCCTGTTCCACAGACAGAGGGACAGAAAGACAGACAGGCAAATGGTTGTAAATAATTAAGAGAGTATTAATAAACATTACACAGAAGGACAGAGAGAAGGATAGAGAAAGAAGACAGACAGGAGGACAGACAGAAAAACAGACAGACAGAAGGACAGATAGGAGGAAGGAGTATAAAGACAGACAGGAGGACAGACAATAGCAGAATCTATTCTAAAAGTAATTGTCATGTATAAATACATGAATGAATAAATGAATGAAGGAATGATAAACAGAACTGTTAACAGACTGAGTGATATTGTGGATTGAGCCAACTCTCACACTTTAATAATGTAATGATTTATAATAACTTAATATTTATAATATTTTACTTTTGGCACCTGTGTATCTGAAGCACATGATGTATTAGTGTCATGTGATTAGGACATTGTTGTAGCAGCATGTTCAATGACTTTACTGTAATGACTTTAGGGTACTAAAGGGAGTGTGTTGTGTCTTTACCGTGATACCTAAACTACACTGTAGTGTTTTTCATTAATGTATTTACTGCTGTGTGTTAAAACCGCTCTCATGTCTTTTCTGTCTGTCATGTGATCCCTGGTTGCATCTGCCAAGAGGTTAATCCACGTCTCATGATGAAGCTTTGTAACTGTGACTCGACCAAACTCTGTGTTTTTGGACTGAAAATATAAAGAGTGTGTTCTACAGCAGGATGAATTAATATTACTGTACCAAAAGCAGATAAAACTGATAACTGACTCACACACAAACTGTAAGACTGTCATACTGTAACGTGCTTCATATTTACTGTAATAACGAGTTGTTATAATAACGAGTCATTCATGAATTTATAATTGTTTCTGTAGAGGGAACGCTGCTGTCAGGTGAACGGCACGGCCTGCTGTACCTCAAACACTAAAGCATCTCCTGAGAAAGTAAGAATATTTTTGTAAAAATATAAAGTAATGACTTTTGTACTTTAGTAAGTATTTTATTTAGCTCAGCCTTAAGGTGAGCAGCTAGAATTCATCCATTTGCTTTGCTGTTTTGGATTTATCATACAAACCAAAGAACAGTTTCACTCTCTGATACAGAACCTGGAAGTTTTGTTGAGTTTATTGTGTTATAAAATGTATTTAAATTATAATGTTAATATTAATAATGTGTGTTTACAGCCAGAGCTGTTTAATAAAGAGGAATTTCTTCCTCTGGACCCGACGCAGGACCTGATCTTCCCTCCGGAGCTCATAGTGAGAAACATATTCAAGCTTTTTAAAATATTCAAAGATTCAAAATGTGAATCGTTTTTAAATATTAATGTAAATTGTGTTAAATATTTTGATGTTAGATGTTAGATATAACTGATTTAAAAACAAAAAAAAGGATTCGTTTGTATAGAGAATGGCAGAAAGTGAGGAACAAACCACTCAGACGTTTCGGGGGGAGAGGATGACCTGGATCTCCCCCGTGTCTCTCAGTGAGCTGCTCCAGCTGAAGCTTCAGTACCCAGAAGCCCCCATTGTGATGGGAAACACCAACATAGGTGAGGATTTAATCTTCAGAATAATAAGAATAAGAAGTATAAGATGAATAGACTCCATCATGACCCTGAGCAGGAAAAATCAATCAATCCATCAGTCAGTAAATGAGATATAATTTGCTTTATATGAGATACACAATAAAAAACATCACTAATTGGTTACGTTAAAGCGTAAAACTCCCTTTACATTGTGTCTGTTTCTATAGTTACAATATAAAGTACCATTTAAAATCAGTCAATACTGATCCTATGTGCGGTCTGTGACCACAACACGTTCTCATTAAATCTCCCAGTGTTTGGTGATTGTTGGTTTCCATGGTTACTTCCTGAGGTACTCACTGATTGGTTGTTTTGTTTGAAGTGTTTGACGTTTGTGGTCTATTTTCTGATTTTCTCCTCAGGGTTGGACATCAAGTTTAAAGGTGTCATCCATCCCATAATAATCTCAGCCACACACGTGAAGGAAATGTTTGAAGTCACACACAAACCTGAAGGTGTGTGTGTGTGTGTGTGTGTGAGGCAGACGTTTGTCAGTATCATCCTGTGAATGTCTCATTTTGTGTGTGTGTGTGTGTCTCTGCGTGTCTCTGCGTGTGTGTGTGTCTCTGCGTGTGTGTGTGTCTCTGCGTGTCTGTGTGTGTGTGTGTGTCACAGGTGTGCACATCGGTGCTGGCTGCAGTTTGTCCACACTGCGGAACGTGTTGCAGAAGTGTGTGTGTTCTCTCCCGGCAGAACACACGCAGACGTACACGGCACTGCTGGAGCAACTGAGACACCTGGGAGGAGAACAGATCCGCAATGTCGCTGTGAGACACACACACACACACACATATAGATAACAGTGGTAACAGTCATGATTTTTAGGTTACATGTGGTGTGTGTGTGTGTGTGTGTGTAGACGCTGGGGGGGAACATTGCCAGCGCGTCCCCAAACTCTGATCTGAATCCTGTTCTGGCTGCTGGGCGGAGCTCAGTGCTGCTGCTGTCTCACGGTCAATACATCACTCATTACATCACTCATGACATCACTCATTGCATCACTCATGACGTCACTCATTGCATCACTCATTACATCACTCAGAAAGACAGACAGACAGAGGGATCGACAGACTGATGGACAGACAGACAGAACACTAGACAGGCAGATGGACACATGAATGGACAGATAGACAGTAAAACCGATAGACAGCTAGATGGATGGACAGAAATATATGATATATAATATAATGTGATTTATGAGAAATAAATGACATTCACAGTCAGAGAGACAGACAGATATACATAGAAAGATAGACTGATATACAGACACACAGATGGATAGATAGACAGAGAGATAGACAGATATACAGACAGACATATAGGCAGTCATAGACAGACAGACTGATAGACCAATAGACAGACAGACAGATATAGAAAGACATAAAAAGAAAGACAAACTGAAAGACAGACTGATAGATAGACAGACGGGTATAAAACGTCAGACAGATAGACAGACTAAGAAATAAGCAGACAGGCAGACCCACTGATAGATCACTAGATATAGACAGACACATAGCCTGATAGACAGACAGACAGATGTAGAAAGACAGATAGACTGATAGACAGGCATGCTGGTGTTCAGTGGTGTGTGTGTGTGTGTGTGTGTGTGTGTTATCAGACGGAAGGCGTGAGGTTCCTCTGGATAAAGATTTCTTTGTGGGGTTTGGAAAGACGATTCTCAGACCGGAGGAGATTGTGTTGTCTGTTTTTATTCCGGTTTCCAGAAAGGTGACGTTTCTTTACAGTACAAATGCACCTGCTCTTATCATATATATGTATATGCTCTATATATACTGTACGTATTAGCATTAGCATTAACGGTGCAGCTCACATCACTGTAAAACGTCGGGTTCTTCTCTAAGTCACAGATGCGATGTTATCTCCGATGAGATTTCGGTTTTTAGGTATTGGATTATTACGCTCGTTACTTCAGCTACTTCTTTAGTGATGTAGCTTCCTTTCAGCTCACTGTAGCAGGTGATAGCTGTGATATCACACGGTAACAATCTTAGCGTTTACTAAGATTTATGAGAAGGAAAGTGATTATTCCAGGTGCTTGCATTCGCATCCGTCGTCATTATTGTGTTTCTCTTCACTCTGTCAGTGTGAGGTGGTGTGTGCGTTCCGTAACGCTCCCCGTAAAGAGAACGCTCTGGCCACGGTGAGCGCCGGCATGCGGGTGTGGTTTAATCACGGCTCAGACGTGGTGAGAGACATGAGTGTGTATTACGGAGGAGTCGGAGCACACACACTCAGCGCAGAGAACACGACGCGGCACGTCATCGGCAGGTGAACACACACTCCATCATAATAACTTCTTTAATAACCTCGTTTACATAGCAGGCAGGTACTCGTGCTATCTGCTCTCAATAATCATACTGTAAATATTATTATTATTATTATTATTATTATAAATAATTAATAATAATAGTTATTTTTGTTATTATTATTTTAACTATTTTTAATGAATTATTATGAAAAGATTTATTATTATAATTATTCATAAAAACCCTGTACTAGATATATCTGTTTATTTTTACACAGGTCCTGGAGTGAGGCGACGTTAAGTGATGCGTACACGGCGCTGCTTGATGATGTCACACTCGGGGCGTCGGCTCCAGGCGGGAAGGTGGTGTTCCGCAGGTCTCTGACCCTCAGCATGTTCTTCAAGTTCTACCTACACGTCCTGCAGCACCTCAGAGAGCAAGTACGCCTTCATAAACTCATCCAGCCGTATTCATTACCATAACCACGCCCACTAATGTATCATAACCACGCCCACTAATGTATCATAACCACGCCCACTATCATAGACATGAGCACACGGAGATGCACGGTTCTGCTTACACAAACTCAGAATTAATTCTAATAACTAATCACTGGATTTTTAAACGTTGAGTGTTGATGATTTGCAACAAAAAACAAGACAGATTTAGCAAATTGTATTATTATTATTATTATTATTATTATTATGGGTGGAGGAGATGTTATGATGTTAAATGCTGCATACAGTATGTATGTAATGAATTTCATTTTAATATGAAAAGCTATTTTTATATTTAAATCATTTTGTGTGTTTGTGTGTGTGATTTGAAAGAACGTGATTCAGGGTGAAATTCCAAAACATGAGCTGAGTGCAGTGGAGCCGCTGCCCAACTTCATTCAGCCCGGCTACCAGGAGTTCCAGGTGTGTGTGTGTGTGTGTGTGTGTGTGTGAGCAGGAGAGTGTGTGAGAAAAATATAGTTAAGCACAGTAATAGGTAATAAGTAATAGGTAAGGACACATGTTTTTGGGTACATATTTGCGTGTGTGTGTGTGTGTGTGTGTGTAGGCTGTGTCAGAGGGGGACTGCGTGGGCCGGCCGTTGCCTCACAGCTCCTCCATCTCACACGCTACAGGAGAGGCCGTTTACTGCGACGACATTCCACACACACACGGAGAACTCTTCCTCTCTGTCATCACCAGCACCAGAGCACACGCCAAGATCACGTAAAACACCACACACACACACACACGCCAAGATCACGTAAAACACCACACACACACGCCAAGATCACGTAAAACACCACACACACACACACTCACGCATGCCAAGATCACGTAAAACACCACACACACACACACTCACCCACGCCAAGATCACGTAAAACGCCACACACACACACGCATGCCAAGATCACGTAAAACACCACACACACACACACACGCATGCCAAGATCATGTAAAACACCACACACACACACACACTCACCCACGCCAAGATCACGTAAAACACCACACACACACACACACGCATGCCAAGATCACGTAAAACACCACATACACACACGCACACACATGCACTCCAAGATCACGTAAAACACCTCACACACACACACACAGTGAATTGTTTATATCATTTCCCTGTCAGCCATATAGATGTGGGCGGAGCTCTGGCGATGGTGGGCGTGGTCGATGTGATCACCGCTAAGGACATTCCCGGCAGGAGATCCGTCTCCTTCAGTGGGTTGGACGAGGAGCTGCTGGCGGAAAACGAGGTCAAAAAATAAACATTGTTTCCTTTCCTTTTATCATATAAGCAAGTGATAAAGTGTGAAATTACTTTAAAAATAAAATAAAACAATATAGAGTGAGTATGTAAATGCATAGATCATTAAAATTCACTTTTTAAAAATTACAGAATTATGTTTTTATTATTTATTTTGATTTTTTGTATTTATATATCAATTATTGAAATTTTTTCAACTTTTGTCTGCACTGTATTTTTGTATTTAATAAGTAAATATAATAAATACTTAAAATTATTTAAATTACTTAAAAGTAGTATGTAATAAATATTGTACTGATGTATTTTTTGGGTCATTTATTTATTATTTATTTTGCCCTATCTGGTCCTTGACCCTTGTTCT
>CM075027.1:17664156-17674156 GCA_037576675.1 Pangasius sanitwongsei
TATATATATATATATATATATATTTTAAAAATGGTAATGTTGGAGAATAGCGACTCTGTAATTTCCTGGGGATTTGACTGTAATGTCGTTAAAATTAGATAATGTGAAAAATTATGCCACGATATGTTTTTCACTGATATCGTGGATAAAATTTATTTTCAGTAATTATTACAAACTGACTAGAGAGCATCTGATGGGATGCATTTTTTTTTTTATTTAACCTTTTTAAAGTGAATTTTTTTCCAACTACATTTACTTTTTGTGTAGTCTAAAATCATAGAGCCTGTTTGTTTAGCTCCCTTTTTTTTTTTTTTTTTTTTTTTTTTTTTTTTTTTGTATATAAATATAAATAAAAGCAGCTCTCTGGTATTTGCTGGGAAACGGTGCACAAACCTCCGGATCATGATGACCACCGTGTCGTGTTGGAAGTAGAGAGAAGAGCCTTAGACCTATGCAGTAGTAGTGATGATGATGATGATGATGATAAATTATTCCAGAGAGGTTTATTACTGTAACTATTAAATACAACAGAATGTGCAGGTCATGATTTTGATGAAGTGTGAACTGTGTTAATCATTTTCTAATAATATAATGTCTATAATATGTAATTAATATTAATTCCTGGCTCTGAAAATGAAGCATTATGAGGTCATGAAGTCTCTATTGGTCAGTAATGTCTGTCTCTCTCTCTTTCTCTTTCAACCACTCCTCATTTCTCTAGGTGTCTTTTATGAATAATCAAAAGCAGCAAAAGCCAACGCTAACCGGCCAGCGTTTTAAAACACGGAAAAGAGGTGAGTCTCCGATGCTGGGTTTAAATGTATTTCCGTGGTGCTGCTGTTGTGATGCTGACGTGTGTGTGTGTGTGTGTGTGTGTGTGTGTGTGTGCGCGCGTCCTCTCTCACCAGATGAAAAGGAGAGATTTGACCCTTCTCAGTTTCAAGAAAGTATCGTGCAAGGCTTGAACCAAACTGGCACTGATTTGGACGCGGTTGCGAAGTTCCTCGATGCCTCTGGCGCTAAGCTCGACTATCGCCGGTATGCAGAGACGCTCTTCGACATCCTGGTGGCCGGCGGAATGCTGGGTAACGAACCTCACGCGTCCTCTCCGTTCTCACCCTCGCGCGTCTGAAGCGGCGTTTCTCCCAGTCGCGAAAGCTCAGACTTGTTCCCTGTCGTTCGTTCGGTTATTCAGCACTTTGTATTCGCAATAAATTCACATTTTTAATTAATAATCTTTTTTTTTTTCTTTTTTTTTTTTCCCGTCCTGCAGCTCCAGGTGGGACCCTTTCTGATGACATGACCCGTACTGAGTACTGTCTCTTCACGGCAAATGAAGACCTGGAGACAATGCAAGCTTATGCTCAGGTAATTACAGGAAGCCTGCAGGTTTCTCTTAACGCGCTCGTCCCGATGCCTTATCGTCTCCATAGTAACGCCTCGTGCGCTGGGACTCCTCCACGCAGACAGATTAAGAGAATCGGTGCATTGGTGGTGTTTTCTAACATTCTGCAACGTCGTTCTACATTAGACGCCATTATAAATGGAAAAGCATGACGTCGTTCTTTAGTAAATAAAAATTGTGATCGTTGACGAGTTTCTGCGCTTTGAGAGGGAGAAGGTTTGTGTAGGTCCCTTTAACGCCATGGTCATGGATTGCTTTCCTGTGTGTGTGTGTGTGTGTGTGTGTGTGTGTGTGTGTGTGTGTGTCCTTTACTACTCACAGCATTGTGCTGATATAATGGACATGTTGAAGGTGACTTATGAAAACATTTAGTACGTTTAAGTTGCACTCTGTACTCTTCTCCCTCACACATTAATCTGATTGGCATATGCGTCTGATCACGTCCAGAAAATTGTGTTGACTCTGGAGAGAAAAGAAAATACTCGATGTTGCACAACTTTTTGTTTTCAGAAAGATTTCATTCGTCGTTTTTAGGACTTTTTTTTTTTTTTTTTGGTTGAGTGATGAGTAATGTGACTCACCTGCACAGTGAAGTTTGCTTTGCGTTTAGCGTCCACGTTTGCTGTAATTCTGTGTGTGTGTGTGTGTGTGTGTGTGTAGGTTTTTAACAAGCTGATCAGACGGTACAAGTACCTGGAGAAAGGGTTCGAGGAGGAGATCAAGAAGGTGAGATGTTTTTCTTCGCTTGCACACGTTCCTCATGTTAAACACGCGTCTGATCTCTGCGTGTCCCTGAAGCCCACGTGTGTCTGATTCGGGTTTATTAGAGCAAAGCTGTAACTTCGTGAGATAATAAACATACTGCCTCAGAATTCGCGTAATTCTTGGCGCGTCCCGTGCCGCTGAGATAACGCTGACGTGGTCTTTATGCGTTACTTACTTTCTCTCTCCCGCTTGTCTTGTAGCTGCTGCTGTTTTTAAAAGGCTTCACAGAGTCCGAGCGTAACAAGCTGGCCATGCTGACGGGCATCCTACTGGCCAACGGGAATATATCAGCGTCCATCCTGAGCAGCCTCTTCAACGAGAACCTGGTCAAAGAAGGTAACGCGGCAAAAAAAAAAAAAGTAGTAAAATCACATCACGGTAATTGAGGACGTTTCTGCGATTCACACTTCATGACGTCTCTTTGCAAACGTGTCCTACATTCCAAACAGTAGTGCTGCTGCCACTTATTTAATTTTAATTTATTCAAGATGTAGAATAATATTTAACACCAGATCAGCATCAGCTGCTCCTAATCAGTGTAATAAAGCATAACAATATTAGTGTTGATCTTATTTCCCAGCACTGCAACCCAACACCCAACTCTAATCCCACTACATGGAGCTGCTGACTGAGGGGTGGACGATACGACGCAAATATATCAGACGTTGTTTACAAAACAAGAAACAGAGTTGCTAATAAACTGCCAGCAATGTGGCAAAAATAAAAGATTGAAACGGTCCGAGATTGAAGGTGTATAACACATTTTGTTTTAAAGAAACGGGTATTACGCTGAAAGTGAGATTTAAATCTGTAGAAACTTAATGATTGAGTACAAAGTGTAATAATCAGATCAGCTGCTTGCAGTCAGTTTCTATTTAATTTAAAAAAAAAAAAAAAAAGAGAGAGAAAGTGTAAACATCACTATCATCTGTATCTCAGGAAAGCGATTAGTGATGGATGATGTATGATGATATTGTGTATCGTCCAGACCTGCTGCTAACAAAGTGCCAGAAAAACACAGCACTGTTTTATTTGTAAATTAATTTGAAGATAAATAATTTAAAGAAGGAGCTGGTGCTGAAATATATTCATGTCCATATCGACCTGCTCTACTAGACCCCTGGCCAAATAAATCCTCCTGTGAGTTCAGTGTTTTTTGTTTTGTTTTGTCTGGAAATAAATATAAAAATCTAGACTGAAAATGGCAGCTGATGTTTTGTCCCGGATCCATAACGAGCTCTTTATTTACGGCGTGGTGATTGTGGTTTAAAGAACGATGATCTACAGACCGGTGCTTCGTTTTATTAGTGGCGTGTTCTAATAGAATGACGGAGTATAAACGTCAAATGGAATAGAAAGGATGTGTGAGGATCAAATTAAGTTGATGATCATCATCGTGTGATTGCAGGTGTTTCTGCTGCCTTCGCCGTCAAACTGTTCAAATCCTGGATCAACGAGAAGGACATCAACTCGGTCGCCGCCAGTCTGCGGAAAGTCGGCATGGACAACAGGCTGATGGTAACGTTTACACGTCGCTGCAAGGAGAAAATGTCATGCTGCTGTACACAAGTGTCGAGATTTAGAAATCTGCAGAAATAATTTAAGACGGCGGGAAAGAACAGAAAATGCCTTTGTGACACAAATCTACCGTCATTTAGTTATCTACTCGGAAAAGTGTGTTATTAGAGTCAGATCTTGACTGTGTTGAATCAATGTGTGGATCAAGTTTTCACCAATGAAATTAGAAACATTTTCTGAATTGTTATAATTTTCAGGTTAATCAGACGTTAGATCGTGACGAATCTTGAACACGTTAAATGCATTAGTGTAGGTGTGAATAACCCCAATAGTAAAGATTTACACGTGCGCAATAATTCCTCCCTGACGCCAGGACATGCTCGGGTTCGGAAATTTGCGTCTCCTCGGCGAGGTTAGTGGTTTGTTGATGCATATTAAAACGGAAAATGCAAATTCTCCAAAAGCTCAACCATAACCATAACCCGACCCTGCGAGGTGTTGACCTGCGGTGTTGCAGCGCGATGAGATGATTTGCAAGAGGACGCATTCCATAATCTTAATATTTATTATCCTACAAGAATTTTTAGGACTTCAGTGTGGACTTCTGATCTGAGGCTGGAATTTATTTATTTATTTTTCCTTTCTCCCCTTTAACCAGGAGCTCTTTCCGGCTAACAAGCGGAGCTGCGAGCACTTCTCCAAATACTTCACGGACGCCGGGCTGAAGGAGCTCTCCGATTTCGCCCGCAATCAGCAGTCCATCGGCGCTCGCAAGGAGCTGCAGAAAGAGCTGCAGGAGCAGATGGCGCGTGGAGAGACCCTCAAAGACGTGAGCGTTTATCACACTCGATCTGTGCTGATCTTCTTGGTGAAAGAACTATCTGTGTGGAGATGTTGGTATTTCTCATCACGTTAACTCTCCCCTCTCTCTCTCTCGCCGCAGATGATTGGATACGTGCGCGAGGAGATGAAGAAGACCAGCATCTCTGAGCAGACGATGATCGGGATCGTATGGACGAGCGTCATGAGCTCCGTGGAGTGGAACAAGAAAGAGGAGCTCGTCACCGAACAAGCCATCAAACACTTGAAGGTACGGGACGGATCACGGTGCACTCGCTCTAAACGTGTTCTCGTTTCCATGGTAACGCGCGATCCGTGACTCTCTTGTTTTTCTCACGCTTGTTGCAGCAATACAGCCCGCTCCTGAAGGCGTTCACGACGCAGGGCCTGTCCGAGCTCACTCTGCTCCTGAAGATCCAGGAGTACTGCTACGACAACATCCACTTCATGAAGGCCTTCCAGAAGATCGTGGTGCTGCTCTACAAAGGTGTGTGTGTGTGCGCTTTGTGGCACCGCTGGTTTTTAGTTCGTCGTACTTTCATGTTTCATTTTAACTGAAGCGCATGAGCCGTTCCCCCTCCAGGCGCCTGGAGATTACCGTAAAACCCTGTATATACACGCACTACAGTTTCTCCCTCAGACAAGTCATTATGTGAACGGATGTCACTGAGAAACCTGTTTGAGTTGAAACTCTGTGTGTGTGTGTGTGTGTGTGTGTGTGTGTGTGTGTTAGCCGACGTTCTGAGCGAGGAAGCCATTCTAAAGTGGTACACTGAGGGGCACTTGGCCAAAGGCAAGAGCGTCTTCCTGGAGCAGATGAAGAAGTTTGTGGAGTGGCTGAAGAACGCAGAGGAAGGTGAAGCCTCTCTCACTCACTCACTCTCTCACACACACACACACACACACACACACACACACAGAGTGAGGTGCAGCTTAGTGTTCTGCATGTTGTAGCTTGGCTCCGTAACCTCCATCCTCGCCATGAACCCCTCTCCCTTGGGCCATGTAATCTACAGGAAGTGACTGCAGGGCTTCTGATGTCAATCACTGGCAGTAATGTGTCTAATCTAGAGAGATTAGATTATCTAATCTTTTGTCATTCTGTTTCAGAGTCTGAATCTGACGAGGAGGAGGGAGACTGAGACGCTTCGGACTCGCAGAATGTTTTTGTTACAAAAAAAAGAAAGTGCTCGTCTTTCAGAGTTTTACTTTTTCCCCCCTGCCCCTGTTATTTCCATTTTCTTTTCTTCTTTCTTTTTATTTTTGGTTCTACCTCTTCCCCCCCCTCCATCTCCTCTCCAGCCATAACACTTTAGATGTCGTTTAAGGGCTTTGTAATGGTTAATTTTAACAGATTTGTTTTTGTATCTGATCTTAAGGTTTACACTTGAAACACAAATCGTGAATCTGCAAACTTTTTTTTTTTTTTTTTGGTAATTTTGGATTTCGTAAATTATACTACATGATCACTTTCACAAATTTTACGTTCCGTTAAATTTTTTTTTTTTTTTGGCCTCAAATGTGGCTGAAACGCACGAGTTAAAGTCTCCCACCATCATGATAGTGGATTGGACCGATGAGTGAAAGATGACCCGGTTAAAGCCCTGACTCTCTGTAGAAACATCACTAGCTTCACCAACTAGTCTCCTTCAGCTAGTTGTCCTTTCAAAAAAGAAGAAAAAAACAAAAGCCTGACTTCATCTCTGCTTTTGGTTTTCTCAGATTTCTTTAATCCTGTTGACTTTTTTTAAAGAAATAAAAATGGGAAATTATCAAGTGCCTCTTTAAATAGTCTTGTTTTTTATTTTTCACCTGCTGTGAAATTGTTGCAAAAAAAACGTTTCAGAGCTAAAGCAAGTCACGTGATCATCTTTTAGCCAGAGAGAGACACTAACATGGGGTGTTTTAAACTTTTGGTGTGTGTGTGTGTGTGTGTGAGAGAGAGAGAGAAAGCGGAGTGTAATTAGCTAATTAAGTTGTGGCTGGATTTACACAGTAACTTACTCATCCCTCGATTTAAAGGCTGTGTCTTCTGGCTTCTTTAAACCTCATGTTTATGTCTTTAGCTTTAACATTTCAAATATAGGATGCTGTAGTTCATACAGTAAAAATTACTGTAGTGGTCACACGTAGTTTCATAAACTGTTGCTTGAAGTTTGTGTTACAGTAAAATACGGAGTGATGGGAGGAGTTACTGTCATCACCCTGATGATTATTTTGCTTTTTTTTTAAAATTATCTTTTTTCTAATTCCACTTATACCGTAGCAATTTAATAAACTATCAACGTTTGTGAAAGGAGTTAGTTCCTGTTGTCACTTATGTTATAGCAGCTATAAACAGTTGAAGTAAATTATACCATGAAGAAACGCTGCTGCTTGTGAGCTCCTGTCCTGAAGAGGTCAGAAAAAAATGAATGGCTTAACCTCTGCCTGATGCAAAGCACTGACACTGGAGACTCCTTCCTTAATCTTTACAGATCACTGGCTATGTTTACGTGCACATCTAATTCCGTCTGTTGTCGGGTTGCAGCCGTATTCGGAATACGATGTTTATATGTACAGGGTTGTTGTATGACTCCGTCGCCTTTCCTCGATACCCAGCCTACGGCTACGCGTCCCTGTGAGCGAGCTGTTGCTATAGAAACGATAACGTATTAGAACGAGCGCGTTAATATAAACCTGCGCTATTGTCAGAGCTGCTGTTATAGAAAACTAATCAACACCTTCTGACCAATCAGAGTCCACAATTTTCTTTGTAAGAGCTCTCAGGAATAATCCCGTAGAGCTGCCTGTACTGGCCACTAGGTGGTGCCATAATCTGCTTTTCCCCCCAGTATTTCTAATTGCACTCAATTTACTTTTCATCATTAAATAATTTTATCAAAATTTTTTATTTAATTAGATTTCTTTTGACTCACTGTGCTGCACAACTATTGGCACCCCACTACCCAGCCCTGTCTGCTTTTTCTTTTTAACTCTCAATCTGATGCAGTGTAACGTACACTTTATAAATTGCTGTAGATAGAAATGTCTTATGGTTCAGAAAATATCCGTTCACATCAACCACATCCTTCTGCTCTGTATCTGATGTTTATTTCTGATTGTTTAATGGTTTCTCAGCTAAATCGAGATCGATTTTTAAATGATCACACACAGTAGAGTCAAAGTTCTTTTATTGTACAAAAAAAATACACAGTCGTTTAGTAGCAGCTTTCTGATGCTCGTGAGCAAAGGACAAGTTCAAGTATGTTGAGGTTTAAACACTTTCCCTGCTGAGCTCATTAGAGGTAGGCCAACACGACACACACACACATTTCTATACACACTGTGCAAACGGCTCATTATTGTAGCGATCTGGGCGAAAAAACAAACTACGATTACGGGTTACATCGTAAAACAACACAATGCGCAATGCATGAAAGTGAACGTAAACATCCTGATGATTCATGAACATGTAGGGTTTAGAAGTCATTCAAGGTCAAAAACCAACCTAAAATAAACTAAATTTAAAGTTAAAACTAAAATAACTCATTTAGGGCAGACAAAGGTCAAAAGGTCAAGGTGAAAATCCTGATAACATCATGGCTTTCATTGTTGATGGCGTCATTAAGTTTGGAATTTTTTATTTTAAGGATACTGTAACAACAATGTGTCTACATAAATCAAAATTTTATATATATAATGGCTCCGTCCCAAACACCTGAGTTTGTGTTCACTACTCACTACTTAGTGTTCTAACTGTCCTAATGGAGGTTATTTGATCTTGGTGTCTTTCTCTATGATTGAGGAAGTGTATATTACCCACAATGCACTGCATCATTGTTGTGTCCCTTTGAGTGTGTTGATTCACGTAAAACACTAATCTCAGGCCACAAGCTAATTAGACGTTCGACAGACTAACAGAACGTACAGTATTTGATGTTATAGATAAAAACAACGTTCTTGAAAAGAAATTTTTAAAAAAGTTTTGCTTTGTACAAAGTTTGCAGAAAAACAAATAATATTTGTATTAAAGTTTTTGCACCTTTTTAGAGCCGTGACATTTGAAACATGCAAATGTAAACATTCCTAACTTTTCTTCACAACGTTATTTACGCGCAACATCTAGTGAGAACTGCTGAGCGTTCGGGACACAGCCGGTATATCGTACGTGGGCTTGACTGCGTGCTAAACCAGGACAAAGTCAAACAAGGGTGATGTTTGCATAAAGAAATAAGAACGACATTATAATATCAAGTTCAGGACTTTTCAGTTCCGGACTGCATCACTGCGTCATTTTTTAGGAGTCTTCTGTTTAATAGCTTAAACGTGTAAAACTAGCACAGTGAACTGTAATTAACCCCTGACCTGTTGCCTTCTTACTGCATTCAGTGTAACATTCGCCATTTTTCACAGGTGTAAAACCATCCAATATGGCAACCTGAATCATCATAGCCTACTGACAGCAACCGCTGCAGCACACACGGGTTTGGGTTACTGTCATGTGACACATGAGGGACGGACGGACACACACACACACACACACACACACACACTGGTGTTTTTTAAGGAGAGGCTTGTTCAGGCTTCTGAAATAACCTCCTGCCAGGTGCTGCTTTTACATACAAGGCTCTGGTTACATTCACCAAGAAATACAAGGGCAAACACACACACACACACACACACATTTGTAAACACAAGGGGGGAAAAAAGTGCATCTCATCATGTGATTTTTCTTCCTCCGTCCGTCCTCATTTTTAGAGTTTTAAAAAGAAAGAAAATATACAACAAGGCTTTAGTTCTGTCCGTATGAGGTGAAGAGAAAGTCTTTACATGTAAACATGGAGCTGCTCGAGCAGGACGAGGATTCTCACACACCTGGATTCTCGCCGGCTCGCATCTGCAAAACACACACATTAAAAAACATATCGTTCATGTATGTATTGTTTAGTATTGCCTCACATGAACATCAGCTTTTTGAACACTGACAGAACTTTAGATTAAGTTTAAAAAACCTATCGTTTATTTTAAAATCCTACATAAAGCTGTGTTTGTCCAACTCTCCGCCTTCCTACAGAGAAAAGAGAAAGCGTAGTGTGAAATTCTGGTCCGATTTTACACGACATTTTGACGGGTAAAAAATGACATGCGTGTTCTGACCATGGACGAGTTCGTAGTGCAGCTTTCGCCATAATATTCCATAATATTCTCTTTAAAAGCTGTTGAATTGTGGGAAAGTTCCTGGTCGAGATCTTACATGACAGAGACGTAACACCATGATGTGTGTAAACTGGGAATTATTTGCCCTGAAACAATAAACTGCGGCTTTCCTCAAGGCTCGGTCTCGGGTCCGCTGTTGTTTTCCCTCGTATCCGTTATTAAGGACACATTATTCTGAAGCTCGGTGTTAATTTTCACTGCTGCTGATGACGCTCGCTTATAAATATCTGCTAGACATTAAACACTAGATGTCCGGTGACTTTCTCCCACTCA